>CM051007.1:472500-492500 GCA_027704905.1 Muraenolepis orangiensis
AACACATAGGACAAGAATACTAATTTTATTTTCACTTGTTGTTTTTTTCACTAAATTCACCAGTGCAGCGTGGCACTTTGGTGACACTTTTTGCTCCATTTGAATCATATGCTTTGAGTTTTGAGCACAGCGTCGCTTAGTCGTTCTGAACAAAATAACCCGTCTATTGAACAGCTTTACCCCAATGCAAATTCAACATGTTTGACAACGTGTTCATTAAACTCCTGAATGTCTGTAACAGTTGGTGTCTCGTCTGAGACGTTTAAATCTCAGTCAAACACTAACGTACAGTACATCCACGTACAAGGAGTCCTGGAACCAGGTGAGTCCTGGAACCAGGTGAACCGGGGGGGCGGACACCGGTCGTAAGAACAAAGGGCAGAACGCAGCAGCAGTTAAAAGGTTCATGGTGAACTGAGCTGGAAGCCTCTTCCTCCTCCCCCGGCAACCGGTCTTTTTTATTATTTATTTTCCCTCGACGACTTACTTCAAGGTGCCCCTAAGCTAATGTAGCGGTACGGTTAAGCGGTGGTAATTATTATTAGGAGACTGTTGTTGTGCCCAGGATGGTTTTTCCAGATATGATTTACTGCCGGGTAACACACCATCCAGGGAGGGGAAGACACAGGAGGGGGGGGAGAGAGAGAGAGAACGAATCGTAGAGAGAGAGAGAGAGAGAGAGAGAGAGAGAGAGAGAGAGAGAGAGAGAGAGAGAGAGAGAGAGAGAGAGAGAGAGAGAGAGAGAGAGAGAGAGAGAGAGAGAGAGAGAGTCAGAGACAGAGAGAGGTACATGACGCACAGAAGTGCCCCAGAGAGACAGAGACAGAGAGACAAAAAGTGAGGGCCAAGGGACCACAGTCAGGGGTAGGGGGAGATACAGAGGGGGTAGGGCCTGGGTGGGAGATATGGAGGTTGTAGGGGCGGAGGGGAAGTGGGAGGAGGGGGTAGGGGGGAGTCTGGAGGGTTAGGAACTGCCTAACATTCTGTGTTCCAGAAACGGGGGCAGCTGTGCACCCGACCCGGGCCACTGGAGCCGAACTAACGAGAAAGTAATGACCCATCCCACAACTCTGGGCCGCATGCAGACAAACGCGCCCACACACACATACACACACAGCACACACACACACACACACACACACACGTGTACGCCCCCGCACACCACACACACACACACACACACACGTGTACGCCGCCCCCGCACACACACACACACACACACACACACGTGTACGCCCCCGCACACACACACAACAAAAATATTATAGATGCACCCACGTCTGCACCCTCGTCTTCCTCAGCCACTAGATCACTAGAGACCAAAGACCAAAGCGATGAGGATATGACCGTATCCGGGAGACATGGCTGGCCGGGGGCCCCAGGAATTTGTGATATGCGATATTGATGGATTTGTGAGACCTAGAAAGCCTCATTCAATTTCAGGTTACCTTCAACGCCCCCCGCCCGTTGCTCGCTTTCCCTCTAGGGGGCGCATGACCTTGTTATTTCCTTCCTACACTTTTGTTAATGTGTTTTTACAGTACAATGTGACCAATGAATGTCGGCCAATAGTGACAAAAAAACACAAAAACACATCTCTTACTGTACTTTACTATGTTCCCGGGCCGTCCATATTAGACTCAGAGACACACAGACCAAGCCAGTGTTCCCGGAGATCATTAAGAAATGACTCACAGCTTACAGCCCCGTGGACGCAGCGGGGGGGGGGGGGGGGGGGGGGGGGGGCTCTCCTCTCCTCCCCCGCATTACCTTTAAAGGCAGTACCTTTAAGGGCCGATACACAGATACATGCCAGACGCCTAATTAATTACCTGCTTGGCTAATTTAATGGCTTAAGATATATTGGAGAGGTGAGGAGGAGGAGACAGCCCGGGAGTCAGCAGAGAGAGAGAGTGAGAGAGAGAGAGAGAGAGAGAGAGAGAGAGAGAGAGAGAGAGAGAGAGAGAGAGAGGAGAGAGAGAGAGAGAGAGAGAGAGAGAGAGAGAGAGAGAGAGAGAGAGAGAGAGAGAGAGAGAGAGAGGGGGATAGAGAAAGGGGGATAGGGAGAGGGATAGAGAGAGTGATAGAGAGAGTATAAGGGATAGAGAGAAAGGGATAGAGAAAGGGGGAGAGGAAGAGGGATAGAGATAGTGGGAGAGAGTTTGACAGGGAGGGAGAGAGAGTTTTAGGGAGAGGGAGAGAGAGTTTGAGAGAGAGTGAGGGAGAGAGGGATAGAGAGAGTGAGAGAGAGAGGGATAGAGAGGGATATATTGAGTGGGGGGGAGAGGGAGGGGGAGACAGAGAGATATAGAGAGTGGGAAAGAGAGAAGGATAGAGAGGGAAATATGTAGTGTGAGAGACAGAGGGATATAGAGAGTGGGAGGGAGAGGGCGGGATAGAGAGAGTGGGAGAGAGGAAGAGAGAGTTTAAGAGAGAGTGAGAGGGAGAGAGATAGTGAGAGTGAGAGGGAGAGGGATAGAGAGAGTGAGAGGGAGAGGGATAGAGAGAGTGAGAGAGAGAGAGGGATAGAGAGGGATATATTGAGTGGGAGGGAGAGGGAGGGGGAGACAGAGGGATAGAGAGAGTGGGAGGGAGAGGGAAGGATAGAGAGAGGGATAGAGGTGGATAGATAGAGTGGGATAGAGGATGGAGAGAGTGAGAGAGAGAGGGATAGAGAGAGTGGTAGAGGGAGTGGATAGAGATAGTGGTAGAGAGTGGATTAGAAAAAACGGGAGTGACAGATGGATAGAGAGAGAGGGAGAGAGAGAGAGACCTTGAGGGCACGGAAAGTGGTTATGGTTTCATTTGTGAAGACATTGTTCAACTTGGCTGCAAACATCTTTATTAGGACCAAAGGTTTCAACTGCTTACTTTCTTGTATTTTATTTTCCCCCTCCTCAGTGGTGTATTAAATTATTGTCCTCCTTTTACATCAGACCATCTCTCCATCTCTCCTTCTCTCTCTCTCTCTCTCTCTCTCTCTCTCTCTCTCTCTCTCTCTCTCTCTCTCTCTCTCTCTCTCTCTCTCTCTCTCTCTCTCTCTCTCTCTCCCTCTTTCAGCAGAGAGAAAGTAGGGGAGGAGGATGAGGAGGTGGAGGAAAAGGAACAGGAAAGAGACATGTGGGAGAGGGGTGTGGCCTCAGCCGAGATGGCAGCTTAACCTGAAAGACTCCGACAACCGTACGCTACTTCAATTAAAAACCCCACGAATGCGCTGAGTAATGTGAAAAAGTTTGTGGCATCGATAGTCAGACGACTCTTCAAAACAGGCATACGAAATATTTACTAGAGCACGCGCGGCACGCGGTATAACAGCCGAGACAACCCCGCCGACTGCTAGCAGTAGCCCAGAAGCTAACGAGATGGCGAACATAGCAGCGGTGCTGGCCGAGCTGAAGTTACTTCGCAGTGACTTTGGTGACTTTGGTTTGAAGTTAGGCAACATCGATAACCGGCTGATTGACGTGGCAAACGCAATGACATCCTTAGAGGGGAAAATGATTAACGTAGAACAAGATGTCTCCTCAAACACCAAAAGAATTGACGAAGCTGAAGTGTGCATATCCACAGCGGAGGACCGGCTGCGGAGGGCCGAAGCAGAGCTAACATCAGCGACTAAGCGCGTGGCCTACTTAGAGTCAAAGACAGAGGACCTGGAGAACCGGGGAAGGAGGAAGAACCTGAGACTCCATGGTCTTCGCGAAGGAGCTGAAGGGACCCGACCACTATTTGACTTTATAAACGACATGCTGCCACAGTGGATTGGCCTGGCTCCGGATAAAACCTTCACTCTTGAGCGCGTCCACCGCACGCTGGGACCAGCAAGGCCTAACCAAAGCAGAGCGGTCCTCATTCGATTTCTGAAGTTCCAGGAGAAGGAATCCGTTTATCGGGGAACAAGACGGCGAGACATCACGCACGACGGAGCCAAGATTTCGTTTGCCCAAGATCTTTCAACAGAAACGGTTCGTGCCAGACGCGTATTCAACGATGTTACAAAGCTGTTTGTTGAAATGAAGGCCTTCCGTGGCTTCCAGCACAACCCATGCAAGATCAGAGTGCTACATGACGGGAGGATTCATCTCTTCTCAACACCACAGGATGCCGAGAGGTTCCATTGTGACATCAAGTAGCGTTCATCACGCATCATTACGGTAACTCCACTAACGATCACTGAGTCTGATCACAACAAACTTTGAGACTCAGCCGGAAAACACAAAGATGGGCTGGACAGCTGTTCGGCTGGGACTCTGTTATTATAGTCTCAAATAGTTAATGCCTTGTAGATTGGGCTATTTGCACTATGTTTCAGTTGTTATTTTTTATATATATATATATATATATTTTTTTTTATTATGTTCAATATTATCTTACTAACACGTTGAGTGTGCTCTACTATTCTGCTATTATTTCAATTAGAAGAAGGGGGTTGATTTGGATACATTAGATGTGCGGTTGTTGGACATTGATGGTTGTTCTGTTCGGGGCTGAGTCCATGCCTAGCTGCTCCTCAAAGGAGTGTGGATCAGCGTCTCTCTCATGTCCACGTATAGAAGGGGGGAAACATAACACTTCGTTTGGGGAAGTAAGGGTGGGGGGTGGGGGGACGGGTACAGTTTACGTCATTTATGTTATGTGGTTTTTGTTGTGTGTGCGTGTATGTGTGTGTGTGTGTATGTACTTGCACCAAGAGAAAAGAAAATACAATGTCATGACTTTATACTATGCTGAGATAATCATGTATGGTGAGGACAAACATGGAAAGTAGTTTGGATATAAACATTGCAAGCTGGAATGTGCGGGGAATGAGAAAACTGTCTAAATTAAAACAAGTATTGAACAGGGTTAAACATCTCAAATCTAAAATAGTCTTTCTACAAGAATCACATTTGACTCCTTCAGACATACATCAACTGAGTAAAAGATGGCCTGGCCAAGTATTTCACGCTTCATACAATACCTATGAGGTATGACCTATGAGGTATGACCTATGAGGTATGACCTATGAGGTATGACCTATGAGGTATGACCTATGAGGTATGACCTATGAGGTATGACCTATGAGGTATGACCTATGAGGTATGACCTATGAGGTATGACCTATGAGGTATGACCTATGAGGTATGACCTATGAGGTATGACCTATGAGGTATGACCTATGAGGTATGACCTATGAGGTATGACCTATGCAAGAGGTGTGGTTGTTCTCATTCACCGCTCAATCCCATTTCAAATGACAAAGATTACACAAGACACATTTGGAAGGTATATTATTGTACAGGGTAATATTTTGTCACAGAAACTAAATCTTGTGAATATCTATGGCCCAAATGAGGATAACCCATCATTTTTTGAAAGATTATTTCTTACTGTGTCAGCCTTAGAGGGACTCAATATCATCGGAGGAGATTTTAACTGTACCATTGACCCAGTACTGGATAGATCCACCCAAATTGATGCAACTCATGTACAAACTAGAAAAACACTGACTAATTATATTAGGGACCTGAGGTTGATTGAAGTTTGGAGAGCGCAGAACCCAAGTAAAAGGGAATATTCTTGTTATTCGAGTACATACAAAACTCATTCACGCATTGATTATTTTCTAGTCTCAATGGAATTAATGTCTAAAGTTAAAAAATGCTGGTACAACAGTATAGTAATTAGTGATCATGCAACAGTATCTATGGAAATATATTTGGGTAAACTGGAGCGGTGCTCCAGGTGGAGACTACAAGTTTATCTGTTACAGGATCCAGCCTTTGTTAAATTTATGGAAAATTGCATTGACAAATATTTTGCACTAAATACGGACGAAACCACAGCCAACATTAGATGGGAGGCATTTAAAGCCTATATAAGGGGAGAAATCATTAGCTACACAAGTTCTAAAACCAAGCGGCAAAACCAAGAATTACAAACATTAGAAAACAAAATTAAAGAGGTAGAGACCGAAATTTATAAAGACAATGACCCCCAAAAATTGCATTATTTATCCATAATGAGAGCTAAATATGATAAATTAACAACAGACAAAGTGGCAAAAAGCTTAATGTGGACTAAACAAACATACTATGACCATGGAGAAAAAGCTGGTAAATTACTGGCTTGGAGGGTAAAGAAAATGCAGTCAGAGAGAGCAATTAATAGTATAACGTCAACTGCTGGCAATTTGACTATGGATCCTGTGGAGATAAACAATAGTTTTAGAGAGTTTTATAAATTGCTATACGAATCAGAACATAGCGGAAATAAAGAAGCTCAAACTACATTCCTGGACCAATTACAATTTCGGACTGTATCAGACGGTGAAAAGAAAAAATTAGATAGTCCAATAACAGCAGAAGAGCTCTGTGAAGCTATGGGAAACATGAGCAGCGGGAAAGCACCTGGACCAGACAGGCTACCAATAGAGTTCTACAAAACCTTTTCAAGACGACTTGTGAGGCCATTGCTTGACATGTTTGAAGAGTCATTTACTAACGGAAAGCTCCCAGATTCATTGAGATTAGCTATAATAACTTTAATATTAAAACCAAACAAACCTCCAAATGAATGCTCATCATACAGGCCAATTAGTCTAATGGGATGTGATACAAAAATACTATGCAAAGTACTCTCTAGAAGATTGGATAAACACATTCCTCAGCTGGTTATTGATGATCAACAAGGTTTTGTATGAAATAGACAAGGTTATCACAACATTAGAAGGGTTTTGAATATACTATATGAACGACATAATGAAAAAGACACAGCAATGCTGTCTGTAGACGCGCGACAAGCGTTTGACAGGGTGGAATGGGATTATCTTTTTGAGTTACTTCCCAGATTTGGGCTAGGTGGGACCTTTCTCAAATGGATTCGACTACTATATACAAACCCGACCGCTGAAGTCCTAACCAACAATAATATCTCAAAACCTTTTAGTTTATGTAGGTCTACTCGACAGGGGTGCCCTCTGTCCCCGTTGCTCTTCATACTAGCAATCGAACCTCTAGCAATGGCTGTGAGAACACATGTAGGAATATCAGGCATTACAATTGGTGGGAGAGAACATTGCATATCTTTATATGCGGATGATATTATATTCTTTCTAACTAGTCTAAAAACTAGTATACCCGATCTGATCACTTTGATTGACAATTTTGGGTCGTTCTCCGGATATACAATTAACAATTCCAAATCAGTATTGATGTTTCTCAATGAAGAAGAAAGACATAATCCCATACTCAGTACTCCATTTACAACAACTATGGAGGGATTTCGGTACTTGGGTATCAAAATCACCCCTGAACTCAAAGAAATTATCTCAGCAAACTATGATCCCCTGGTAGACAGTATAAATGAAACATTGGGTCGCTGGTCCAGTTTGCCTATATCTATGATAGGGCGAATACATTTAATAAAGATGACAATTTTACCAACATTTTTATATTATTTTCAAGCACTCCCACTGCCACTAACGAACATGTTTTATGACAAACTTGACAAGCTGTTTAGACAATTTATTTGGAATGGAAAGAGGGCTAGACTCCGCCTTAGACTGCTATATCTGCCTTATGAGAGAGGGGGGCTTCAGCTTCCCAACCTTAGATGGTATTATATGGCAGCCCAATTGACTTCAGCATCGTATTACTTCTGTACAACATCGCCCCCAGCCTGGGTAAGCATTGAGCAAGAGTCCATTCCAGATCTACCATTAAAGTCGTATATATACTCCTCAGATGTTAAAACATTGAAGAAAAAAACTAAAAATCCTTTTCTTAAAAACAACATTTCAGTTTGGTATGCAACGCACAAACATATAGGTGACACGCCAGTAGTATCCCAATATACTCCTATTTGGGGTAACGAACAATTTAAACCTGGTAGAAGGGATGGAGGATTTAAATTATGTATGAGTATGAAGGGTGTTCAAAAAATTGGAGATCTGTATGTAGAAGGAGTTTTGCTTTCTTTTGATCAATTATGTCAGAAATACCACATACCTAAAAAACATTTGTTTAAATACTTACAGTTAAGAAGCTTCATGACATCGAGATGTGAAGAGATAAAGCGCATTCCACCCTTATCAACACTTGAAGAGATTTAGAAGGGAAAGGCCATGTTTCTAGGTACTACAGTATTTTGGTTGAATATAGCACTGAATCATCATTAGATAAATTAAATGCTTGGAAAATAGACATACAAGAAGTCATTGACGAGGAAGATTGGTGTGATGCTTGTTTAAAAGCGCAAAAGCAAACAATAAACACAAGGTTTAAATTACTTCAATATAAATGGTTAATGAGGGTGTACATAACTCCAGTCAAACTTCACCACATGTCTGCTAACATTCCGGATATCTGCACTAAATGTTTGGAAGAGAAAGGTACTTTACTTCATTGTCTATGGGAGTGTTCAAAGATTAAAAGCTTCTGGAAGTGTGTCATAAATAGTTTGTCAAAGATCTTTGATACCGAAGTTCCTCTTAATGTCAAACTCTGTGTGCTTGGTATCTATCCAAAGAACTTTGTGCGAACAGCAAAACAAACTAAACTACTGGACTTCGGACTTCTTCTAGCCAGAAGAGCTATTGCACTTTGCTGGAAAAATATGTATGCGCCATCATTAAAAATGTGGAAACGGGAACTTTCTGAATTTATTGGCCTGGAGAGGCTAACGTACATTTCTAAGGGCAAAGGAGAAGATTTTGCCCAACTCTGGGAGCCATACATGCGTTTCATGAGAGATGGAGGCGGAGGTCTTGCCTAAAGATTTGTGATAAAAATGTGTGAGCAATGTGGAACAAGTGATCTTTTTTATTTTTGTTTTATTGTTGGTTTTGTTTTAACAGTATATAATCTGAATTGGTGCAGGTATGTGTGTGTGTGTGTGTATGTTGTAAGGTGTCTGGTCTTTAAAGTTGTATTGTCACTGTATGTTGTGTATAAAACAAAAAAAAACATTAAACATATTTGAAAAAAAAAAAAAAGGAAAGAGACATGTGAAGATCCAGGACACATGTCAGCCTTGCTGCCCATCTGTCTCTGGGCCGACACATCAGACACCTCCGCCTGGAGAGGGAGTGGGAGGACAAGCTGGAAAGATGTCCACCTGGAGATGGGAATTACTTTCTTTCTGTGTGTATGTGTGCTTATGTCTGTGTGTAAGTGTGTTTCTTTCTGTGTGTGTGTGTGTGTGTGTGTGTGTGTGTGTGTGTGTGTGTGTGTGTGTGTGTGTGTGTGTGTGTGTGTGTGTGTGTGTGTGTGCGTGTGTGTGCGTGTGTGTGTGTGTGTGTGTGTGTGTGTGTGTCTGTGTGTATGTGTGCTTATGTCTGTGTGTAAGTGTGTTTCTTTGTGTGTGTGTGTGTGTGTGTGTGCATATGTTTCTGCGTGTGTGTGTGTGTGTGTGTGTGTGTGTGTGTGTTGGGCATTTGTGTGTGTGTGTTTGTGTGTTTGCCCCTTATATGTCTGCATGCCAGTGTGTGTGTCTCAGAGGAAAAGCCACCGAAAGTTCTAGAACATTTTTTTAATAGAAAAACGAAAAGAAGACCAAGGTTTACTTTGTTATCATAAGGTTATCATCTTTCTCTGTTATCATAAGGTTATCATCTCTCTCTGTTATCATAAGGTTATCATCTCTCTCTGTTATCATAAGGTTATCATCTCTCTCTGTTATCATAAGGTTATCATCTCTTTCTGTTATCATAAGGTTATCATCTCTCTCTGTTATCATAAGGTTATCATCTCTCTCTGTTATCATAAGGTTATCATCTCTCTCTGTTATCATAAGGTTATCATCTCTCTCTGTTATCATAAGGTTATAATTTCTCTCTGTTATCATACGGTTATCATCTCTCTCTGTTATCATTAGGATCCTTAGGATATTATTTGTTCAGGACCGCCGCTTCCACAATTAGTGAAAGGCTTTTTGCAATGTTCAGAGACACAACGAAACGTAATAGCAGGGGGGAGGATGGGAGGCAATCTCCTTGCAGGTTCATTTCCTACCGTTCCTACCTCCTATCTACCGTTATTAGGGTCTCGTCGACAGGTCGTACAGTTGACCTGTCGATCTATTGAGAGACATGTGGGTTTTAACTGCAATGTGGACGTAAAGTGAATGAGGTGGATTATGTTGGTTCAGATGACCGCCTTAAGACATACTGAAGAGAGGGCCTGAAGTCTACAATTCATACCCATCCACCAATGAGTGAACCCACAGCTGGAGTGGAGCTCCTGGTTGGCCACTCAAAGTTCCAACTGGGGTTGTTGTTTTGCCTTTGTGGGATTGGCGGTTAAACTAAATGTCAAGCTTTACGTTTAGTTTGTGTTTGTATAAAGAAACCTGCCCTGGAGACAGTATGAGTCCCAGAGTGTGTCTCGAGGTGTATCCCTGCCCAGGTGACGGTATGAGTCCTAGTGTGTGTCTTGCAGTGAATACCTGCCCAGGAGATAGTATGAGTCCTGTGTGTCTAGCAGTGCATACTTGCCCAGGAGACGGTATGAGTCCCAGTGTGTTTAGCTGGAAATTGTTGTTTCTAAGTGTAATCTGCTGGCTCTATAACACAGAAAGTGTGTCCATACAAAAAGTGCCTGCAATGAGATTTGGATTGATTTTTCTTGGTATTTTGTTCATCCTTCTTCGATTGTGGTGGCCTCTGAATTTACTGTAGCATATTATGGGTGCGTTTGTTTGGATCATGACAGTTTAATATAAGCTTAATAGGATTATAAATTTGGACAGAGGGCCACTGCTCATTATAGTACTGTAAACACTTTTGCTACAGCAAACCAGAATATCAAGATGCTGCTTTTTTCTCTCTGTCCCGTCATTGAGATAGCAGTTTAACAGTTTTGTATGTGTATTTTCTTCTTAAGAAGCTGAGCTGTAACAGTAGCCAGGTAACCTGCTACGTCGGTATAAAACACCTGCGTAACTACAAATATAACACACACACAAACAAATCCAATATGTACAGAACCCTTCAAAATGAAAACAACCCTCTGAGCTGTGCTCCCGACCCACGCTCGTATGCAAATGAGCTCTGCCGATAATATTTGTTACGATTATTTGAGTATGTACATAACTGGCTTTTTATTCAGTCTGTTTACCCACTTGTCAGCCTCTCCAGCAAACTGACACGAGAGAGAGAGAGCACACCTTGCTGGCTGAAGAAACACTTGCATTAAATATGAATATGAAAACATTTATTGGGGGGGGTGTTGTGTATGCTGTCACAACTAACGTGAAACATGTTATACTTTACGATGTACCTGTGTTGCGACATGTTGCCGTAAAGCTGTTCTGACTAAGCCTTGAGTAAAGACAGTCACACGTTCTAACTCAGTGTCTGGTTATTATCAGCATATAACTTTGGCGACGAGCATGGAGTTTTCGTTCCCAGCACCGTCCGCTTTCCTCGCACTGCCCGGCGAGCCACCCGTTCTGTGGACTCACTGGCATGAGGCATTCGAAACCTACATTATGATCCTTAATGTGGACGCGCTGGGCGAAGCACGTAAACGAGCCATGCTGATACATTGTCTCAGCATCAAGGGACAGCGGATTTTTAATAGCCTCGGAGACGCCTCTGCCTATGCATAGGCGATGGTGTGAGGATGGTGTGAGGCTACTTCGCTGCCCCGCAAAACGGGATTCTTCAAAGGATTTTGTTTCTCCAGCGCAAACAGAGAGCGGGTGAGTCAGTTCACCAATACATCGCCGATTTCCGGGGTTTGGCTTGCGTATGCAAATTTGCCGCGGAAAAGGACGAAAATATTAGAGATCAGCTGGCAGAGCATACAACTAATCCTAAAGTCAGAGAAAGACTGATAACGGCTCCTGACGATCTTACCCTTACTAAGGCTTTGGACATAGCAATCAAAGTGGAGTCGGCTGCAGGATTCGCATTACAGCTAGCTGGCCACGCCCCCTCTCAGCACGAGCTCGCAGCGCAGCAAGTAACACATCCTTCACGGTCACCAAGCCCAGTCTCCCTTCGTAAGGTCTCTGGCGTCCACCTAGTGGGGCCCTGCTGTTCAAGACCTGCACAGTAGAGTTGGATGGTGTGAGCGTGCCATTGTTACTAGACACAGGGGCTATGATGTCCTTGCTGATGTATTCAACCATGCAACGTTTTTTACCTCATGTGAGACACGCCATCTGCAGTGTTACGTGGCTGTGGCAACTCTAGAATGGAGCTGATGGGCACCCTCAGTACCACCGTACGCTATGGCCCTCAGTACCACCGTACGCTATGGCCCTCAGTACCACCGTACGCTATGGCCCTCAGTGCCACCGTACGCTATGGCCCTCAGTGCCACCGTACGCTACGGCCCCAAGACTCTTCCCTCGTTCACTTTCCAAGTGTCACGCCATGGCGCCGACCTTAGGGGCCTGGATATATTCTAAGGCCTGGGCTTTACACTACTGGATGGTGCCGGATCAGCCATTCTCCAAGACTCCACGCCATGGAAACAACGATGGCCCATCTTGTTCTCTGTACTAGGCTACCTCGGTTTTCAACCACCAGCCCCTCCTGAAACATGATGTGCGGCCAGTCATCCAACCCCTATGCAGCATTCCCCTGGCTCTTCGCAACGGAGTGTCTGAGGAGCTACAGAAGTTGCAGCAGGCAGGCATAATCTAGCCAGTCAACGCATCACTGTAGATTTCAAATCTGGTGGTCGCCAAGAAGATGTCTGGGGGGCTGCGTGTGTGCGTCGACCTCAGTGCCGTTAACAAGGCGGTCATCCCAGATAAATACCGACTGCCCACAGTGGAGGAAATTTACACGCAGTTTTACGGCTCCACACCCTTCTCCAAGCTGGAAGGGTTATCTGCAGATCCCGCTGCACCCTGACAGCCGTTATTCGTTATTATTTCCTCACCGCATTCGTCACCCACACCAGAGTGTTCCAGTACACAAGGATGCCGTTTGGACTCAGCTCTGCCCCCAGCTGCAGAAGATTATGTCCACCATCTTCACAGGCATCCCCAGAGTGGTCATTTAGCTCGACGACATCGTGGTGCACGGTTCAACACCTACCCTCAACCCTTTGACCTCTCAAGCCCCACATTCCTCACCTGTGACGCTTCCAACATGGCTGTAAGAGGGGTGCTTTTTCAGTTCCAACATGGCATCGAGTGCCCAATCGCCTTCGCCTCTCGGGCCCTCAGATCCCTAGCATGTGTTTGGGGATGTGAACGGTGGCACATTAAAGGGATACATTGGTACATAGACAGCACAAATCATCAACCAATTCACTTCATGCAGATGCCTTCTGCAAACAACACACCAAACCAAACCAAAGCTATACCTCCTAGCCACTGGGGGGTATCCTTTACACACCCTGCCTCTGACCCCAGAGCTGCTCCACGCTTACACTGTAAAAGAGAGAGAAAACGACCACTTGGACACTGTCCAAGTGTTTAATTAGCATAAGGACCACAGAGCCTGTTTCCTCATGTGCATTAGTGGCCCTTTTTCTGTAATTACTGTTTTTTGCTGTCAAAGTGTTTCTAATGGTCCTAAAACAGTAGAAGTGGTCTTATTAATTAATGATGGCCAATTAATGATCCAACTACACCTAATTTATACACTGACTTACATACTTACACAATGCTTTTCGGTGTTTAGAAACTACTTGGGCTACGCTAGTGGAGGTAATGACCTGTTTTTCTTTCCTTCACCCTCCGTCACCTCCTCACAGTGATGTGCGCTGTCGCTAAGAGTGGGAAAAAGTGTGTGTGTGTGTGTGTGTGTGTGTGTGTGTGTGTGTGTGTGTGTGTGTGTGTGTGTCTGTGTGTTTGAAAGAGAGGGAGAGAGAGAGAATAATGGAAATGGGAAAGGAAGAGAGAGAGAGAGAGACGTAGGGGAAAGGTGACAGGACAGAGGAGAAGACAGAGAGAGAGAGAGAGAGAGAGAGAGAGAGAGAGAGAGAGAGAGAGAGAGAGAGAGAGAGAGAGAGAGAGAGAGAGAGAGAGAGAGAGAGAGAGAGAGAGAGAGAGAGAGAGCGAGAGAGAGCGAGAGAGAGACTTTAAGATAGAGAGAGACTTTAAGAGAGAAAGAGAGAGAGAGAGAGGGGGGGGGTCTCACATCCAGGACGGTGAGCAACAAGGGAGACAGCTCGACAAAAGGAAGAGATTGAGGGAATTTTTTTCTCATTGCCGTGTGCCACGTAGGAGAGAGAGAGAATGCTGGAAACTATGAGGAAAATTGATCATAAATCTGCAAACTTTCCCAGGTACGTCCCCCTTATCAGCCCCTTTCAGGTGCCGTGTTCACATTGTGTGTGTGTGTAGGAACCACCAGACATGATGCCATACATCGGAGGTGTTACGCTTGCCTGGCTCTTGACAATGCAACAAAGAGGGAGACCACACATGGTTATCATTAATAGTATATTTAATGAAGAAAGAAGAAGAATGTTATATTACAGAAAAGGTTGGATTGAAATAATGATTAGAGAAAATGATAACCACAACTAAAATGGCTGCTGGTCGACGAGAAAGAAAGAAAGATCCATGACCCTGGGCTGATCTTATTGTCTCCAGGACAATTAACAACATTGGGTACACCTGGTGGTCTATCTGGAAAGAGAAGAAGACACCCCACACAGGACACAGGATAACAGCGCCCACTATGGGACCATATGTGGAACGTCACATCCCCCCCCTTAAAACAGAGGCCTACCAAAAAGGTCTCTGTAAAATCTGTCCCCCAATTTTTCAGCACAACTAATAATCAAAAATACAAATTATAATGATTGTGGGAATACTACCATCCAGCCAGAGGAACTGGGGATCTCCACCACACGGTCTGACCAACTCAACCTCCCCCACAACCTGCCCACCCTCCAGCAATTCCTGGTTTAAAGGGAAATGAGTCAGGTTTAGTCACATTATTAACTTTTCGATAGTCTGTGCAGAACCTATCTGTCATGTCTGGTTTTCCTACCAACAAACACGGTGATGCCCAACTGGAGTTTGAAGGAACAGCCAGCCCGTTATCTATTAAATACTGAATCTCAGTATCCATGCGGCGGCGTTTCTCCAGAGGGACTCGATAGAACCGCTGACGAATCGGCTTCGCCTCCCCAACGTCTATGTCGTGCTGCACTAAGTGGGTACAAGAAGGGGTATCCAAAAACAATGAGGGAAATGCAACAAGCAACCCCTCTAACTCTCTACAGTTTCTCTCAGTCAAATGACCAAACAGAACTGATACATCAGCCAACATCTCAGAATTCTTGAGCCGAGGATGCAAAACACCGTCTCCAGGCCCACTCACATCCTCCTCCCACCCTGCTGCCACCACAGGAGTGGATGGAGATGGAGATACCCCATTCACTGTGGTCAACACCACCGGCTTCACCTCAAAGACTGCATCTTCTCCGGCCCTAGGTGAACGAGAATAATAACATTTTAATAAGTTTATGTGACAAAGTTGTGTAGACTTTCTACGGTTTGTAGGAGTATCGATCAAATAATTCTGTTCGGACACCTGTCGTACAACAGAGTAGGGACCAGTAAATTTTACCTGGAATGGCGAACCAGGTATAGGCAATAATGCCAACACTTGGTCCCCAGGACAGAACACTCGTGGTTCAGTCCGGCGATCAAACAGTCTCTTCATTTTACTTTGTGCCACAGTCAAATGCTCACTCGCCATTTTTCCCGCCAGATGTAACCTCAGGTGAAAACCATGCACATAATCTATCAAGTTGGTAGGTGGATCAGCGGTCCTAAGACCATCTTGTAGCACTGCCAGTGGGCCCCTCACCTTGTGCCCAAACACCAAATCACTTGGACTAAACCCTGTACTCTCCTGTACAACCTCCCGTGCTGCCAACATGAGCCAAGGCAGTCCCTCCTCCCAATCCCTCTTAAGCTCCATGCAATAAGAGCGCAACAATGACTTCAGTGTTTGATGAAACCTCTCTAGGGCACCCTGACTCTGAGCATGATACGCGCTGGCGGTGTTGTGCTTAACGCGTAACTGACTCAAAACTTCAGCAAACATTTTTGATGTAAAGTTTGTCCCTTGGTCACTCTGTATGACCCGAGGAATACCGAAAATGGATATGAACTGAGTCAGTGCCTTTACAATTGATCTTGTCGTAATCGTACGAAGAGGGTACGCAGACGGATAGCGAGTGGTTTGACACATTACCGTACACCCAGACTTAGAAGGAGGAAGTGGCCCAACACAATCGATGATGAGGTGCTCAAATGGTTCACTCACAGCTGGAATAGGATAAAGAGGCACAGGTTTAATAGTCTGATTAGGTTTTCCCATCAGTTGACAGGTATGACAGGTCTTTATGAACTTAGAAACATCCCTCTTCAACCGAGGCCAAAAGAAATACCGTAGTACTCTATCACAAGTCTTTCTAACTCCCATATGCCCAGCCACGTCATCATGTGCTGTCTCCAACACCACATTCCTAAACCTCGTAGGTACCACAACTTGAAAAACTGGGTCACTCACAGAACAATCGTTATGAGGAAGCCATTTACGAACCAACACATCCTCCAGGAGAAAATAACCACTTGCAGAGCTCTCCAGCTCATCCCAGCTCAGGCTGAATCCCACTGAGCAGCAGCTTCAGCTCAGGATCCTCCTGTTGGGCTAAGATCACCTCACTCCGAGACAAAGAAGGCGGCAGATCAGGAAACTGAAAAACAGAATTGTCAGGAGTGAACTTATCAGACTCTTTTCCATCATCAATTTTAGGGTCCATGCAACTCATAGCACGAGTCATGGCGCAGGCAGTAAAAACCTCAGGAAACTCCTTCCCACTAATGTCTGGTCCTGTTGGCAGTGTTGACCCAGAACTAACAACCAGAGGTGGGGGCACATCACTCCACACTCTTCCTCCAGCCAGGTTATTTCCTAAGATGACTGCCACTCCCACCACAGGCAGAGAGGGTCGAACACCAATGGTTACTACCCCCTGGACCAGATCAGATTTAAGCTCAATTTCATGCAAGGGGACAGACAAAGTCTGCATCCCCATCCCTCTAATCAAAACGCTGGTCCCCACACTTGACTCCTGAGAGAATGGCAAAACAGATTCCAATATAAAAGATTCTGAAGCCCCCGTATCACGAAGTATCTGGACAGGCACTTTCTGTGGGCTACCCACCAGAGAAACGAAACCTGTAGTAATAAACGGGCCAAAATCAGGATCCTCCTCGCAAATCTGTATGGAGACAGAGCCCTGTAGTGCCACAGCCAACTCAGTAGCTGCAGGTGGGCTGGATGCTGAGGATGCTATCACCCCTGGTTTAAAGGGAGACCCCTCGGCAACCCCAGACACCCTTGCTCCACCAGCATGCGCTGCCAGAGCCAACGGTCTAACAGAGCCCCCCTTCCCACTGTAGGTTTTCTTTCCTTTTAGGGCAGGACACTCCTGTTTCCAGTGACCCTTCCCAAGGCAATAATTGCATGTCGAGTTAGGATCTACTCTACTCTGACTGCCATGCTCCGACCTTGAAAAGGGGACAGAATAACCAGGACCTTCGTTAGGGAATCTAGCACGATTTGCCAATAGGTTAGTCACGTTCGGATTATGTCTACGGATCCCATCGCTACGAAAACGATGTTCACCAAACTGACTCTTATGAGTCAGTACAAATTCATCTGCCAACACCGCAGCTTGATCTGCTGTTTTCACCTTGTGTTCATTAACGTAAGTGGCAATGCGATCAGGGACAACGGTTTTAAACTGTTCCAAAATAATCAAATTTGACAGATCCTCCAGAGTATTCACCTCTACCGCCCGATTGAAATGGCTGGTTAGTTCTCTTACAACCTCCACATGAGTTTGTTTATCATGTTTCTTCCATTGTCTAAACCGCTGTCTGTAAGCTTCAGGAACAAGTTCATATGCCTTAAGGACAGCGGCCTTAACTGTATCATATTCTTTCCTCTCTCCACCATTAAGAGCAATATAAGCTTCCTGAGCTCGGCCAATAAGCACACTTTGTAGTAATGCGGTGCGGTCTGAAGCAGGCCACCCCCTATCGTCGGCTACACTCTCAAACAGTGAAAAGAATACATCAGGATCCTTTTCATTAAACTTTGGCAACAGTCTAATCATGTCAGACAAATTATCCCTCTTAGAATGACCCTGGTCGCCACCTCCAACGTCAGATAACTTTCCCTCAGCCATCATTTTAAGGCGCTCCCATTCCAATTCCCTGTCCCTCGCACGCTCTTGTGCCAATTCCATCTGTAATGATAACAATTCTCTCTGTTGCTCAAATGTTAAGTGGACCCAGATGCAACCCCAACGGATATTTTAGGGACAGGCAATTTTCCCTTTAGTATGCCCATATTAACTAATACATTCTGTAAAGCCTCTACTACTTCCTGTTTCTTTGCTCGGACCTTCACCACCTCAAGCTTAACCTCATAATGTTCAACAACCTTCCACAGTTGTTCCTTTGTTAACTGTGACAACCCCTCGACCGACGGAGCTGCCACAAACTCCTCAAAAACATCCATATCTCAATTCAATCAAATAACCAATATAAATCAACCCTTACAAACGGGAATCTCCCCTCCTATTACAAACTCCTTCTATAAACTACTCCCATATCAGCCATAATCTTCAGCCCATTTAAAGCGAGTTACTGTGCACACATACAAAACAGGAAAGTAACTAACATACCGCGTAAGAGCTGCCCCATATCTAACTCCTAGCAATAACTAACTAACCACTCAGCTAGTCTTCAGTGCGTTCACATGCAACTCTTCCACCCGGCAAATGCCTGGTGGCGCCCCCGCGTTCAACACACCAAAAATAACAACCGAAAACAATAAACAAGCGTTAAGCGCTTCTGGTTCTAGCACGGGGGTTCACGTATAGCTCTGATGGTATCTAAACCACCCGCCCTACCTAACCTTCTCTGCTTTGCACAGAACACAGCACTCACCAAACTCCAGCGGAAGATCACAGCCAACACCAAGTTTTACGTCCTTGTCAGTACAGTCGGACGGCCAGCTCCCCCTCGTCACCAGCACCCAAACCAACATACCAAATATACTAAACAATACTTTAAATCCAATCCAACCAAAACCTAATAACTATCAACAATAACCACGCGAGTCCCCCAATATAGAGTTGGACACATCCAATAATTCAATCCCGAATCTTAACCACGAAAAGGGAGAGAATATCGTTCTTACCAAAATCAATCCCGGACGAGCCCCCAATTTGTTACGCTTGCCTGGCTCTTGACAATGCAACAAAGAGGGAGACCACACATGGTTATCATTAATAGTATATTTAATGAAGAAAGAAGAAGAATGTTATATTACAGAAAAGGTTGGATTGAAATAATGATTAGAGAAAATGATAACCACAACTAAAATGGCTGCTGGTCGACGAGAAAGAGAGAAAGATCCATGACCCTGGGCTGATCTTATTGTCTCCAGGACAATTAACAACATTGGGTACACCTGGTGGTCTATCTGGAAAGAGAAGAAGACACCCCACACAGGACACAGGATAACAGCGCCCACTATGGGACCATATGTGGAACGTCACAGAGGTGACGTCGTATTTTTGGGACAGCCTCGACAGTCATGTACATACCAAGCCCTCTGAAACTAAGACACTAGACACTAGGGAAGACAAAGGGAAAGAGAGGGAGGATGGGAAGAGGGAGAGGGGGAGAGAGAGAGAGAGAGAGATGGGGAGAGAGAGAGAGAGAGGCAGAGAGGAAGATGGAGAGAGAGAGAGAGGCAGAGAGGAAGATGGGGAGAGAAAGAGAGAGGGGAGAGAGAGAGAGAGAGAGAGAGAGAGAGAGAGAGAGAGAGAGAGAGAGAGAGAGAGAGAGAGAGAGAGACAATGCTGGAAACAATGAGGAAAATGGATCGTAACTGTGGGCGAACATTCATAGAAACATCCCCCTTATCAGCCCTTTTCAAGCGCCGTGTTAACATTGCGGTGTAGGAACCACCAGACGTGATGCCAGACACTGGAAGTGAAACCGTATTTTGC
>CM051007.1:497500-502500 GCA_027704905.1 Muraenolepis orangiensis
ATGAAGAAAGCCTATTTTGGTAAAAGGCTTGAAAGGCTTTTTGGTATTACCAAAAAGCTTATGAAGTCAAACATTGAATAAGCATTTCCGATAAAAGGCTGCAGTCACATGAAAGCTGAGAAAGGTTGGCAACAAGTTCGCAAAATTTCTGCAAATTAAATAACATGATGAATAATAAAATGATGGTTGCCTGCAAAATGTCTTTCATATGAAATAAAATGATTCATGACAAAGCAATTGAACTTTTCAGCAACAACACACACACACACACACACACACTCACACACACACACACACACACACACACACACACACACACACACACACACACACACACACACTCACACACACTCACACAATTATACACCACATTAGCACAGGGGTTTCCTAATGGCCCTGTCACACCTTGACGATTTAGCCAGCGTATGCCCGACGTATCACAATTTCTCAAAAACTCTGGCATACGTCGAATAAGTTCTGGGTAAGTTTTATATAAGTTGTATAAGCACGCTAAAGCACGCTGGTATATGTCGCAGTACGGCGAGTAAGACGAGAAATTTTGAGCATGGACAAAATTTCTCGACCTATCAGCCATATGCGGGCCATAAGTTGTAGGTAAGTTTTGTGATCGTTTACACACGTTCACACACGTTACTTGTAAGATACTCATATTAACTCTGCTCCAACCGGGGAAACGGAGAAGACCCGTGCGTAACAAACTAATCAAAAGATAATTTAGAATATAATAGATTTAATAAAAAACTGCTGAGATACAATCAAATTCAATACAATATTACATGGAACAGGGAGCCCGGGATCTCCACCCGACAGACCGGATAACCAGCTAACTGCCTGACAGAAGTTCACCCGAAAGTCTCCCACTTATCCGCTGCAAATACATATTGATCCCCTTCAAACTCCGCCTGGTCGTCGCTTGGTCCTTCTCGTCCTTCTCGTCATCCTGTCCAGTATTCTTCCGCCAGACCCTGCTTCGTGATCGTTATCTATCCGGCTCTCAATGTCTTCAATGATCCACTACCTCCAACTGCGTTTTGTGAACACTTTCTTAACTACTGAGCAAATACATTTGTGCCAACACTCTAATGATCTTTTAACACATGAATACACACTTCAAAATGTTTCTAAATCCCCAAATCTATGTATTATTTATATGAAATACACATGCATTTTCGTGATTTACACCACAAATCCTGCATCATCTCCATCAGAGGGTGAGCGTGAGGGTGAGGGTGAGCGTGAGGGTGAGGGTGAGGGTGATGATGGATCCTCCTTGCATTGACGCCCACGGCCAAGAGACCGTGGCAGTGTTCTAGGCACCGTTCTTCAAAGTTTTCTTCGGCATGACGGTGATATTGATACGGTGTTATTGATACGGTGATGTTGATACCGTGACGGTGATGTTGATACAGCAATGTCTAGTGCGGTTATGATTTGAATCGTCGAGCGGCAGCCTTTCTATAGGCTACGACACGTGATCGTCGGCGATACACTGACTATCGTTTGGCATAAGTTGTGAACGACGGCAACACGCTAAGCATTCGTTGGTATAAGTTATCGGACGTTCTATATAAGTTACCTATATGTTATGTATACATTATGTATATAAAAAATAACTTAAAAAAACATTGATAGTTCAGCGTATTCCAGCGTTTTAGAGACATTTTGATACGTCGGGCATACGCTGGCTAAATCGTCAAGGTGTGGCCTTAAAAGTGTTTACTTTTGGATGGCCCTTATTGTGCTAATGTGGGGTATAATTGTGTGTGTGTGAGGTTCTGTTGTTTCCAGTTTGACATAAAATTTACACTGATTTGCCTTGACGGACGCATTTTCATACTTTAGTGAGAGTGTCTTTATGTGGGTGCTTGAGGTGGTGTGGGCCTGACATTTTTGTATTTACACTGCAGAAAAAGTTTGGGAACCACTGTGTTTATCAACACATGGATCGATGAATATGTGTATATATAGAACAGGTAAATGAGTACATTTTTAAAATAATGAATATATTTTTGGTTATGCAAATGAGATGACCTTTGGTGTGTTGCAGAGGTAAGGAATGATCTCCCCTATGTACAGAATGACATAGGGGATTACGTTGTACTTCCTACAGTCGAGCCAGAACTGGGAGGCCGAGAATTTGCTCCTCAGTACAACCGTACCGCCTGTAGAGAGACACGCGTTATTTAAGAAGAAGAGCGGCGCAGAATGATAGCAGACGCGTCTCTACGAGCTCCCGCTGTTTATTTAGTTTTTTTCACACTTTTCTTTTATATTTAAGTAACTTTGTAACTATAGCAAGTCACCATGTGTGTTATCACATATGATCGACAAACGCTCGTGGAATTACGGAACAATACAACCACAGACAACGCAACAAAGCACCGGGACTTACCTGCGGAGATCCTGCGGGACAAAGGAGAGCGGGGGAAGGGAGCCACTAAGCCCCGGGGGGAGGGGAGCCACCAAGCCCCGGGGGGAGGGAGCCACTAAGCCCCGGGGGGAAGGGAGCCACTAAGCCCCGGGGGGAAGGGAGCCACTAAGCCCCGGGGGGAGGGGAGCCACTAAGTCCCGGGGGGAGGGGAGCCACTAAGTCCCGGGGGGAGGGAGCCACTAAGCCCCGGGGGGAAGGGAGCCACTAAGTCCCGGGGGGAAGGGAGCCACTAAGTCCCGGGGGGAAGGGAGCCACTAAGCCCCGGGGGGAAGGGAGCCACCAAGCCCCGGGGGGAAGGGAGCCACTAAGTCCCGGGGGGCAACAACAAACGCGCCCACAGGAGAGGGTCCCGTGGCGGCCTACTGGTTAGGACACGCCGGAGGCGATGGAACCCAGCCCTACCGAGCATTCTCCTCGCCAACGTCCAGTCTCTTGCAAACAAGTCCGACAAGCTGAACTGCCGTATCGCCTCACAGCGGGACATCAGGGAGTGTTGCGCTATGATTTTTACGGAGACGTGGCTGTCCTCCGTGATTCCTGACGAGGCAGTGCTGCAACCACCGGGATTCTCTTTGTTTCAGACCGACAGAACAGCTGAGTCCACGGGGAAGAACAAAAGTGGGGGCGTATGCTGCTTGGTGAAAAATAAATCTCCGCTATTCTCATGGCGGATCGCTACCCCGAGGCAGTCCCCATTGTAGTGGGGGACTTTAATCACTGCAATTTAAAAAAGGTATTACCAAAATACTATCAACACATCTAATATCCGACCAGACAGAACAAGACTCTTGATCACTGCTACACCACCATCAAGCATGCTTATCGCGCTGTTGCGCGGCCGGCTTTCAGCAAATCCGACCACGCCTCTGTGCTTCTACTTCCCGCTTACAAGCAGAAGTTGAAGTCCACGCCCACAGTTGTGAAGAACGTGTGTCGCTGGACAGACAGTGCCATAATACACCTGCAGGGGGGGCTAGAAATCACTTACTATCGTGTATTCAAGACCACTGACGTAATGTGTATGCAGATCATGTCACAGCATACATTAACAGGCTAGTGGAGGAATGCATCCCGACCAGGTCTGTTCACTCATTCCCGAACTGCAAACCATGGATTAATGCTGAAATACGGAACAAGCTTAAGGAACGTACCGCTTTCACAACATGCGACTCCGATCACTACAAGAAGGCCAAGTATGAACTCAAGCAGCCGGCCCAGACGGAGTTCCATCCCGCGTCTTCAAGACCTTCAACAGTCTGAACAGTCTGTCATCCCAGCGTACAATGACTATCGTCCAGTGGCTTTAACACCCATAGCCATGAAGTGCCTATGTCGCATATAAACTGTTCCATCCCTGAGTCCCTAGACCCACTCCAGTTTGCATACAGACCAAACAGGTTCAACACCATCGTTCCCTCCAAGCTGCTCCTGAAACTGAGGGACCTAGGTTTGGGCGCCCCCATCTGTAAATGGATTATGGACTTTCTGAGTGGTGAAGATTGGGAACAACATCTCATCCACTCTGGTTCTCAACACCGGAGCAGCCCAAGGCTGCTGCCTCAGTCCCCGGCTGTACTCGCTGTACACACATGACTGTACTGCCGCGCACAGCAATAATCGGATTATCAAGTTTGCAGACGATACCACAGTCATCGACCTGATAAGCGAGGGCGACGAGAGTACAGAGATGATGTCGTCCAGCTGACATGATGGTGTAAGGATAACAGCCTCGCACTGAATGTCAGCAGGACCAAGGACCATCGTGGACTTCAGCACCCACTCCACCATCAGCCTGGACGGGTCACCAGTGGAAGTCGTCAGCTGCTTCCGTTTCCTTGGACTACAGATTTCCGATGATCTGGCGTGGAACATGGAGGTCATGCTGAAGAAGGCACACCAGCGCTTCAATGCTCTGCGGTGCCTCAGAAAAAGCGGAATAGGCCAGAGGTGGCTAGGAAATTCTACTGTGGCACCGTAGACACCGTGTGCTAATGCACATAAGCAACAGCTAAAAGGGACGACATGCAGTGAGTGAATACATAGGAACTCTATTTTTATGTTTATTTATCAAGGCACAGAATGAGGAACATAGAGGCTCATGCATACTCATTTGAACGTGTGCGCACGGAACCTTCTTCTTATAATAGACATCGCCATAATTGCCTGCTTGTTTGTTGTTGTTGTTGTGGTGGTGCTGGTTATTTTCTTCATTGTGTTATTATAATTGTGGAAATTCAATTGTGTTCTGCTCTTAAGGACATGACCTTGCCTGATTTAAACCCTTTTTTTCAGGAGTAATCTAAATCTAAATTTATATCCGGAGGATTTAATCCTCTTTATTGGTCACATACATGTACACAAACAGTGAAAGTTTTATCTCTTCATTTAACCCATCCTAGTATTAGGAGCAGTGGGCAGCTATTGTATATCCAGCTGCCCGGGGAGCAGGGTAGGGGTCTGGTGCCTTGCTCAAGGGCACCTTGGCAGTGGCCAGGTGTTTTGGGGACACAACCGGCAACCTTCCGGTTCCCCAAGCCATTTCCCAACA
>CM051007.1:507500-575000 GCA_027704905.1 Muraenolepis orangiensis
ATGTAGCACCAGTTCTCTAGGGCTGTTGTTCTCTGGTCATGTAGCACCAATTCTCTAGGGATGTTGTTCCAATTGTTTTTCTCTGGTCATGTAGCACCAGCTTTCTTGTGCTGTTGTTAAAAAAAAATCACCCTAGTAAACATCAGTTTACTAGGGCTGTTGTTCAAAATGTTGTTCTCTGGTCATGTAGCACCAGTTCTCTGTGGTTGTTTTTTCAACTGTTGTTCTCTGGTCATGTAGCACCAGTTCTCCAGGGCTGTTGATCCAAATGATTTTCACGGGTCATATAGCACCAATTCTCTAGGGATGTTGTTCTAATTGTTGTTCTCTAGGGCTGTTTTTCTCTGGTCATGTAGCACCAGTTATCTCGGGCTATTGTTCCAACTGTTGTTCTCTGGTCATGTAGCACCAGTTCTCTAGGGCTGTTGTTCTCTGATCATGTAGCACCAGTTCTCTAGGGCTGTTGTTTTCTGATCATGTAGCACCAGTTCTCTAGGGCTGTTGTTTCAACTAGTATCTGGTCATGTAGCACCATTTCTTTAGACCTGTTGTTCCAACTGTTGTTATCTGGTCATGTAACACCAGTTTACTAGGGCTGTTGTTCAAACTGTTGTTCTCTGGTCATGTAGCCCCAGCTTTCTAGTGCTGTTGTTCAAAATGTTTTCTCTGGTAATGTAGCACCCGTTCTCTAGGGCTGTTGTTCCAACTGACAGCCCCAAAAACAGCCCAGTTGTAAGAAATGCCCTACTCTCCAGTGGACAAATACTTATTTACTTATTTAGTGATTAAAATGTTTGTATTCTGGTAAAGCCAACACAATGAATGAATGAATGAATGAATGAATGAATGGATCGATGGATGGAGATTGAGTTATGGGTGCAGGTGAAATGCCTTTGATGTCATCCATAATAAAGATGAATGGCTCATCAATAGTTGTGTAGATTAGGGTTTGGTTGACAGGAGGGTTATTGTGTGTGTAATAGGTGGAGTGTGAACAACGGCATATATCAAATAAAGAACAAAAAGATGGTGTTAATAATTTCCCCCTCTTGCCTTCTGGTGAAACACCAGGACCTATAAGAGAGGGGAGAAGCTGTGGAAATGATGTCCTAAAATAAACCAGAGACTTTGGTCTACACCAGGCAAACCAGCCTCGTATCACTTCCCAAAGGGAACTGTTTTCATGGATGAAATTGAAGTCATGTATTTTTTGTTATTATAATACATTAAAATACATGATATTATAAGATATATAGTATTGTGAACATGTACGTGGGAAATGGACTGCATTAATATTGTGCTTTTCCACTCAGCCAGTTAACAAGTGAAGCCCCACACTTACCCATTCATACATACATTCATCAACCGATGGCGTAGTCAGCCATGCAAGGCCACCACCAGCACATCAGGAGCAGTGAGGGTTAGGGTGTGTCTTGCTCAGGGGCACCTCCACACTTTGAGGTGCCAGGGGGGATCGAACCAGCAACCTCCTAGTTGTCAGACCTCTCCGCTCTACCTCCTGAGCTACTGCTGCTCCTGTGTATGAATACAGTATGTGCATATGAATGCACATACTGCACAATATAACCTTTGATTCATTGCATAGTTTCTAGTAAGCTAAAAAATAAGCCGTTTAGACACTATAGACCAGCTGCAACAATATGCATTTCAGTTTCACAAGAAAGAACAACAAAGTGTTAAGTAAAGTACGTTTGTGCTTTCGACTGTCCTTAAGCATCTCACTCGAACTGGCAAACAAACAATAACACAAAGGTTTAGGCCGAGTCCCAGAATATATACAAGCACCCAGAGTGATGTTCACTTTCTTCAGAAACAAGTGACACAAGTGTGACGTTCATCCTCTGTTGAAGAGTTCAGGCGCTCACTGTTCTGATGAGTACAACAGGTGCATCTGGATCACCACTATACATACATATGGCTTTTGGCAATCTTTTATTCACGTTTTTCTTCCTCAGGTGTCGCTTTCCTGCTCAGAAGTGGGAGTGAGTTCAACGTTAAGCACAGCGTATAAACCCAGCGCCTCAGTCACCGGCACACGCAAAGGTATTTAAACCGAGTGCAGCGATAGGAAGTTTTACAATCTTAAACAGCGGCTCTATGACTACAGCTCCAGTTGTTACTAATGCTTAGCTTACGTTTAACGACCCCTTCCTAATGAAGCCCTGTCCCTGCAACACAGTCAACGAGTAACTTCAAAGAGTCCGCTCTAAAAATACGAACCCTGCGTGTGAGCTGAAATACACCACACTAAACTACACTACACTCCTCTCCTGCTCCCACTCTCTCTCTGTCTCTCTCTCTCTCTCTCTCTCTCTCTCTCTTGCTCTCTCTCTCTCTCTTGCTCTCTCTCTAACCCCAACCATGACTTACGCACAAAGAACAAAAAACATAGATTCATAGATCATATCCTCAGTTCATTCAATGAACTCAAGCCAGTGTTGAGTCCATCGTCCGGCATCCGGGCAAATGAGTTCCAGCTGTGGCGTGATGCACGGCTGGATGAGACTATGAGGCTGACAGTGAAACTACAAACAAGTCACAGCTTTTAGCCTTTCTGTGTCACATCTGTCCTGCCGGTTGTGTGATTGCTTTGTAGGAAATGTTTAATTGCCAATTAGGCAGAGTCCAGGATGGCAATCACGATAGGTATGTGTGTGTGTGTGTGTGTGTGTGTGTGTGTGTGTGTGTGTGTGTGTGTGTGTGTGTGTGTGTGTGTGTGTGTGTGTGTACCTTCCATAAAGTCTTTATGGAGGGTACACAATGAAGCGGTACGTTCAAACACCACGAAACGTGTAGAAAAGCTGAAAAACAGGAACATTGTGTGTGTGTGTGTGTGTGTGTGTGTGTGTGTGTGTGTGTGTGTGTGTGTGTGTGTGTGTGTGTGTGTGTGTGTAATGTACGTACGCTCAGGCAGTACAAAAATGAACATGCAAATATTAAGAAAAAATCTATTTGCGTGTTCAATGTGTACAACAAGAAACTCCTCGTCAAACAGAATCTTTTTCTGTCCATCCTACTGACATATATTGTTTATCTGAAGCTGTTTTGTATCTTGTCGGGTTAACCCATAACCCCAATTTCCTCATGTAAAACAAAAGACTTATTCTACACAAACAATAATATAGGAAATGTTAATTTTAGGCCAAATATTAGGCCTGTATGTATCTTTTTGTTTTTGAAAAAAGGTTAAGCTATACAGCCCACTGAAGATACGTGTATGAGCTGAATAAGTCTCGGTTTTATCTCCGTTGATTTTGTGCTGCGAGGGAGCCAACTATATAGAAGCGTGGGTGGGGTGAACAGACTAGTGTGTAACTAAGAGAGTGGGCTATTATAACACGTTGACAATTACTTCAATATAGTCACACCTGGCACCTCGTTAAGATTTGATTGCTTTCCGATTTAAACACTAACAATGAGTGTTGGTACAAAGTAGGCCCTGTGACGCCCTTAGAGGCTAATTGTGATTAAGGGCTATACAAATGGACTTGACTCATAGGAATTATAATTATCACATCCAAATGTCCTACTCGGGCTAACAAAAAACCCAAAACACAATTGTTATTGAAGTAAAAATGGCTTGCGTTCAAAACAACCAATTCCAAATCAGCATACATGTAATTGTATAAATTATCCGAAAAATCCCAAAATGTATTTACCAATATTGCAGTGATCAACAATACCTCATGTTAAACACATCGAGCGAACAACAAGCTGCAACTATTGGGGATCAACTCAAGGAAACCGTAAGCCATTGAAACATGAATACAAATGGAAAACATTAGTTAATTCATGGGCGTCTTTTTTCAAGATTACTGATTAGCACATGGTCCACGACAAACTCAAAATGCCCTACAGACCCATGAGTGGGTCACGACCCGCCAGTTGAGAATCACTGATCTACATCACTCTCTGGGGACGAGTGAGTCTTGTTTCAGAGCCGAGCTGCCTGTGTCCAGACCTATCTCGAGAGAACACTGGAGCTGACCTCACAAGATTTAAGATGGCTTTGCGAGTGTACCAAACAACATGTCCCATGCAACCCCAGGGCTTGTGCTTCTAGCAACACATACAATGAAATCCTCAAAAGAAACCCAGAGATGCACGCACAGTATATTTAAACCACTTAAGTTGAGGAGGAATTTCCAGCACAAACGTCTTTCAAAGGCTTCCCAATCAAACGAGGAGAAGTAGGTAACGAAGCATCAGCTCTCGGCTGATCATAACATCCAAACATCCTCCTGCGATAACTTTATGATTTTTAAATCATTCTCCTGCCTATTTAAGGTGTTGATCTTGTGTGGGTCGCTATGTTTTGAGGCATGACAGTTATACATACAAATAATGACAATAGATTGTGGTAAAAATTGCTCAATGCCCAAATGTGAACCGAGTCTGTTATTTTGTCATCGTTGAGAAACATCTGTGGCAGAGCGGTGGGGGTGGCAGCTTAACCTCTCTTGATCTCACTCGGCACACACACAGAGCACAACACTGTCCAACGAAAAGCCAACTTGTGCTGCAGGTCGATGCTTATGGTTGTCCATCAAATCCGATGATGACGTCCACTTCTATCGGTGAGTTCTTTGGTGGCTGAATAGCCCTATCCTGGACCCACAAATCCTATTGCAGGTAGGACAAGTGTATGTGGTGGTAGTAGCAACGGCAACTGTAGGTGTGTTCCTCCTGAGTCTCCTCTCCTGTCTCCTGGCTGTCCTTTCCTCCTCCAGCATTTGGGTCCCATCCCGGCACAGCTGGCGCCAGGTGTTACGATCAGCAGCAACATCCTCCAGGGCCTCAGGTCTGATTTTACATTTCTTTAACGCAGTCTTCAGCTGGTCTTTATAGCGCTTCTTCTGCCCTCCAGCAGAGCGTCGACCATGATGTAGCTGGCCATATAGCACTCTGCGAGGCAGGCGGTTTGAGGGCATCCTTACTCACACACGTATGCACACACACACACACACACACACACACACACACAAATAAACACACACTTTGGCCACAGCTTATCTGATCGTCGGCCCACGCATGGAGAAAACATGCACTCTGCTGCGCTTGCCAAAAGACTCACAGTGTGACCAGCCGAGGAGAAGGAGAAAAACACTTTGGGCTTCCTATCGCCGGTTCTCCTTTAACGGCCATGACAGGTTTTTGTTTATTCCCGTCTTGTGGCCGTGCTGCCATGTTTGGAGTCTTTTTCTCTCTCTGCTTATGTTCACGCTAAGGGGAAGATGAATCTCTGAAACACAAATCTGTGCCCCCCCCCCCCCACACACACACACATACACACACACTCACACAAACACTCACACATAGACACACACACACGCATACAAACACGAGAGGAAAGTACATTTGCATGGGCAGATGGTCCGAAAATGTATTGAAACATTTAAAAGTATTACAGTTGCATACCTACCTGAATTTGTAAATAAGTAAATAAAAATATAAAACCCAGTGCATCATGCTGCAACACAGCCGTGCTGATTGCCACCTCATTGATTTATGTCACACCGATAAATTGGAAGCCACTTCCGATTGGAAATACATACATCGAGGGAAATTAATTCTGAGAGCGATGAATTATAACATCTCTCTCCTTTAAGGCCCCGTCACACCATAACGTTCAGGTCAGCGTTTGAGGAAACGTTGGTAATCGTCCGTGGTTGCTGGCATAGCGCCAGAAGAGCGTTGGGTGAACGCTGGTGAACGCTGGTAATCGTCAGTAATTGTCGGTGATCGTCGGCGAACGCTGGTCAGAAAATAAAGTTTTGAAGATGCACAAAAGTTGTCATGGAGACCAGCGTTCTTCAACGTTTAACGTTAAACACTGGAGAACGCTGGAGATCGTTTGGAGATCGGCGGAACGTTCGCCGAACGTTGCACGCGTTCGGCTATTGCTAGTCAGTCGTTACCCTAGCGTTACTTGGTTGTTATTAATCGTTCACAATCTTTGCTTTGCAGTGAACGACTCACTGGTACACATCCCACATTGTGCGCATATTGTCGGATTGGAGATGGAGTGCAGACGACATGGAGATGGAGTTTAGCAGTAGCCCCCCTCACACGCTTTTTCCCTCTTGGCGGCATGATGTGCACTGTTCAATATCCAGAAGAACTGTCACGGTTACGGTGGTTGTCAGGGGGCGTGGCCAAGCCACGTGCGCTGGAGGCGCACACACACACACTCACACACACCTTTCAGCAATTGCCGTGGCTGATTGCTAATCCCCTCACCTGGGGTCTATAGACCCTGGCTCCCCGTTACCCCGGGGTTAGGTCGTACGTCATACTTTGTTCATGTTACGTCGGACATTCTGGACGGAATCGCCACGCTGATGTCCCGGAGATCCAGATCCTTTACCTGTCCCGCGTCACCCTCCTGTCTCGCGTTACTCTGGTCTATACGAGCTCCCCGGTCATTATAATTACCTGTCTGGTACCTGTCGCTACTCGACCTCCCGGTACCCAGACTCCTCCCCCGTCCCGGACTACTCGCCGGTCTACAACCTGCCGGTACTCCGCGGATCGACCTCCCGGTACTGTGTCTTCCTCCCTCCTCTTGACACATGGTCCCTCCCATGTGTCAACTTATCATAATACGGAAACTACCATGCTGGGAGGCAAAGCCTCCTGTCTAGGGCCATTCACACCCCCTCCTTTATCTCGCACCCGTATAAACCATGAATGGGACATCATTACAAAATGTGTTGAGTCGATACTACCTCCAAGTTTGTGATGATAGAATTGTCTATGTAACTGACACAACGGCTGCCGCTTGACCGTCTGAACTCAGTTTTTCTGCTGAGATGTCGAATCTAGGAATGACAAAAACAAAAACAAACCAAAATAATACAAAACAAACAAAACATGTGCTCATATTTTGTGAGTTATCCCTTGAAGAAAACACAAGAGGAGCTTTATCTTGTGCATCAAGAAACCAGTCAGCCTGCCTCTCGCCAGACACCAAGGAGAAGCTAGAGATCACTACAAGGGGAGGAAAGGACGGGGGAAGGGAATTTTCACTTGACAACTGACAAGCAGGGACCGCTTGGTTCACCCTGTCCCAGTTAGACGAGCACCTTAAGTGATTTCCTCCTAAATATCTGCTAGCACGCACTGACCAAGTATTAAGAAATGAAATTATAAAAAACTTTTCCCAATTGTGCGAAATTTTATCTTAAAATACCAAACCTTAAAGTTTTATCATAATATTATTAAAACAGTTCTTATAGAACCTGATAACATGAATCCAGATTAGTTAAAGGGTGTTCTCAGTGAAATAATTGTATAGGTTTATCCTGGCCTCCACTTTTCTTTTCTTTTTTCTAAGTAAAATGTCAAACCTTTGTTTACATATTTTAGAAATAAACAGTCTTACTTAACATTCTGATTGGCGCTGTCCTATTCAAAGCAATCATATTAGGTTAGTAGGTTTTTAATTTAAGTTTCATAAAAGGTTCCGGTCAATTTGAACCATTTAAGGTTTAATCACTTTGTCAACAGCAACACAGCATTGACTCCAATGCAAGTAACATTATCATTTTATATAGCTGTTATCTTATTATACTCTTTGGTTGTATATCAGCTCATGTGTGTGTGTGTTGCTGCATGTCTACGTGTGTCACTTCCCTGTTTGTTGACTTCAGCTGTGGTGGACCCGTCGCCCTCCTGCTCCTCCCCGCCAGTCAGCTGGACCCTCTGCACTGGTTGCGTTCGGAATCATGATCATCACTGTGGCCACGCCTCTGGTTGAATCGGCTTTCCTCCGGGCAATCTCTTGCAAAGTGTCCTTCTTTATTGCGGTTATACACTCGAAGCTGCCGTTTGTGCCGGAGCCAGTGTAACCGCTTTTCAAAGTAAAGTTCTTGCCTCCGTGTTGGTTCGGTTGCTGGCCAACTCTCTGTGCGCCTTGCTTATGGTCATGTCTCTCGTCATGACATCGGTCAGCTCCACTCGTGGCTTGCTGCAGTGGTAGTAGCAGGTTGGCTGGGCCGCTGGTAGGGTCGCTGGGGGAGGGCAGTCAAGGTCCAGGTCCACCTTAGCCTGGGTAGTTGACTCAAGAGAACAGTCATTATGGCCCTGCCTATTCGTCCCTTACATTCTGACAATTAAATGAGCTAACTGAGTTACACCTAGACACCCTATGGACCCCCCGGGGCCCTCTATCCTAGTACAGAATGTAAAACCTCCTCCCCAAAATGCCTTCTCATGTAAATGCATTTTAACACTTGATGCAACCTCTGCCTTGCCATCCTCCCTCGATCCCTGCGAACCCATATATTATTATTTAATTATTCTTATTGTCATTATTTTATATAATAGGTTTATGAACTTCAGTTCTATGTTATAATCAACAAAATAAAATGCTTTAATTCAATGTTGTATTCCCTAAACAGAATAAAGATGGGGAGAGAGAGAGAGAGAGAGAGAGAGAGAGAGAGAGAGAGAGAGAGAGAGAGAGATCACCGCGTTGCGCCCTGCAAAATTAATCTTTTAATCGTTTTAACAAATAATAATTTTTCCAATATCTTTCAGACCTCTAATTTTATTTAAATCGCGTTCATTTACCTCAGTGACAGCTCTTAGAAGTTATACTATTTTATCCACCGCCAGGTGTACATTGCACACATTAAAGGCTTATACGGCGTATATACGACTTCCATCAACGTACTCCCTGGAATACGGATATGTAGTGCCCTTTAAACGTCAACGTACTCCCTGGAATACGGACACCAGTCACTCTCTTTCAGTCTGTACCCTCTTTCAGTTAGTGTCCCGGACACTACATTCATCCAGTGTCCCTGGACACTCGGCCTGTGACTTTCACTCACACACTCACCAGGTACATCTAACACTCACACGCATTCATGGAGTGTCCCTGGACACTCCGATTGTCCCTGGACAACCTGGCTGTCCCTGGGCAGCCGGCACTCACGAAATATTAACACACGTCTGCGCTAATCCAGGTTTCTACTAAACCTTGCTTAAAAAAGCTCCAAATGATGTATGCAATTCACCTCTAACGGCTGGCCATTAAGTATTCACGCGGATTCTTACCGTAACCAAAAGATCGTCGACCTCACCCGGCGGCTCCACGGACCAAACCGTCAACCCTTCCTTGTGAAGCCCGAAGGGGTGATCAGCCAGCCGCGGTTTGCGTCCGGGATCCTACCGCCATGAGAGTGACGATCCCACTTCTGACACCAAATTGTGGTGGAAATCTACGTGAATAAGAAGGCAAATTATCAATCAATAAGAACTGTCACGCATGAACTCAATTAAGTTTGAAGATTTATCAAGCAAGCAGAACACAATGAACAAATACAAGTAGACAAGTGGCCAAACAGACAAATTGACAGACAGTCAGACAACAGACAGACAACAGACAGACAAAGCTTTGTCGGGAGCCCCGAATCCTATGAGGTGAGGATAGGGAAGTCCCCCGCAATGCTGGCAACACTCAGTATTTATCCCTCCTTAGGACTGCCCCTAAAGACACTGTCTTTCACCCCAATGATGCAAGTCTTGACCACCTGGCTCCACCACCCCCATCTCCAGCACGGGAACAGAGGAACTCTCGTGCAGGCAGAGGAAGCCAGAGGTGTTGAACCAGGAGCGGCCATGCCTTTGATCCAGCTCAATAGTTGTATGCCAACCCCCCCTCAACAGCTGTAGGCTGCAATAGCCACTGTCCCCCGCTGTGAGATAAACATTATAGTTGGTCAAGCAGGATAAGGATAAGGATAAGGACCAGACCCCTCAGGACAATAGGACAAAAGGGTGATTGGGAGAATTACATGGGGGGGGTCACAAGGTCAAATTAACAGAGAGTGATAGAAGGGACAACATATGATTTTTCCATTACAGTACCCAGACCCCTGGTCTGTCCCTGATCACTCTCTTGTGTTGTGTTTGCTCTGTTATAGCTCCACTGGGTCTTGGTCTGCGTCCCACTGAACAATCCACTCGTGACAAGAACAACTGAATCCACTGTGATTTCCCCGCGTTTTATACCCGTTTGAACACAGTGACACGTCAGCACACGCTAATAGTTTTCAGGGGTGTCTTATGTGGTCGCTGGTACACGCTCCTCATGCGTTAGTCACACGCTAATTCATGCGTTAGTCACACGTTACTCACACGCCAGATGTACACGCTCACCCTAGAACGCTCGAAAATTGAACGATTAGAACGTTCATAGAACGCTGACCAGAACGTTATGGTGTGACGGGGCCTTAACCAGAAGGACTTTAATTTGGGTAAAGGAATAAATGAATGAATGAAGGGATGCAATCATGAATATATATACTCACACACATGCAAACATACACACAAAAACACACAGACACACATACAAACACAGACAACCACTTACCACCACACACACACACCCACAGACACACACGTGCGATATACAAACATACAAAGTAGTACATGGCACAACGTGGCCTGGTACAGTTCAACTGACCATTATCAGCCAAAACAAAACTCCTATCACAGAGACATGGTCTTTTACAATCACCTTTGGCCAAGTTGTGGGTAATGAATCTATTATGCAGATCACCGTGGTTACCTCAGATCATCCGTCTCCTCCTCTTACCGCGTTAGCGAGTCAGTTCTGCGGTCTGCGTGGCTGCGTGGGTCCCTCTCCCCAAAGGCGTCATATAATCAGAGTGAATAGGAATCACTTTGTTCCTTCTACGCTTCTATCCTTCCATTCCTCCTCCATCCCTCCACGTCCTCCTGCTCCCACCCCTCCTCCACCCCTCCTCCATCCCTCCTCCACCCCTCCTCCACCCCTCCCCCATCCCTCCTCCACCCCTCCTCCACCCCTCCTCCACCTCTTTTTTCATTATTTACATTTATTTATATGCCGTTCGTTGGATGCTTTTTTAATATTGTGAGTTGATATATTTCTGAGCATGGGTAGCTATCGGTCATCATCCACCTCCTCCTCCACCGCCAGCCATATTCCAAAGAGTAAACAGAACTCTGTCTAAAGCCGTCATTAAACTGGCATCTGTCATTTAGTCACCCATGAGCAGCCAACCACACCGGGGTAACGGCGCCCTTGCGGTGTCAGGGCCACCTGCCAATCAGAGGACCGTCGCTTGGCTCCGTGACGCGGTGCAGTAGTAGTGGACTGGAGGACATTCCACCACCAGGTAGCTGAGACCGGGCCGACCCGATGGGTTCACTCTGATCCGGGTCCTGTGTGAGTTAGCGTACCACCGTTTGTTGTGGCTTCTGTTTTGTTGTCTGCTTTGTGTATTGCTTCACCCCATGTGGGCACTGGCCTATTTATTGGCCGGGTCTCCCTTGGAAGAGATGTGTTTCAACATGGATAAATAAAGGATTAATTAAAGAATAGACAGGATCAAATAAGCATGAATGCTCACCTCACTGTGCTCTAATGAACACAATGCCTAATCAGTATGCTGTAGTATGATCACTAAAGTAGATGTTAAGTAGGTAGTATATCGCTATGCCTTCCTCCGGTGTTCCATTTCCAACTGGTCTTACATGATCAATATCGTGTTTTTTATGTGATTTTCTGCAGACCTCATGTTTTCCACCACACTAGACATTTAAAAATATAATACGGCTGATCACCACTTTCATTTAATTTTGAGCAGTTTAGTCAACTTTGTCACACCTGTGGTGTGGTAAGACTATACTATGATCCAGATGGAAAACATCCCCATACACACACCCAAGCACACACACACACACAGACCCGGCAAATGGGGAATCAGTAGAGAGCATAACTCCGCCACACCAAAAAGTCCCCTGGAACCAGATTCGGATCGGAATCTACGCCAAAATCTATAATCAACTGTTCAACTAACCAACTGTTCAACTAACCAACTGTTCCTTGTGTCAATACATAACCTCTGGTCCATCACGATGGAGAGGGTAAGTCACCTTATTGATGGAAAGAAAATCCACCCATTCCCACTGTGGCTAAGCATGTAAACAACCAACAACTCTATTAAAAGGAGTCTTTGGATGAGCCAAACATCCATCCTTCATTTTCCTTTGCCAAATTGAGCCTCCTAGACTGATCTGTTACTATAGGAATGTGAATCAAAGTTCATGTAACGTTTTCCTTACAAATATGCAATATTTGCAATATATACAAATATAGACCAACAGTCTACCCTTAACAGCTATCCTTTTGGACGGGGGACTTTAACGTTTGCCTTCAACTGCAATGAAGGCAATTTAGGCCGGTGCGTGGGCTGGCAGAGACGGGTGGTTTAGGAAGGTCTTTTGGGCATGATTGGAAACATTTGATGGAACAGAGTTGGACACCTTAGGGAGACATAATTACGTGTTCTCCTTGTGCTAATGCTGGATCTAAAGCTGGGCTTCAGTAAAAAGGCAATTGAACCCTGGGGAATAGAGCGGTCCACTTGCATCTCGTGGTTTCCCCGTGATGAGGATGGAGCAGTTCAGCTGTAACCAATGCTCTACTGCTGGATCCCGAGCAGCTTGTTATATGCTGAGAATTACCATACTCAGACACTGAGTTAGAACGTGTGATTGTCTATTCTGAAGGCTTAGTCAGAACAGGTTTACAGCAACATGTCGCAACACAGGTACATCGTAAAGCATAACATGTGTCACGTTAGTTGTGACAGCATACTCAACATTTTCCCTCCCCATAGAAAACAACAAACAAACAACAAAGGAACTGCAAATTAACAGTCTCTTGGAACACAGGGAACTAAACTTATAAGAGTAGAGAATCTAATAGGCTAGAATAATAATAAAAGTCAGTAATGTAGTCTTTGAGGTAACTTGGCCATGTCTTTGCCCGTCGTATTCTGTCATAATGTATCTTCATCTTACGTTGGAGGTTGATGACTCTGTCCCGCCCTTGTGCCGGTGGTGCCGGGTCTGTCGGAGCTCGCAGCCGATCCAAGGGCAGCTGGATCTCACACCCCATCATGAGGAGTGCTGGGGTACTGCCCGTTGTGTTGGGTTGTTGGGTGTTGGGTTGCTCTATAGTGCAGTAGGGTAATAATAATAATAATAATAATAGGGTGCCGAGCAGTGCTGCGTTGAACTGGAAACCATCGGCCAGATGAGCTCAGATGCCGTTTTTCAGAGTCTGGTTCATTCTCTCCACGCCCCCCATTGGCCTGGGGGTGGGACAGAGCTGTGTGGATGTGTTTAATGCCTCTTTTTTTGAGGAAGACAGCAAACTCCGCAAAGATGAACTGTGGGCCATTGTCGGTGATGATTGCAGCAGGAGTCCCCCAACGACAGGAGAGTGAGTCCAAAAAATCCGTAATCCCACAGGTAGTGACAGAGCCGACGGAGGTGACCTCTGGCCACTTCTAATGGAGATCGTAGACCACCACTAAAAATCGTTGGTGGTGTGGGACTCCATGGAGCTCCCCGCAGATGTCCAGCTGGAGGTGTGTCCAAGGCTTGTCTGGCCAATTCAGTGGCTGCAACGGCGACGGTGTTGGAGGACCAGTTTTGCCACTCACGGGGCAGGCTGTGCAGTCCCTTACCGTGGCCTCAATGTCTCCGTCTATGCCTGGCCACCAAACCAGGTTGTGACATCTCTGCTTCACTTTCACAATGCCCAGGTGCCCCTCATGGGCCATGGCCAGGATGCGGGCATGTAGGCAACTGGGAACGACGGTTCGGAGTCCACGAGCTACGCAGACCTCGGCCCAGCACGACAGTTCCTCTCTTACCCGATAGAAAGGTGCCAGGTCCTCTGGAACCTTTGGGGGCCAACCAGTGCGGATAAATGTGCAGAGCTGGGAGATCACGGGGTCCTGCTCTGAGGCCAGCTGGAGTTCCTGAAGGGAGACTGTAGTCTGGAGTGGGGTATGGAGCATTTGGACGAGGTCTTACTCTGTGGCATCTGGAGCAGGGTCGGGCGAGAAAACTGAGGTGTCACGGGAGAGCATGTCTGCCACAGACATGCTCTCTCGCGACCCGGGATAAACTGTGGAGTAAAGTTATATTGCCGGCGCCTCTCTGACCAGTGGTGGATCCTCAGTGGCCTATGCCCGATGTCTCAAGAAGGGCTGTGAGAGCCTGGTGGTCAGTCCGCACTGTGAATGGTGAGCCATAGACATACATGTGCCACCGTTCACATGCCCAAACACATGCTAGGGCTTCCCTGTCTCCCACAGAAAACTTCTGTTCCGTTGGGCTGATGGCCTGAGAGGCGATTGGGCGCTCAATGCAATGTTGGAGCTGAAAAAGCACCCCTCCTAGCGGGGCTGTGTTCGCAGAGTACTGGGGAAGGAAGCACAGGTAGTAGGCTTTCATCCCATGAAATGGGCTCTGGGAGACGCTGCACAGCATCCACATTTGACTGAAGTGGGCTGAGGCCCTCTGTAGTCAGGCGAAACCCCACAAAGTCGACAGCGGTCACGGAGAAGACACATTTCTCCTCGTTCAGAGTGAGGTTGTGTTCGGCCAGCATGCTCAGCACCCGGAACAGACGTTTGTCGTGGAGGGTAGGTGTAGAACCGTGCACCTAGATGTCGTCAAGATAAATGACCACTCCGGGGATGCCTGTGAAGATGGTGGACATAATCTTCTGAAAACAGCTGGGAGCAGAGCTGAGTCCAAACGGCATCCTTGTGTACTGTAACACTCTGGCGTGGGGGACAAATGCGGTGAGGTCAGATCTGCAGATAACCCCTGCGGAGGTCCAGCTTGGAGAAGGGGGTAGAGCCGTAAAACCGCATGGTCAGTTCCTCCACTGTGGGCAGTGGGTATTTATCTGGGATGATCTTGTTTACAGCCCTGAGGTCGACACACACGTGCAGACCCCCAGACTTCTTCTTGGCGACCACCAGATTCAAAATCCACGGTCATGCGTTGACTGGCTTTATTATGCCGGCCTGCTGCAGCTTCTGTAGCTCCTTGGACACTCTGTCACGAAGAGCCAGGGGAATGCGGCTTAGGGATTGGATGACCGCACATCATGTTTCAGGAGGGGCTGGTGGTTGAAAACCGAGAGGTAGCCAAGTCCAGAGAACAGGGTAGGCCATCGTTGTTTCCATGGCGTGGAGACTTGGGGACTTGGCTGATCCCGCACCGGCGTGACACTTGGAAAGTGAATGATGGAAGAGTCTTGGGGCCATAGCGTACGGTGGTACTGAGGGCCATAGCGTACGGTGGTACTGAGGGCCATAGCGTACGGTGGTACTGAAGGGCCATAGCGTACGGTGGTACTGAGGGGCCATAGCGTACGGTGGTACTGAGGGCCATAGCGTACGGTGGCACTGAGGGCCATAGCGTACGGTGGTACTGAGGGGCCATAGCGTACGGTGGCACTGAGGGTGCCCATCAGCTCCATTCTAGAGTTGTCATAACCACGTAACACTGCAGATAGACACGTGGCACGGTTGAATATTTCAGCAGGGACACCGCAGCCCCTGTGTCTAGTAACAATGGCACGCTCACACCATCCAACTCTACTGTGTAGGTCCTTAACATCATGGGTGTGGCCCTCATGGTATGGATAGAGTGAATTGTGGTAGGTGAGGTGCGCTGAGATGTTTACTCGACTTTGAACGCTATCTCCACAGCCGTAGCGAGGGTAAGATCGCCAGGAACCGCTATGAGTCTTTCTCTAACTTTAGGATAGAGTTTGTATGCTCTGCCAGCTGATCTCTTATCATTTCGTCCTGTAGCGCGTCCTGTACCGAATTTGCATACGCAAGCCAAACCCCGCAAATCGGCGATGAACTGACTCACCCGCTCTCGGTTTGCGCTGGCGAAAACAAAATTCTTTGTAAAATCACGTTTTGCGGGGCAGAGAAATGTCCGGACAGTAGCCTCACAAAATCTGCGTAGGCAGCGATGAATCCGCTGTCCCTTGATGCCAAGACAGTGGATCAGCATGGCTGGTTTTGGTGCTTTGCCCGGCGCGTCCACATTGAGGACCGTAATGAGGGTCATGCCTCATGCCAGCGCGTCCACATTGAGGACCGTAATGAGGGTCTCATGCCAGCGAGTCCACATTGAGGACCGTAATGAGGGTCATGCCTCATGCCAGCGCGTCCACATTGAGGACCGTAATGAGGGTCATGCCTCATGCCAGCGCGTCCACATTGAGGACCGTAATGAGGGTCATGCCTCATGCCAGCGAGTCCACATTGAGGACCGTAATGAGGGTCATGCCTCATGCCAGCGAGTCCACATTGAGGACCGTAATGAGGGTCATGCCTCATGCCAGCGAGTCCACATTGAGGACCGTAATGAGGGTCATGCCTCATGCAAGCGAGTCCACATTGAGGACCGTAATGAGGGTCATGCCTCATGCCAGCGCGTCCACATTGAGGACCGTAATGAGGGTCATGCCTCATGCCAGCGCGTCCACATTGAGGACCGTAATGAGGGTCATGCCTCATGCCAGCGAGTCCACATTGAGGACCGTAATGAGGGTCATGCCTCATGCCAGCGAGTCCACATTGAGGACCGTAATGAGGGTCATGCCTCATGCCAGCGAGTCCACATTGAGGACCGTAATGAGGGTCATGCCTCATGCAAGCGAGTCCACATTGAGGACCGTAATGAGGGTCATGCCTCATGCCAGCGCGTCCACATTGAGGACCGTAATGAGGGTCTCATGCCAGCGAGTCCACATTTAGGACCGTAATGAGGGTCATGCCTCATGCCAGCGAGTCCACATTGAGGACCGTAATGAGGGTCATGCCTCATGCCAGCGCGTCCACATTGAGGACCGTAATGAGGGTCATGCCTCATGCCAGCGCGTCCACATTGAGGACCGTAATGAGGGTCATGCCTCATGCCAGCGCGTCCACATTGAGGACCGTAATGAGGGTCATGCCTCATGCCAGCGAGTCCACATTGAGGACCGTAATGAGGGTCATGCCTCATGCCAGCGAGTCCACGGAACGGGAGGCTCGCCGGGCAGCGGGTGGAAATGGACGGTGGGGGGAACGAAAATCCCATACTCGTCGCCAATGGTATATGCTAATAATAACCACACTGAGACACCGAGTTAGAACGTGCGACTGTCAGCAACATGTCGCAACACAGATACATTGTAAAGCTTGTGTCACATTAGTTGTGACAGCATACACAAGGATGTAGCTCGACTGTTATCACGAGCAGGGAGAATCATGAATGCCATTTGCACTGCAGCCGGTTCAAACGGTTCCTTTGACATCACCCCCCAGTGTCTGTGTCTCATCTAGCACATCTATTTAAAGAGAGGTTCCACCGGCACAGCCACGCTTTTATTAACTCTTAGTGTCCATCATGGTGTGTCCCAAGCTGTCGAAATGTTCCTATAAACAAAGACGCTCAGCATAAAGTACAGACGTGAGGTGTATAACATTGTCCATTTACTACAATGTCCACGGTGCACTGCAGAGAGAGGCAGATCTCAGCTTGTATGCTTTTCTTCAATTTTTTATATTACATATTCTTCGACCTTTGGTGAATGTGGATAACATTGTGGCAGGTATTAATAAGTGGGAAACGGCGGTTAGATGTAAGCAAGGAATCCAACAAATGACAAAATAAAATAAAACATAATATAAATATTATATCTATGCCTGTATTAGTGTTTGAAGAATAATAATGTATTTCAAACACATTTGCCGATATTCTTCAATCTTCTGTCTGGTCCTGATGCCACAACAGCCGGTGAGTTTGTATGGTATCACAGACTTACCGTCCTCTGTAGCTGCCACACAAACATTGCATTCCTCGCACAGAATAAATGTCTAACTATAATCTTGGTTAGTCTGCTGGGGTTCAGTTTCGCTAATACTACGTAAAACAAAAATAACTGAACTGAAAATGTTTGTTTAGTAAAATCCTGGAAGTCCTGGGAAGAAGCGACTTGCAGGGGACATTCCGGGGGAATGAAATTAGCTGTTTTTTGACACGCAGAATGCAATTCAAAGCACTTTTTTATTTATATTGTAATTTTAAATATTGCAACATCTGTGGAACGTCCCTTTATGGGTTTCTAATTTGCTTGCGTTGACGTTTTTTTCCCCGAAACAAAATTTGCATTAACATTACACCCTTAAATGACATCTACACAACCCTGAGCGCCAACTGCCGCCAAACAGCCATCACTATGGGAACCCTTCGTTAGCTGCAAAAATATAGGGGCCATAAATTGCCACAGAAGTGTTGCTCCACAGCCTACAGGTTGTCATGGCGTATTTACAACGCATTAGGATCACAGATAACTTATAGCGTTACTGTTAGTAACGCTATAATTATATATATAAAATAGCGTTTATATATAGCTATATAAACGCTATAAGTAATAAATAACACATGAATCCGGTGTGAGTAGAAAGACGGGGTCTTAGTGTAGAAGGACGTGATGTGTATGAATGTGCACAACAGAGTTTTTACGAGTTTGGTTTCAGGATGAGTTGCACGTCCTTTGGCAGGGGTGGTGTGTGTGTGTGTGTGTTTCTGGGTAGTATTTATATATATAAATATATTTATTCATGTGTATTTCTGTATGTGTGTGTGTGTGTGTGTGTGTGTGTGTGTGTGTGTTTGCGTGTGTGTGTGTGTGTGTGTGTGTTTGCATGTGTGTGTGTGTGCGTGTGTGTGTGTGTGTGTTATGTATAAGTCTTATGTATGTGTGTTATGTATGAGTGTGTGTGTGTGTGTGTGTGGTTGGTGGCTGGTTTAAGCAGCCTCACCTGGCCTCAGTTAGGCTAATTGGCTGGTGAGGCTGCACACCTGTGGGTTGTTCCTAATCCAGGCCCACAGGTTAAAACAGCCTCCACAACACACACTCGAGGAAAAAGCTCTAGCATGTACCAACTGCTCTGTTCACTATTATTCAAAACAAGTGTGGAGGAGGGAGGTGACGGAGGTGATGGAAGGAGATACGGATGTATCGGGATGTGCCTCCTATTAAATTTCCATTTCATACCAACTGATATGGCGTCCATGTTTGCTTCTGTGTGCTGCAGAGATGGAAACAACCTCAAATATATTTCTCTCTCTCTCTCTCTCTCTCTCTCTCTCTCTCTCTCTCTCTCTCTCTCTCTCTCTCTCTCTCTCTCTCTCTCTCTCTCTCTCTCTCTCTCTCTGGAGGGAGGGAGGGAGGGAGGGAGCAGAAGTGGGGACTTGAAAGTGTCGCGAGCGAGCGGCATATTGTGAGGAGAAGGACGAGCGAAAGCGACACGTTAGTGGATCCGAGGATCTGTTTCCAGCCGTGTACATACTGTATGTATTGACATGTGTACGCTTGAGAAGAAAAGGAAAAGAGTGATTAACAAGTGGTTAAAAAGCTCAATTGATCGGACCACATGATGATACATCTAGTGCCATCTACCCACCAAATAACTGTTTGATTGGAGCTCACGCGGTAACTTCGTCCTATTCGACCAATCGCTGAAAAATCCAACGTCGCCTCACATCTTGTCACGGAGAGAGGGAGTGGGTTGGACCCCGAACGCAGACAACGGCACAGTGGAGCGATACGAACGGCTTTATTTACAAAGCACACAACACACAAAGTCACAAAAGGGTACACGGGGAGAACTACGTGGAAGTAGAGTAGGCAGGCGACCGGGGTGCGTACTATCTCTCCGATAGTCAGCAGCCGGGCGATCACAACAGACGGGAGAACGTGCAGTATACGTAACGACCTCACGCTGGGGTAAAGGATAGACAAAGTATATATACCCCAGGTGAGGTGATTAGCAATTAGACAAGGGGGAATATTGAGTCCAGGTGTGTGTGTGTGTGTGTGTGTGGCCAGCGCACGTGGCTAGGCCACGCCCCCTGCCAACCAACGTGATTGTTGATCCGGGGGGGTGGAGGAGATTTGGTGGGCGGGTGGGGCCCGGGAAGAGAGCCACGGGGGGCTGCGGGCTGCGTGACGTCAGCAGACGGGGGCTGCGTGACGTCAGCAGACGGGGGCTGCGTGACGTCGTCGGGCGGGTACGGCGCGGCGTCAGCAGACGGGACCTGCGTGACGTCGTCGGGCGGATCCGGCGCGGCGTCAGCAGACGGGGGCTGCGTGACGTCGTCGGGCGGGTACGGCGTAGCGTCCGCAGACGGGGGCTGCGTGACGTCGTCGGGCGGGTACGGCGTAGCAGACGGGGGCTGTGTGACGTCGTAAGGCGGGTACGGAGCGACGTCCTCAGTCGGGTGCGGAGCGACGTCGTCAGCTGGGTGCGGAGCGACGTCGTCAGGCGGATGCGGAGCGACGTCCTCAAGCGGGTGCGGAGCGACGTCCTCAAGCGGGTGCGGAGCGACGTCCTCAAGCGGGTGCGGAGCGGCGTCGTCAGCCGGGTGCGGAGCGGCGTCGTCAGCCGGGTGCGGAGCGGCGTCGTCAGCCGGGTGCGGAGCGACGTCGTCAGCCGGGTGCGGAGCGGCGTCGTCAGCCGGGTGCGGAGCGACGTCGTCAGCCGGGTGCGGAGCGACGTCGTCAGCCGGGTGCGGAGCGGCGTCGTCAGCCGGGTGCGGAGCGGCGTCGTCAGCCGGGTGCGGAGCGGTGTCCTCAAGCCGGGGCAGCGCGGTCGGTGGAGGAAAACCGAAAGTCATTCGAACTTTCGAAGTGGCCAACCACGCCCGAATATGCGCAATGTTGGCCTTTTCCTGGGCGACCTGGGCGATCCTCCACATGTCGTAGTTGCCGGGGTCCATGGTGGTGAGGTCGTTCTGTCACGGAGAGAGGGAGTGGGTTGGACCCCGAACGCAGACAACGGCACAGTGGAGCGATACGAACGGCTTTATTTACAAAGCACACAACACACAAAGTCACAAAAGGGTACACGGGGAGAACTACGTGGAAGTAGAGTAGGCAGGCGACCGGGGTGCGTACTATCTCTCCGATAGTCAGCAGCCGGGCGATCACAACAGACGGGAGAACGTGCAGTATACGTAACGACCTCACGCTGGGGTAAAGGATAGACAAAGTATATATACCCCAGGTGAGGTGATTAGCAATTAGACAAGGGGGAATATTGAGTCCAGGTGTGTGTGTGTGTGTGTGTGTGGCCAGCGCACGTGGCTAGGCCACGCCCCCTGCCAACCAGAGGATTGGCAGGCAACGTGATTGTTGACAGGGGTGTGTGCGCCACCAGCGCACGTGGCTAGGCCACGCCCCCTGCCAACCACCGTAACCGTGACACATCTGCTTTCATGCTGTTCATTCTCCCATCCCCAAATTGCTTATATCCCTATCTTAATTGGCATGGAATTTATGCATGTATGCATGTCCATCAGTCTGTCTGTCTGTCTGTCTGCTTATCAAATCCGCTTATCCGCCAAACAGTCTCTCGCCCCTCCCTCTCCCACACAGACACACAAACACACACAGCAAACAATGATTTCTACTTTTTTGTCTGTTGAATAGTGATTGCGAGCGTCCACAGATTAATTAAGTCAATGGCAGACAAGGCAGAGAGAGAGAGAGAGAGAGAGAGAGAGAGGAGAGAGAGAGAGAGAGAGAGAGAGAGAGAGAGAGAGAGAGAGAGAGAGAGAGAGAGAGAGAGCGAGAGAGAGAGAGAGAGAGAGAGAGAGAGAGAGACATATGTGGACAGAGAGAGAGAGAGAGAGAGAGAGAGAGAGAGAGAGAGAGAGAGAGAGAGAGAGAAGAGAGAGAGAGAGAGAGAGAGAGAGAGAGAGAGAGAGAGAGAAGAGAGAGAGAGAGAGAGAAGAGAGAGAGAGAGAGGAAAGGGTTGGCAATTAGGGAGAAAGCAGTGATTTTGTAGAAGCAGTTTATAGCAGTTACAAAAGTAGCTATTTGCTTTTAGTTGTTTAGTGGGGCTCTTGTTTAAGGCTCAGTCACACATCGCCAATTTTGGCTCCCGTTTGAGATTCGACAGCGCTACGACACGAAAAGTGAAAAAGTCGGATCACTATCCTCAATGATCGGAAATGTCTTTTCATTGTCTGAATGCAGTTGTATACATTCGTAACAGAGTCCTACGGATCGGGAAAGACAGTTTAGTATATCCCTTAACATTCGGGAACAATCGGAAAACTCAGAGTCGGACTACAATCGTTACTATGTCGTGACAGATTCTGCTGTATCGGATCACAATGTCCTGTGTTGTCTAGACCAGGGGTTCCCAACCTTTTTCCCAAGTTTTTTATATTTACTCACCAGCAGGTGGCAACAGAGGCTAATTGTATGTAAATAACAGAAAATAGCAGAACAACATGCATCCAAAACATATGCTCCCGTCATTCACTTAAAAGAGCCCACTCTTTGAGCCGGCTCGATCGCGACCGACACGTCACTAGCGCGTAGTCTCTTTAGTAGCGCGTGCAACTGAAAGTCTCTCGTTATGCCGCCGATATATATTTAATCTATATATATCGATTTTACCGCCCATATATAGCGCTATATCATCTATATATATAGATGACACTATATATATAATCTCTATATATAGATTATACCGCCCGCCGTTCACCTATACTCAAATTATTTGAGTCAAATATGATGATAAACACACAGCTGTTTGGCGGCCCGGCAGTAACACCTCCACAGCCCGGTACCGGTCCGCGGCCCGGCGGTTGGGAACCCCTGGTCTAGACTGTGTCCTGTGGATCAGGACGCTGTCGTGATGAATGGGTTGCTCACGAAACACCATGTCAATGTTTGTCCCTGAAGTCTGCCAAGCCATTATTGATGAGTATGCTGCAGAGGTAATCGCCTGCCCCACTACCCCAGCGGAGGGGAAGGAAATTGAAAATAAATTGCTCTGCAGACGGAACTTCCCACATGCGTGCAGTGCCTTGGACGGAAAGCACGTTGCGTACAAGTGCTCACCAAATACCGGATCTACCTATCATAACTACGAGGGCTTCTTCTCCATAGTCCAAATGGCCCTCATAGATGCAGACTATAAATGTATCTGGCTTGATGTTGGGCCAGATAGAGCAGCTTCAGACGCACAAATATACAACCAATATGAGCTGAAAGAAGTCCTGCAGAAAAAGACCATTGGCTTTCCTTATCCTGAGCCACTTCCTGGAGATGACAGAAAAATGCCATACTTCTTGTTGCTGACAATGCCTTTCAACTGAGAACTGACATGATGAAGCCTTTTCCTTTCCGTAACATGACAGTAGAAGCAAGGATCTTCAACTACAGGCTGTCAAGAGCACGCAGAGTTGTGGAAAATGCGTTTGGTATATTTGCTAAGAGATTTCGTATACTGTTGTCTACCATGCAACACACTCCTGACAATGTGAGAATCATCGTACAGGCGTGTGTCTGTCTCCACAATTTAATGAGAATACGCTACCCAAACATGAACATCAACCAAGTTGATCGTGAAGATGTCGAGGACGCTAGGATCGTACCTGGATAATGGAGATTGGGCCAAACATGCTTGACGTTGTCAATGTTCTATGTTCAATGTTCAATGTTCTTGATGTCAAGGTGCTAACCGTGCAGCAATTCAGGGGCGAAATCATAGACAATATCTCAAACATTATCTTAACTCTGCCGCTGGATCTGTACCTTAGCAGATGAGGATGATCAACCCTCGCCGTGAATGAAGTCCATTATGAAATGACAGAATACTATGCTAATATATGACATTACTTATTTTGTAGGAAAATGATTTTTTTTTTATGTTTATTAAAATGTTTTCTAAATTTTAATGGGGAAATTATTCTTTATATTTAAAGGCCACTTGTTTGGCAAGAAGTTAAAGTTAAAATTTAATAAGTTAGTACATTTGTTAAACATTTTCTGACAACACAATATGTTTTTAAAGATGAACATTTGCATAAACACCATAACAACATAACAACAACATAAAATGTGACAAGTTGAAATGAAAAATGAAAAATGAATAATAATGAAACAAATTAACAATAATTGTTAACAATAAACAAAACGTCTCCAGTCATTTTCCCCTTAAGCTGAAGATACAGAAATAAACATAATAAATAATTTAATTATTGAACACAAAGAATAGGAAAATAATTCAATTGTATTACACATACATGTGTATATGTACCATTTTTAATTTGAAATAGTATTTAAAATGTATCCAAACTTGAAATATTTTTAAAAGTTCAGCATGGATAAACATTGAATAAATACATTCAGTTATTTGCATTATAATTACACTAACAGGCGTCTTCTACCTCACACGGTGGATGTATGGCTTGAGAAATTGAAAGTTATCCAATATCTTCTCACAGCACTTCTCACAGTCACTCAGTTCTGCTCCAGATCAAGAGGGTCGGGCCACCAGTTGAACAGACCTGGTGTGTACACTGTCGTACCAGGTCAACACACATCTGGAAATACAGAAAGGAAAACCAATGTCAATATAAGAAATATATAAATACTGCGTAATAACTAACTATCTCTGAAGTACAATGAACACAAAAAGCAACCAATTAAAAATTAATTTCAGCTAACCTTCAAATCCTAAATTGTTGGCCTGTGCCTACCAGGCAGTAGTTTTTACAGATGTATGCTTTTAGTGCTTTGATTTCATGTCATAGCTAAATCTGTTCTCCTAGAGCCATTCTACCATCTCATCCCTCATCCTCTTCAGACATGAAGCCACTGCTCCAAGTTTTTTTGGGCAGACAAGCAGAGGCAGAAGTTGTCACAGTTTGCACTCCTGCCTCCTCGCTCCCACTACGCACTACCGGATAGCCACGCCCCCTTATCGCATTCCCCATCCCAGTCTCCTCGCTCCCACTACGCACTACCGGATAGCCACGCCCCCTTATCGCATTCCACATCCCAGTCTCCTCGCTCCCACTACGCACTACCGGATAGCCACGCCCCCTTATCGCATTCCACATCCCAGTCTCCTCGCTCCCACTACGCACTACCGGATAGCCACGCCCCCTTATCGCATTCCACATCCCAGTCTCCTCGCTCCCACTACGCACTACCGGATAGCCACGCCCCCTTGTTAATTCTCCCCCGCAGCTGCAGTGTATCACGGTTAACGTCCCTATTTAAGCCTACCCTAGCCTACGCACTTTTGTGTGTCACCATAGCAACGGATATACCGTTGCTATATTATGTTGTTAGTTATGTTGCCATAACTAACAAACTAAACAAACTAAAACTCTCTCTCTCTCTCTCTCTCTCTCTCTCTCTCTCTCTCTCTCTCTCTCTCTCTCTCTCTCTCTCTCTCTCTCTCTCTCTCTCTCTCTCTCTCTCTCTCTCTCTCTCTCTCACACACACACACACACACACACACACACACACACAAAACATACATACATACTTCAATCTACAGGCAGAGTGGTATTAAACATGTCACCCATGGGTGGCCCTACCCGGATAAGGACATGCTGAGCTTGGTCCTCTGTGAACCTGTCTTCCTCTTGGTCCTCTGTGAACCTGTCTTCCTCTTGGTCCTCTGTGAACCTGTCTTCCTCTTGGTCCTCTGTGAACCTGTCTTCCTCTTGGTCCTCTGTGAACCTGTCTTCCTCTTGGTCCTCTGTGAACCTGTCTTCCTCTTGGTCCTCTGTGAACCTGTCTTCCTCTTGGTCCTCTGTGAACCTGTCTTCCTCTTGGTCCTCTGTGAACCTGTCTTCCTCTTGGTCCTCTGTGAACCTGTCTTCCTCTTGGTCCTCTGTGAACCTGTCTTCCTCTTGGTCCTCTGTGAACCTGTCTTCCTCTTGGTCCTCTGTGAACCGTGTCTTCCTCTTGGCCCGCTGACACTAAAACATTATACTGATATTTGTTCTCTTAAGATTAGAAAAAACCCCGATGTTAACACACTGATGGGGCTTGTGCTGTCAAAACCTTATTTACTTGATGACTTTTTTTTGCGTGTAGAGATGCTCGTTGTAAACCCTACAATAAAGCTTGTCATCTGGTGGGGTATTATTATGGGATTCATTTCGTTTTGGACCACACAAGGGAATTAATCTCTCTCTCTCCCCCCACCCCCCCTTCTCTCTCTCTCTCTCTCTCTCTCTCTCTCTCTCTCTCTCTCTCTCTCTCTCTCTCTCTCTCTCTCTCTCTCTCTCTCTCTCTCTCTCTCTCTCTCTCTCTCTCTCTCCCCCCACCCCCCCTAATCTCTCTCTCTCGTGCTCTCTCACTATCCCTGTAGCTCTCTTTCTTTCCCATTCTCTGTGTCCCTCTTGCTCTCTTCTCTCTCTCTCTCTCTCTCTCCTCTCTCTCTCTCTCTCTCTCTCTCTCTCTCTCTCTCTCTCTCTCTCTCTCTCTCTCTCTCTCTCTCTCTCTCTCTCTCTCTCTCTCTCTCCCCCCCTCTCTCTCTTTCTCTCTCTCTCTCTCTCTCTCTCTCTCTCTCTCTCTCTCTCTCTCTCTCTCTCTCTCTCTCTCTCTCTCTCTCTCTCTCTCTCTCTCTCTCTCTCTCTCTCTCTCTCTCTTGTGTGTGTGTGTGTTATCAGTAGTCTGGAGAGAGCTAAGAAGTAGACAGACTGTGGGGTGTGTCAGCATTGTGTGTGCGTGTGTGTGTTCATGCTTGTGCATGTGAGTGTGTGAATAATCTCTTGAACTAGTACCTAAGTGTAAGAATGTATGGCCAACAGCACCTTTAAAAGGTCAAACAATAGCATAAGACAGAGGGATGTCTCTGCTGCACAACTTACTGAATATCATAATCAATCAATCAATTACATCTCAAAGTCAGCTCCTACATTCATGGATCTTAACCTACACCCTGATAACCCTTCATAACATAATTATAAGTTTAATGAAGAACAATTATGGATTTCTGGTTAGCTCAAGAATCCAGATTCATGATTAGTATTAAGTAAGTCCAATGGAACGCTTGCTCCCCATTCTCTCACGCAATCATTTCTACAATCTAATAACTATACTATGTAATATACTTATACTTTTTAACACTATACTATAACAATACTGTACACAATTAAAACAAAAATAAAAGCAATAAAGTGAATGATGGATTATATTTACATACAAATATTTACATACAAATTGTGCAAAAAGCATTTTAAAGTGCCAGTACTGCAGCAGCATTATGACTACAGTGCAGTGCAGTGCAGAACAGTGCAGTATCTGAAATATGTCCAGCAAAAGAATGATAGTGTATTATAGTGTAATGTAATATGGATGACAATGTTATGATAGTGATACTGGTAGTTCTAATATGGATGCTGCAGAACTGGTGACTGCAGCATCGCCATTATGGTCATAATGTACACCGATACCTGAATTGAAGGGAGGTACGTACGTTGGCTTCTTCAAGCTAATACGTGAACCTACCCAAAGTTATCATTGTCATTGTTTAAATGGATTTCCACAAAGCCCAAAATCCAATTCCAACTATAACCATATAAAAGATAACCCACCAACAGGCTTCCAACCCTAAATGAGGCTGCTTCTGGAGCTTGTGGTACTGCCTAAAAAATACAAAATAATGCACAAAAAAATAAGAAGAATAAGAATAAGAATCCTTTTGCCTAAGATCATACTTGAGTTGAAGTCATTTCTAAAATATCCCCGGCGTATTGATCTCCTGAAATGAGGTTTCCTAGCAGAATTCGTAGCAATTTGAAAAAAACACCACTGGCTTCTAAAATCAATCATTTTTGGAGTGTCTTGCTGCACTCCTCCATCAAAAGAGTATCATCCTGTTTGTCTATTGATGGCACTTTGCCAAAGACGCCAGGACCCTCTTTATGATAGACAGGAAACACGAGACATTTTCTTTATCTTTCTTGTAAACACTGGGCATGTCAAGCCCAGTACCCGTCTTACCTTTGTTTTTATTCCTCTCTCTCTCTCTCTCTCTCTCTCTCTCTCTCTAGTTTGTTAAGTCCCCTGCTGGTCACCTGTAGCACTGCATCTCACACAGCTGCCGCCCAATCGACTGAATCAAAAGTGGGGTGTTTGTTAGCGTCATGTGTTGATGTTTTAACATCATCCTGATCTGTTTGGGAAGGTGACTAAACGCTGGGTTGTTCTATGTCTTTGTTCTTTGTTCTACACTCCCAACTCAAGGGGCCAAAATCATTTGAGAAACATGGCTCTGCTGGCCATTGAGAGGAAACTGGTCAAGTCTCTGTAAAGTACTCCCAGTTAGTATCACAGGACAATAGACCATTTCCTAGAAAAACAAAGGAGGGCAGAATCACATATACAATATATAACAACAAATGTAATAATTGACACATTTTATGACGTAGGCCTAAACTGAGTTTCTCCCATTTCAAAGACCATCAGCCGCCACTGTGGTCGTGTCGGTGGGGGTGGTGGTAGCAGGAAGGTAGCAGGTAAACAAGGCGAACCTGAGGCAAACCTGAAGAAGGTTCTCCCGAAGTTCTACCAACACATAACGAGCAACACACGGGGCGAGCGGATCCTCGACCACTGCTACACTCCCTTCCGTGATGGCTACAAGGCCCTCCTCCGCCCACCGTTCGGCAAATTAGACCACCGCTCTACCCTGAGACTGAAGTAGCAACCAATCGCTGTGAGGGAGGTCTAATGCTGGTCAGACGAATCTGACTCTATGCTGAAGGAATGTTTTGATCGCGCTGACTGGGACATGTTTCGGGTCGCCTCGGACAATAACATCAACGAGTACGCGTCCTCGGTCACCGGGTTCATCACGAAGTGCATAGATGACGTTGTTCCGACCAAGTCGGTTCGGATATATCCCAACCAGAAACTGTGGATTAACTAAGATGTTCGCGCTGCCCTACACGCGAGTAACGCCGCCTTTGGCTCTGGGAATTTGGAGGAATATACGAGAGCCCGTTACAACCTCCATAAGACCATTGTCACTGCCAAGCGGGAGTACAAGGACAGAGAGGAGGAGAAATTCAAGAGCCACGATGCGAGGGGTATGTGGCAGGGGTTACAAACAATAACGAACTTCAGAGGGAAAACCAGTTGTGTAGAGAACTCCTCTACCTCCCTCCCAGGAGAGCTAAATACTTTTTCGACGTGAACGGCAGCCCGCCGAAGCCAGCTGAGGAGACCAGCCTGCTGAACATCTCTGAGGCGGATGTGCACAGCGCCTTCAAGGGGTTGAACATCCATAAGGCGGCAGGCCCCGACGACATCCTGGGCCGCGTCCTCAGAGTATGCGCAGACCAGTTGGCAGCAACAACGCCTGTGGTTCCTCAGGCGTCTAAGGAAATTCAGCACGTTTCTCTGTTGTTTTCTCTACATATTTGTTATTTTTCCACCTGATAAAACAACTAGATTTCATATACGAATAACATGTCACCCTTCTTACCGATCAATATCTTTCTTTATTTTTTATAATATAGATCCACTAGAATGCATTACACTTCCAACATACATTTAGCTTCAGCTTTTATTTCTAAAAGTGCTTATAGACCGTCGACTAACACCTGAGTCTATATATATTATTTTGATAAACCTTTCCAATCACCCGATCAATATAAAAAACAAAAAGATCAGATGCGACATTTGGGGATTTAACAGTGAAACACAAACCACGATACTGCTCGCCGCTAAACGCCATTGAACGCCCATGCAGTGTTCCCCCATGCCGTGTGGTCGTCTCACACGTCCGACTTAAGATTAACATCTGAAGTCTGATGGCAGACGAGCTCCAATCTGTGTGAATGGGGCGTTTCACTTTCTTCCGCTTGGTCTTTCTTTGGGGGGGGGGGGGGGTGGATACACAACTAAAAAAACAACCTGACCGGAGGAACCTCTGACATAATCCTGATATGGCTGACCATCGTTTGGAAGGGACTAAGAAAAACTCACTTTCAAATCAGAAAAGAAACAAATGACTGCTAGACAAACTTCTTCTTCTGAACCCTCAAATATTTGTAACAGAAAACCCTGTGTGACTCCATCCCTCGCAGTTGAATATATATATATACAGTATATATACATATATATATATATATACTGTACAAATATATATATACATACATATACATATAGATCTATCTATATATATATATATATATATATACTGTATATATATAAATAAGGACACACACTAAAAAAAAGAATATCAAAACAAATAATATTAATGAAATAATAATTTGATTATTGCGAATGCAGCGTCATCAATTATCGTCTAGAAACAATATAAGAGCACGTATTCCACAATGGCTGTTTCTTATGTGACAGGCGCTGACACACGCGCCCATATTAGGAGGGCTCATCCATCATCCCCATCGACACGTTGTGGATGCCGACAGGAAAATTCCCACCTTTTCCCATTTATTCCCTTATTAATGGTGGAGCACACACACCTCCCGATCCCAGGCCGACTCCGGGACTGGAAGATTGATTTTAATCAGCTGTTACACCGAATCAATGGCTCTTCATTACCCCCCCTAGGAGAGAGAAGCCCTGGCAGGTGATGGAAACCCGAGTCCCCTGAGAAGTGGGCTCTCAAAACCCTTAAACAGCCCTCCCTGATCATTTAGGGGGGGGGAGGGGGTGGGGGGGCGGGGGTAAGGGAATTGTAGTTTACATTGCAGTGTAATTGAGAGAAGCCAATGGTAGAATTCCCTGCAACACTGACGGGGCGGGGGAGGGTGTGTGTGTGTGTGTGTATGTGTGTGTGTGTTGTGTGTGTGTGTGTGTGTGTGTGTGTGTGTGTGTGTGTGTGTGTGTGTGTGTGTGTGTGTGTGGGTTTGTGTTTCATATATGGGTAAAAAAATTACAAACCCGCTCCGTTGCCATTATTATACCTCTTTATAACACTTTACACACACACACCCCACTTTCCCCACACCTCATTCCCAACACACACACTCACACACACACACACACACAGCTAGCTATGCACCTCTAGTATTTACCAAGTGATTTAGGAGTAGTTCCCTAATATTGTTCTCACCAACCCAATGTCCTGATTGTCCCTGTCCTCTCTCTCTCTCTCTCTCTCTCTCTCTCTCTCTCTCTCTCTCTCTCTCTCTCTCTCTCTCTCTCTCTCTCTCTCTCTCTCTCTCTCTCTCTCTCCCACTAGCTGGTTGCCTTTGTTAAAAAGCCCATTACATAAGAAGACCAAGAAATACAGAGAGTGAGAGAATATAGATGGGGGAGATAAAGCAAGAGAGAGCAAGAGAGAGAGAGAGAGAGAGAGAGAGAGAGAGAGAGAGAGAGAGAGAGAGAGAGAGAGAGAGAGAGAGAGAGAGAGAGAGAGAGAGAGAGAGAGTGATGAAGCCATATCTAGGAGCTTATATTATTTAATAGTTATCCATTTGTTTTATTGTTCTTTTTTGTTTATAGTAAATCTTCCTTTTAATTCTTACTTAAGCTTATCAAATAAGTTGTACTATGCCTCTGTTTTGAAAAGGCAGCCTTTGGGCACCGGAGCCGGGGACCTGCTCATTATAGATCTGGGGAACAGGTGGTAGTGTGGAGCACCCGGTAGGCATATGGTTTTTACCATCGGGTAAGAACTAAAGAAAAAGTACTTGTATGTGTCAAATAAACTGCACTAAAACAAATTTAGCTTGGACCTTAATTTTTACCAATGCGTAGGATTCGCTAAACGGGTGCCTCAGCGGCACTTTGCTTTGAGTTATATTTCTTTCTTATATCTTTATGATTTGGCCGCTTTAGAGTAAAAAACCCGCCGCATGAAAGGACATTCTTTTTTGGAAACCCTTTTTCTTTGGATGGCCCGCTGCAAAGAGGGATAAAGGATTTCCTGAATCTTCCGCGAGTGGCTTGGAAAGACAAGAGGACAGACGCCGGCGTCGTTTTGGAAATGTTTGTACGCGAGGCAGTGCGCGTGGGACTCGTGAGTAAACAAGAGGAAAAATTGAATGAGTCATGCTTGTTGTGATTTAATTAATGGATGCATACGCAAATGAACATATGAGCCATACGTGTCAAATGTTATGGATGGAATAATTAAACGCTTCATCAAAGAAATAAGGACGTCTGTGCAAGCCACTTTTACACACGCTGCGGAGAGCAGCGTTATGGATTAACGCAGACGCAATCTGATCAAAGAAATTTAATACAATTAAAAGCAATTCAAGTAAAAATGACTGAACCTAAAACTGTCAAGGAGGCAGAGGATCTTTTAAAATCCCTCACGGCCACACGCAGAGGGAAACTTGGAGTGTGCACAAGAAAACTAAATGAAACTAAAGCCCTGCTCACTGACGGTGGAAATGTTGATGAAGTTGATGATTGCATGGATATGTTTAAGACTGCTATGGATGAATTCAATAAAGTGCATCATTCGCTCCAACAACTCTTATCGGAAGAGGAAAAGGACATTGATGTAACAGACTGGTATGAACCCAGAATTATGAACTTTAATTACTTTGCAAAGGAAGTTAAAGCATGGAGAAGAGAACGTATTGCACAACTACAAGTTGATCCACTGGACAGTATCTCCAATGCCTCAAAAAGGACTGCAACATCAAGGGCCTCATCTGCTGCTAAGTTAGCATCAGCAGAAAGGGCAGCTCTGGAGGCTAAGTCTGCTGCCTTAAAGGACATGCATGCACTGCGACTGGAGGAAACAATTCTCAAATCAAAAATGGAAAAGGTGGAGATGGAATCACAGATTGCAGCAGCAGATGCCAAAATGAGGGTACTTCTCAGCCCAAATGAGGATGATCATCTTGGCGATGCTATGAATGCTTATTTAGATGGAGAAGATGTACTGGACAATGTGGAGCAAACGTATACAGACACTTCTGGCTTAGAATTTATTGAAGTAGCTGCTGTACCTAAAACTCCACTGCATGAAACTATTGTGGATATCCAAAAAATATCTCGGCAAGCAAAAGGTGCATCACGCCCACAACTGGAAAATCCTGTAATCAACACTTTTACTCAGGAAAACCTCAACACACTGGCACAGAGACAAAAGGACATAGCTGATCTCATGATAATGCAACAAAACCTATCCCTGCTACCTAAGAGAGAGGTGCCGGTGTTTAATGGTGACCCACTCTCTTACCAACCGTTCATGCATGCATTCAGATACCTGATTGAAGAAAAAACTAGTAGCTGCCAGGACAGGCTCTACTTTCTTCAACAATTTACATCAGGTCAAGCCAGAGATCTGGTCCGTAGCTGTCTTCACATGGATGCACAAAGAGGATATTCAGAGGCCATGCAACTTTTAAAGAGACATTATGGAAATGAAATGAAAATTGCAAATGCTTATCTGGATAAGGCACTCAACTGGACAGCTATCAAGCCAGATGATGGAAAATCTCTTCATGCCTACTCACTATACCTAAGAGAATGCCTGAACGCTATGCAGGACTTGGAGTACATGGATGAGCTAGACGTCACATCAACTTTAAGAATGATTGTATCCAAGCTACCATATAAGCTCAGGGAAAGATGGCGCACAACAGCGTATGAAGAATTTCAAAGGAAAAACATCAGAGCTAGATTTAAACATCTGGTCGAATTCACCGAAAAGCATTCTGACATATTATTGCACCCAGTGTTTGGAGAAATTAAAGACTCAAATCCCACTAAAAGGATAATCACCAACAATAGGACAACTGACCTCAGAACACCTAAAAGGAGCAGTAGCTTTGCCACAGCTGTCGCCGCAACTGAACCTTATGACACCAAGCTACAGGCATTTAAGGTGCAGCAACCCACCTACATCAAAGCTGCCCCTGCAACCATATGTAGTTTCTGTCAAGGCAGGCATGCAGTAGTGGACTGCTTAAAACTCAACTCAGAGCCTCACGACCAAAAGGTTAATTATCTAAAGACAAATGGTTACTGTTTTGGTTGCCTTAAGAAGGGTCACATGAGCAAAGACTGTACATTCAAGCTAAACTGTCTAACATGCCAAAGGAAACATCCAACACTGCTGCATATTGATGCTTTAAATTCAAAGGAAGTCACCCTGCAAAACAGAACAGAACCAAAGTTAACGTCCATCAACAGTGCGAAAGTATCAGCTGATCAGTCAACAGGGGCCGGTGAGAATTGTGCACTTGCTATTGTTCCGGTGCAAGTTAAAGCGGCAAAAGGAAGCAAGTATATTCAAACCTACGCCTTTCTTGACCCTGGGAGCACGGCCACATTCTGTACTGAAAACCTAATGAACCAACTGAATACTAAAGGACGAAAGACTGAAATTATACTCTGCACAATGGGACAAAAAAGGAATGCAAAAAGCTATGAAATCACAGGACTGGAAATAGGAAACATAAATGGAGGACAATTTATCAACTTGCCTGAAGTGTACACACAAACTAAGATTCCTGTCTCAAAGGAAAACCTTCTCACACAATCCGATCTTGAAAAATGGCCTCATCTCAGTCAGATCCAAATCAAAGAAATTGATGCAGACATTGAAATGCTAATAGGGATGAATGTTCCCAAAGCCTTGGAACCCTGGGATATAATCCACAGTCAGGGTGATGGACCGTATGCAGTGAAGACAATGTTTGGATGGGTGGTCAATGGGCCCCTCAAATCTCACACTGCTATGGATACTTCTGAAACGATGTCAGCAACCGTCAATAGAATTTCACTGGATAATCTGAGGGACCAGCTAGTCTCACAGTACAACCAGGATTTCCCTGAAAAGGAATATGAGGAAAAAAGAGAGATGTCATGTGAGGACAGGAAATTCATGGACCTGGCGGAAAGTTCAATAATTATCAAAAACGGACATTACCACTTCCCTCTACCCTTCCGTGATGAGGACTTGGCCTAACAGTTACAACATGGCACTACATCGCACAACCAACCTTGCTGGGAAATTCAAGAGGGATTCAGTTTACGCTGAAGAATATAAAGCCTTCATGGCAAAGGTACTGGGAAAGGGCCCAAAAGGTTCCACAAGATCAACTTCAAAGATCAGACGGCAGGCTCTGGTACCGCATCATGGGGTTTACCATCAAAGAAAGAAGAAACTCAGGGTTGTATTTGACTGTTCATCTTCATTTAAAGGAAAGTCCCTGAATGCTGAACTCCTCCAAGGTCCGGACTTGACTAATCCCCTTCTAGGCGTCTTGCTTCGTTTCCGTCAGGAAAAAATTGCAATAATGGCTGACATTGAAGCAATGTACTACCAAGTACAAGTACAGGAAGACCACCGTGACTATCTCAGGTTTTTGTGGTGGCCTCAAGGAGACCTCAGCAAACCATTGGAGGTCTATCGGATGAATGTGCATCTCTTTGGTGCAGTATCATCCCCAAGCATAGCCAGCTTTGCCTTGCAACAAGTGTCAAAAGACAATACCAGTAAATACAGCACGGAGGTACTGGAAACCATTCAGCGCAGCTTTTATGTGGATGATTGTCTCAAATCTGTGGCTTCTACAACTGAAGCTATCGATCTTACCAAGGATCTAAGGAAGGCATGTGCCGAGGGAGGATTTACTCTTACCAAATGGGTGAGTAACAGCCAAGATGTGCTTAGAACCATACCTGAAGGGCACAGAGCTAAACCAGTTGAGCAACTAGATCTGGACAAAGAAAAAACACCTCTAGAAAGAGTTCTAGGCATCCAGTGGAATATCGTGAGAGATACCTTTACCTTCACTGCTGCCATCATACACGGAGTTCCTACAAGAAGAACAGTTCTTTCTATTGTCAGTTCTATTTACGATCCCCTCGGTTTCCTTTCACCATTTATCCTCAAGGCCAAGCAAATCCTTAGAGGACTCTGCATTGATAAGTGTGGATGGGATGAAGTTATCCCAGAACACCTTTCAAAGTCATGGCAAAGATGGATAGCAGAACTAGACCAGCTGAGCAGATTTGAAGTGGACAGGTGCATGAAGCCTGAACATTTTGGACTCATAAGGACTGCTGAGCTGCATCACTTCTGTGACGCAAGTGAAACAGGGCATGGCACTGCAAGCTACATTAGATTCACGAACCACAAAGGAGATACTCATGTGTCATTCATTCTCGGGAAATCCAGAGTCAATCCTCTGAAGCAAATCACCATTCCCAGACTGGAGCTCGCAGCTGCTACACTTGCTGTAAAAATGGACAGGATGTTACAGAAGGAACTAAACATGAAACTACAGAAATCAACCTTCTGGACAGATAGTACATCGGTACTAAAATACATCCACAACCAAACAAAAAGATTCCATACCTACGTTGCTAATAGGATAGCAGTGATTCACAACTTATCCCAAGAAAGCCAATGGAGGCATGTAAGTTCCAAGGACAATCCAGCAGTGGATTGAATATTGAACCATTCTTGGAGTCTACAAGATGGTTGAATGGCCCTGACTTCCTGTCAAAGGAGGAAAGTGAATGGCCCAAAGTGCCAGAGGATCTTGGCCACATCCTCCTTAAGGATCCAGAGATTAAAAAGGACATCTCTGTTAACAGCTTGAAAATCAATAACTGTGCAACCACCGACCTCATTGAACACTACTCCTCTTGGAAAAAACTACAGAGAGCAGTTGGTTGGTTGTTGAAACTCAAAAGACTGCTTCAATCTAAAAGAGCTAAAGCACCAGTGACCCGCTCCAAAACTGCAGAAAGACAACCAGGACTATCTGTGGAGGATTTGGAGGAAGCAGAAAAATCCATCATTCACTATGAACAAGAGCGCTACTTTGAATCTGAGCTGATGCTGCTAAGGAAAGGAAAAGCTGTTAAAGCTGACAGCCCCTTACGCAAAGTTGATCCTATTCTGGATGAAGGTATCCTACGGATTGGAGGACGCATAAGTAAATCTGCTATGCCAGTAAATTTGAGGAACCCGATAATCCTTCCAAAAAACTCCCACATATCCAAACTGATTCTACGCGATATTCATCAGCAGGTCGGACACTCTGGGAGGAGCCACATGCTCTCCAGACTAGGCCAGAAATTCTGGTTACCCTCTGCCAACTCTTCTGCAAGGAAAATAATAAAGGCTTGTGTTTTTTGTAGACGCATGCAGGCTAGAGTTGGAGAACAAAAAATGGCTGACCTACCTGAAGATCGTGTGGCTCCAGACCTTCCACCTTTCTCTCATGTGGGAATTGACTATTTGGGACCCATGGTGGTTAAGAGGTGGAGGCCATGTGAAGCGGTGGGGGGTATATTCACCTGCCTGGTGAGTCGAGCTATTCATCTAGAGGTGGCGAGTACCTTAGATACTAACTCCTGCATCAACGCCATAAGGCGGTTTTCATGTCGAAGAGGACCAATTCTAACAATCAGAACAGATCGTGGGACCAACTTTGTAGGCGCTCAGAAAGAACTGGAGACTGCTCTAAACCAGCTGGATCAGAAAAGGATCCAGGATTTCCTGCTCTCGGAGCATGTCAGGTGGCTGTTCAATCCCCCATCAGGAGCACACTTTGGAGGAGTGTGGGAAAGACTGATCAGGCTGGTGAAAAAAGTACTCTTTTCAGTTCTTAAACATCAGGTCATGGATGACGAAATGCTACAAACAGCCTTTTGCGAAGTTGAATCTATTCTCAATGACAGACCAATCACAACAATGTCAGCTGATCCTAATGATTTAGAACCCCTCACGCCAAACCACCTGCTGCAGCTGAAAACCAAACCACTCTTACCACCTGGACTCTTCTGCAAAGATGACCTCTACACCAGAAAGAGATGGAGACAAGTTCAGTACATTGCAGACCTCTTCTGGCAGAGGTGGGCTAAAGAATATCTGCCACTCATGCAGCAAAGGCAGAAGTGGGTCAACACTAGAAGGAATCTTCAACCCAACGATATTGTGGTCATCGTCGATGAAACAGCACCAAGGAACTCATGGCCCCTCGGCCGTGTGGTTAAAACCCTGCCTGGACCCAAAGGTCTGGTCAGAAGTGTGTTAGTTCAGACCAAGACTAACATCCTGCAAAGGCCCATTAGTAAGCTCTGTCTACTCCTGGAAGCCAACGGAGCCAAGAGCTAGCCAATGCCCTACCCCTTATCCCCTGCACACACACATACGATCTTTCTTACATCTTTCCATACACAATCCTCTCTATTTCTAGCTGCACTGATACCCTTTTAACTACTGTCTCCTGCCTCAGGTACCGTGAGTGGTGAGACCACAGAGGACACTGATGCAGCATGGACTCTGGAGGGGGGATCTAAGTGGGGGCTAATTGAAATGACTTGTTGAATGTGGATATGCATATTAGTCGATTTTGTATGATAAACAGAAATGTGATTTGATATTTTGCGTAGTTTAAAATATTTAAAGGTGTTACCTGGCTCCATAGAATGTTTTGTTGTAATTGATTTGCTATAGCATCACAATTAGGGGCCGGTATGATGAAGCCATATCTAGGAGCTTATATTATTTAATAGTTATCCATTTGTTTTATTGTTCTTTTTTGTTTATAGTAAATCTTCCTTTTAATTCTTACTTAAGCTTATCAAATAAGTTGTACTATGCCTCTGTTTTGAAAAGGCAGCCTTTGGGCACCGGAGCCGGGGACCTGCTCATTATAGATCTGGGGAACAGGTGGTAGTGAGGAGCACCCGGTAGGCATATGGTTTTACCATCGGGTAAGAACTAAAGAAAAAGTACTTGTATGTGTCAAATAAACTGCACTAAAACGAATTTTGCTTGGACCTTAATTTTTACCAATGCGTAGGATTCGCTAAACGGGTGCCTCAGCGGCACTTTGCTTTGAGTTATATTTCTTTCTTATATCTTTATGATTTGGCCGCTTTAGAGAGAGAGAGAGAGAGAGAGAGAGAGAGAGAGACCTCTGTAGCTGCATGACAGCAGAGCTAACACACATAATCCTTTGTGAGTCACTTAGTGTATCATTATTGTCTGCTGCTGGGGTGAAGGAGTGGGTCATCTCCAACAACCCAGAGACACACACACACACACACACACACACACACACACACACACACTACAACTTAACCGATTACACTTGCTATTTAGGATGCACTTAGCATCCTAGCATAGCACTAACAGTGCTCCACAGTGAGGAAGGACAGACGGACGGATACACAACTAGGAGGACCCATAGACCCCTGATGGAGATAGATGTTCCCTCCTGTTTACTCTGACTAACAACAGAAACAACTGACTATTCCTACAACGTTTGAAAGAGCAGTTGGAAGTTGTGCTGGCAAAGATTCAAACTGTGTGCCAAATCACTTTCCTGGTACTTCTTCAAAGTCACACAAAATCAGCGATAATGTCTTAAAATGTACTAAACAGGTTCAGTCATACAAAGCTTTGTCTCTGAATCCACTTTGAGCTTGTATTTAGACCTAATAACGGATTTTAAGCTTCTTCAAATAAAAATCATTGGATAGATACAAAGTGTGGAGTGTGGTTGGTGGCAGGTTGAAGCAGCCTCAGCTGGCCTGAGTTACACTGATTGGCTGGTGAGGCTGCACCACACACACACACACACACACACTTGAGAGAGCTCTAGTATGTTCCATCTGCTCTTGCCACCATTATTCAAAACTCTGCAATAAACCAGATTCCTCATCACCCTGTGTTCTTGTCTTCGAGTGGAGCCCTCAAGTAGCCATTTTTAAGGCTGGTGGCAACGTAGTCTGTTATAGAACAATAGATAAAGATAGATAAAGATAGATATCTACAGAAGAAAAATAGGTTTTTCCTCTCTGCATCCGTTTGAGATTCTGTCTCCTCAGGAGTTTGTTTCTCTTTCAGGTCACATGCAGGCTTCTAAGCGTTGGCGGTAACAGATGATCAAATTTATAAATATTGAAGAAAGAAAATAAATCCAGAAGTGTTGTGAAAAGAACTTGCCCTTCAATGGCTGCATGGAAGTCAAAATAAGACCAAAAAGCTACAACAGAAGTCATTGAAAAAAACCAACTTGTTTAGTATTGTTATATTTAACAAGGTAATGTCACACTTGCCATGTTGGAGAAGGGCAGTCATTTGGAAAGGCCTCAGCAGTCATGGTGACAGTTTGCTCCTTCAGCTCCGTCTAATAGCTAGAGGTTCTGAACATTCGCTCTCAAAACTTCAAAGTGGAAAAAGAGTTTGCCATTTTGTGAGTGACGTCGTCATACCACTTAAAATTGTGTCGCTGAAACAATTGATGTACGAAGAATGTAGTCATCATTCGAGCTAAAGTGACTAGTTGCCATGTTGGCCGTTGAGAATTGAAGCGCAGCGATTCTTTTTTTTAAATATTGTTTTACTTTAACGTCATCGTTACATACATGTCCTGCATATTATGGGTACGGTGGTAAAACAATATGTGTCTAAACATTATTCTATCTTATCCCGCAAAGTTAGCGAGTGGAATATGCTCAAATGGTCTGGGTTGGGGTGCCTCAATGTACTGTATATTATAATTGCGTCCCGGTTGTACCCCGAAAAAGGTCAAGGGCAAGATATAGGCTAATACAGGACAACTGTCTTTCATCAACTACAATAATCATTTTCAAACACTTAATGTGTAGCAAATAATTAGTAAATAAATAATAATAATAATAATAATAATAATAATAATAATAATAACACTATGTTAAGTTACCCTAAGCACCTGTGTGTGTGTATATATATATATTTATATATATATAGATATATATATCTATATATATATAGAGATGTATATATTTATATGTTGCACACAAACTGAAGCACACACATGCCTGCACACTAATATGAAGGCAGGGTAGACGTTCCCACATAAGCAGACCCACGATGGGGGAGGAAGGATAGGATGTTCTGTACGTCCCCCTCACACGCTCACATCATGCTCTCCACACGCACTAAAGCACAGCTGTAATCAGAGCTATTATAGGGCTCGTACATCAGAGTGCATCATGGGATTCTTTTTGGTTTGTTGACCATACTTCGCTATAGAGGAGGAAGCAAAGCATTGTCTGACGATAATTGGCGATTCTAGTCATGAATTGAGTTGGCTCACCTCTGAATTTCTTAGCTTGCAGGTCGTGTCCATCCCAAATGCCAATACCTGATCGATAATGTCTGTGGCGGATTGACAAAAACCAGGCAGACGTTCTTCCCTTATTTGCCATTTAACTGTAGAGAAGCACCGAGGCTGGTCTCTTCACCTCTGGGTCAGGGTCAGGGTCAGGGTTAGGAAAATATATACGTTAGTTTAAATCTCTCACGCTGTCTAAGTATGAAGTGGTTAGCTCGATGATTTCTGTGTTCCATTTGAAGCACCTATGGCCATAAAAAGCGATAAATAGTGACTTAACATACGTTCATTTACATATTCGAGAGTATTGCTTAAATTAAAGATTAAAAAAACTTAAGGCCATATGTATTCATTGAAATTGGTATATTGTTACGATTTTGTGTGTGAACTGAAGGCCTTACTGTACCTTTGCAAAGGTTATAAATACAGTATATATTTTTTTTACCCGCAGCAATACAAAATTCATGTGAATGTCTTTTATTATACCTGAAAGGAACTTATTAGTTGCCCTCTGGAATATGATTGTACATTTGTGAAATGTGTACCTTAAGAAACAAACATTCACTGAACCTGTATTTCTGAGTGTGTGTGTGTGTGTGTGTGTGTGTGTGTGTGTGTGTGTGTGTGTGTGAGTGTGTGTGTCCAGTGTTGACTGTCTGTCGCTCCTCCTCCTCCTCTCAGGCAGAGAGGTCCTGCTCAGGGGCCCATCCAGTCGTCAGAACCCCAACCGGGTCCACAGCCGGGTACTACCGGCTCCTGCAACAACTGCAAACCTTTTTCACTCAAAGCTTTCTTGGGAGAGTTTACCGCAAGAGCATGTTCTAAACCAAATGACTCATGTTGGTTTGCAATTTTTGAGCAATCACACCTGACACCGGTTGGATTTTTATATCACACTATATCACACACAGGATATCACACTTATACCGGGAACCTCCAAGACTGGAGTATTCTCTGAGTAGAGTGGAATTTAACCAAGCAAGAATACCCTGTGAGAGTAGTAGTAGTACCTACTTTGTGCATTTTCAATACATTTTTTCTTGACTTAGTTGAAGTGTCTCAATGATCAATGGATCCACCTAGCATTCCTCTCTCTCTCTCTCTCTCTCTGTCTCTCTCTCTCTCTCTCTCTCTCTCTCTCTCTCTCTCTCTCTCTCTCTCTCTCTCGCTCTCTCTCTCTCTCGCTCTCTCTCTCTCTCTCTGCAAGGCCAAGACCTAAATTTCTTAGTTTTTGTAAAATGCAATCCTTCCGTGTGTTTAGTTTATTTGAGTGGACCAATATCATTTCACTTATATCATTACGCAGTATTTTTTGACGAAAGCACTTCCCGCCCACACATCGTAAAGTGACGGGAAAATGAAGCGTACCTGTTCCCGGAATGATAAAAAATATGCCCAAAAAATTTATAAAAATAATAAAAATAAGTTCATCCGTGTCCCGTTCACCGCCAGCCTGACTCTCACTAAGTGCTCCGAAGGTGAGCTGACTCACGGTTCTTGTGCTGAGTTTAACAAGGGAACATTTGACAGAACAAATGTACTGGCTCTTCTAATACCTTCTAATACCTTCTAGTACCTCCTCCCTCTCCTCTCCTCCCCTCCCCCCCCTCCCCCCTCTCCTCCATCTCCTCCCTCTCCTCCCCTCCCCTCCTCCCTCTCCTCCCTCTCCTCCCCCCCCCTCCTCCCTCTCCTCCCACTCCTCCCTCTCCTCCCCTCCTCCCTCTCCTCCCACTCCTCCCTCTCCTACCCTCCTCTCCTCCCTCTCCTCCCCTCCCCTCCTCCCTCTCCTCCCTCTCCTCCCCTCCCCTCCTCCCTCTCCTCCCTCTCCTCCCTCTCCTCCCCTCCCCTCCTCCCTCTCCTCCCTCTCCTCCCTCTCCTCCCCTCCCCTCCTCCCTCTCCTCCCTCTCCTCCCTCTCCTCCCCTCCCCTCCTTCATTCCTCTCCTCCCCTCCATGGCTGTCCTCCTGCTCTAACCCCAGCAGACCTTTTGGTACATCAGATGAAACACATAGTCCGGCTCTGTGTAGGTCAGATCTGGACCAGGAGCTCTCTGCTGTCTTCCCCCCATCGTCTGGTTCTTATATTCTCTGAGTCCTCTCCTGGTGGGAAGCACATGGACACAGCAGCATCCTTTCCTGTTAGTCTTTTTCTGTTTAATTGCCTTCATCCTCCCGAGACACGCGGTACGGATGAGACGGTCATTCTTTTTTGTTGCGGTAGAGACGGTTGGCTTTCACGTTGCTCAAAACATTGTTGCTTTGCATTGCATCTTATCCCCCTGTCTGTTGCTGGAGATTGATTTCATGTGTGTCGGCTTTTATTTAGATTTTAAGTAATTTAAAATATAGATTTAAATCCTCAAAAAAAGAATTGTCTCATTTGGCGTAAAAAAATAAAACAGCTTCATCTGTCTCGCTTTTATTGAACTAGTGAGTTGAGTTACCTCAGTCAATACAATCTTAAATCAATTAAAAACACTATCTACTCAGTACTAATTAGACTAATTCCTTCTCCCCCATCCCCTCCTCCCCCCCCCTCTCCTCCTCCCCCATCCCCTCCTCCCCCCTCTCCTTCTCCCCCATCCCCTCCTCCCCCCTCTCCTCCTCCCCCATCCCCTCCTCCTCCCCCCTCTCCTCCTCCCCATCCCCTCCTCCTCCCTCTGTCTGGCCTTTAACCAGTGCATGTTGATAGAAAAAAAATATAGAGAGGTGGGGGAGAGAGTGAGAGAGAGAGAGAGAGAGAGAGAGAGAGAGAGAGAGAGAGAGAGAGAGAGAGAGAGAGAGAGAGAGAGAGAGAGAGAGAGAGAGAGAGAGAGAGAGAGAGAGAGAGTGAGAGAGAGAGAGAGAGAGAGAGAGAGAGAGGGGCCAGAAAGGTTAGCACGTAAGAGCAAGACAAGCCATTACCAAGGGGAGAGGGAGAGGAGGGAAGCAGCGGAAAGCAAAGTGGTGAACGTCAAAGGAAAGAAAATGTGGGGGCGGATGAAACAAAAGAACATTGAAAGGACAAATAAAAGCCAACAAATAAGATTTACGGAAAACAAAGGGTGTTAGCAAGGAACACAGTAGAGAGAGAGAGAGAGAGAGAGAGGAGAGAGAGAGAGAGAGAGAGAGAGAGAGAGAGAGAGAGAGAGAGAGAGAGAGGCATGCACGCATTCATTAATTGGCACACAGGTGTAAAAACATACACATTCAAACAAACACAAACTGTTCATGCATGCAAATAAACACTTGAATGCATGAACACACACACCTCCCTTTAAAAAGCTATTCAATCTGAACTAGGGTCGGCCTCCCAAAGCAAAGCAGACATTTTGAATTGCAGAGAGAAGTTCTCTTCAGTACCGAACTACCTTTCGATGTACAAAGTTCACAAAAGGACAAGAAACTAGCACACACAGACACAGAATTATGCAACCAGAATTGCATCCATTTTGCCCCCTGCCCCTGGTGTCTGTCCTACCCTATGCTTCTATAGTGTTATTGCTGCAGATGTCTCTTAAACAGGTCAAGGGGGCCTTTAACTTGTGGTGCTCTGAGCATCCTGACGATATTATAAGCGTAGAACCACGTTGAACATTGAATATATATACATATACGTTTAAATAGGAAGCTTGACCTCGATGTATTTGAAGCATAGCCACCAGCAGCGCGGGAACAGGGTATGGCTACCTGGCCCTTTCCGAGGTGCCGTCTTGCCCTCTGAAAGAGTTGAGGACAGTTGAAGACGCTTTATGCTATTAATATAGGTTCTACCTTTCCACACACGTTATGCATGGAGCAGCTGCAACATGGTCTCTCACAAAGCAGACTATAAATCGAATGTCTCAAGTTTGACGACAGACAACCTCAAAAATTGGTTTCTGGCCAGGCAGTATATATTCTGTATATATACATATACATATACACCTCTGTGTTTTAAAAATAAATAAATAAAACAAGACCAGGTATAATTTACAGCCGACACCTTCCCCGGCGATTTAATGGAATAGATATTGTAAATATCTGGATACACACAGGGAGCAAACGCTATTACAATGGTGTCCGAAGACCAACTTTATCAGCTGTGTGTGTGTGTGTGTGTGTGTGTGTGTGGGTGTGTGTGTGTGTGTGTGTGTGTGTGTGTGTGTGTGTGTGTGTGTGTGTGTGTGTGTGTGTGTGTGTGTGTGTGTGTGTGTGTGAGAGAGAGTGTTTCCATGCCTACGCATTTGAACCATGCTGATGGATTGTGGTCGCTAGATGTCTCAAATCACCCTTTCCTCCCATCAGCCACATTATACATTCATATTTTAAACATGAATATGAATATAGCACCAATGGCACATGAAAGCAGCACAGTGTGTGTGGTGTTATTAACAGAGATGAAGCACAGGGGCGGCAGCAGCTCAGTCTGTTAGGACTTGGCTTGGGAACCGGATGGTCGCCGGTTCAAGTCTCCAAAAACACCTGGGCACTCCCGAGGTGCCCTTGAGCAAGGCACCAGACCCTTACTCTGCTCCCCAGGCGATGTATATACAATAGCTGACCCACTGCTCCCAATACTAGGATGGGTTAAATGCAGAGAAACTAATTTCACTGTGTGTGTAAATGTGACCAATAAAGATAATTCAATCCATCAGAAGCACTGAAACGTATTGTTCCCCGGGTCCCTGGCTGTCTTTGCACTGCTTTCTAGAAGTTAACACATGTTGTACCCCTGCTTTGGTTCTGGCAGAGTACCCACAGAGATTGGGTCACTGTGGGCGACCCAATATAAACTAAATCTCATCCTGTGGCTATCAGGTGAGTCGGTCAGCAATCGAACAACTCTCTGAGACTCCACCAAGCAGATGGAGAAGCTGATTCACCACAGCACACAAAGCCGTCTGCAGAGCCTTTATTGGAGGGTTAAATGTGGATGACATGCAGCCCAGCCGCAGCATCCCATAGACTTTAAAGATCCGCCTGCATATAGAGTTGGTTCCCTGGCCTCTCTTAATACTAGACCCTTTAGAGATTCCTCCACAGAGCGGTTTGTTCAGTCTGGTTAGTCGGTGTGCTCTGATATTAGTTCTGTATAGGAGACAAGCTCTAGACACGGTTTAGTACACAAGCATGCAAATCTCACTATACATTGTGTGTGTGCATGTGTGTGTGTGAGGATGTCTGTCTGCAATGGTGAAAGGAATCAGCATTGTAGTCATGTGAATGCCGGACAGCTAGCTCCGGACAGCTAGCTCCGGACAGCTAGCACAGAGGAACTCTCCATGGTTCTGAAATTGCAGCAATTCCCCCCGTTCACATTCCTCTCCAGTATCACGCTTATGTCATTACCTCCTAATTCCCATATTCAGCAAGTCATTACATGCCACTCAATTCCGGTTCATCTTATGTATAGTATATAATATAACGCTGACCAACGCATTACCCTCCCTATTGTGCGTTATCTGAACACTAAAGTCAATTGATTGCGTAATAGGTTGTTGACCTGCTGTGGCCCTAAACCATTAACATCCACACGGTATCGTCTCAGCCCCCACTGTGGAACAATGCTATGTGTTAGAAGCTCCTAGCATAATGGCTACATTGTGGTGTTGGAAACATGGACGGCTCAGACAAAGAGGATCAACTGTCTCTTGCCAAGGCTGAGGGGAGAAGCCGGATGAGGTCTCTTTAGTACATTCTGCACACAATGCAATCTCTGCCCCATGAATCGATTGATTGCCACAATACTATTTACTATTTCATTTAGTGTGCCTTCCTTTATGTGAAGTTTTTTGTTCTTGAAATTAGAAAATGCTTGCAGACCGATAGACATGCATACATACGTATATAAAGATAATTTTAAATAAAACCAAGAAAGATAACTCTTTATTGGTCACATACATGTACACACACAGTGAAATGTGTTTCTCTGCATTAAACCCATCCTAGAATTAGGCGCAGTGGACATGTATATACAGCACCCGGGGAGCAGATAAATAGAGAGAGAGAGAGAGAGAGAGAGAGAGAGAGAGAGAGAGAGAGAGAGAGAGAGAGAGAGAGAGAGATAGATAGATAGATAGAATATAGGTGAATAGGCAGATCTATAGACAGACAGCCAGACAGAGAGTGAGACAGTCAGACAGACAGTTTCAAGCTAGCTACATAACATATTGAAGGCGAGGGTCTGGTGGACCGAGGGCCCACTGGGGCCCACAGGGCCCACAGGGGCCCACGTGTATGAAATGTGTTTGGGGAGGGAATAAAGAGGAGTGCTGAGTGGACAGCTCTGGGGGAGAGAGGAGAACCGCTGCCTTTATGTCTGGGGGGAATTTAGGGACTCGCCCTAATGGCAGGGTTCATCATCTTTAGCTTCAAACATAAGGCAATATAACAAACACACACACCCACCCACCCACCCACACACCCACACACACACACACACACACACACACACACACACACACACACACACACACACACACACACACCACCGGTTGTGTTCATACCCTGTCAGCAGATTGTTTGTTACTTTAAGGTGAGGCCAACGACCTGCTGCTTTACAGCATGGAAGGCTTTTTCCTTTTTATTTTCTATGAATATGCATACACACACACTGTACTACACACACACACACACACACACACACACACACACACACACACACACACACAAACAGACACATATGCATGCACACACACACACACACACATGCATACACGCACTGTACTACACACACACACACACACACACACACACACACACACACACATATGCACACATGCATACACGCACTGTACTACACACACTCACACACTCACACATGCATACATTCACATGCACGTACGCACACATGCATACACACTCACACCTGCATACATACACATGCACACACACACACACACGCACACATATGCATACACATACTGTACTACACACACACATACACACACACACTCACACTTGCACATACACACACACACGCAGATAAATACACACATACTGTATATAGTATGTGTTTTTTAAACGTTTTCCCAGCATATATGATGACACCAAGACTAAATGTTTAAACCTCTCACCTTCATCACATGCGACTGTGCTGGGATTCAACATGTTCAATGTCATTCAATACAATGTTTGATGTATGTTGACTCATTATGAAGTCCCTCATTGCTATGCATTTGTGTATTTTACTTCAATAAGTTATTTATTATGTATATTATTCAGTCAGGTCGGAATTCTGCTAAACATTAGTCCATTAACAACTTAGGCTACAGGTGAACACAATTGTGGAAAATTAACGATAACGTAATCAGAATTGATCGATCAGGTGGGGACATTCCTCTCACGCATTTCTTATCCTGCAGCGCCGATACAGGATCATTCGGTGAAGCTGAGGTAAAGAAACACGATGAACGAAGAAGGATAAAGGATCCGTCGGAATGACTTCGACTATAACCTCAACCTTTGCTGTATTTGGTAAACTGCGCCTAAACTGACTGACGGAAGTAGCGTGGAACGCGCCTGGCGGATCCCCCGGTGGAGCGGAGCGGCGAGGACGCGCATCTCCCGCGTTCAACGCGTTGTAGCGACTGCGGGGAGGGAGATGATGTCCGACTAACCACCACCTGCTGTGGATATCACCAAATGCCAGCTGCATGCAGGCAGGGGCGATCAGATCCACCGTCAAGTCAGGAGACGCTGCATCATCCTCCGCGTTCAGCCTCGGTCCAAAGGCCGAGCGTGTTACTAAAGGGGAGTAAGGAGCGTGTTAGTCGTGTGTTCTTTCTCTCCACATGCACCGGGAGCAATGAGGAGTGATACGGAGGAGGACTTGTGAGGAATACTGAGCTCACAGCTCAGCCTGCTGCTGCTGCTGAGGACCAGCTGGGAAGAGAGACCGGCTTTGGAATACGAGAGACACCGTGGGGAGACGACGTGGATGTACTTCGGAGAGAAGCACTTGTTTTTTTGCGTTCTTTTTTCTTTTTTTCCAGAGATCCACATGTTATTTATTCATCACCGTTAGCCCCCTGCTTGTTTTTATTTAGTTATATTTTTGTTGTGTTGTTAGTTACATCTTGAACCGGGGTGAACCTCTCGTGTCTTTGGGGTGGCCCATCAGCCTCTCTGAAAGGCTCCGTGTGGAGCAGAGCGCTGGTCTCTCTCTCACCGCTGGAGACCAGCGATGGATGGAAACTTAATGTGCGTCTACGAAGCCGTTCGAGGGGAACCCGTCGCATCAAATCACCGCTGCTGACAGTGTGATCAGGTAAGGCTTGTGGTTGTTTTATTATATTCGGCATATCCCCCCCCACAGTGCTTCAATTGTGTTGTGAGGACGTGAGACGTGTGCGTGTCTCTCCGGCTGTGCTTTTCTTTTTGTTGTTGCGATGCCGTGTTCCGTGGACTCGAAGGCTTTGCAGTAGTCAATATACCGAGTGTGTCCAATACGTATTAGCTGCTGGTGAAGTGCACATACGCCGTTCATCATGAAGCCCGATGCTTTATATGTCCGCCCCGTTGCAAGTTCAAACCTCGCACCGAGGCGCTCAGCTCAGCGCGGAGACGGAACGACTCGGTACCGGGATCCTTTACCGTGAAAGGACATCCAGGAGATCAGCAGACATCCAGCCTTGATATATGTCTGAAGTTAAGGTATAGGTTAGGGTTTAGGGGATGAGGCGTGCTCTCTATCGGGGTGAAGGCGGTCACAGATGACCTGTAACTTTGCGCAGCCCGAGCCCCAGATGTTATGCCCTATAACATCCCCCCCCCCCCCCCCCCCCCACACACACACCCCTCTTTCCTCTCTCTCGACTTCTGTGTGTGTGTGTGTATATATATATATATATATATATATATATATATATATATATATATAAAACATAACTAGATGCGATGCATGCTGCACGACAGCGTAATGGTTTCCCTGACAGCATCTCGGAGCCAGGTCTCCCTGCTCCGTCTGCGGAGGGGATGTGAATTCTCCTGCGGAATACTAACCAGCCCGGGAGTACCGGAGACAAGAGGGACCTCACCGAAAACCCGTTAGAACGACTCCATCAGGTGGCGACTCCATAACAAATACCGAAACAAACTGGAACAGAAAAGGAAAACTTCTTGATCAGTCTCCAGCCTTGTCTCCAACGCAACACGCAGGTGGCAATGGAGAGAGAGAGAGAGAGAGAGAGAGAGAGAGAGAGAGAGAGAGAGAGAGCATAACTTACTTGATAACTTGCCACACAGCACATTAGGGTGCTGTGTGGGGAGGGAGATGACACGCTGCCCCCTTGCCGCCACACGACTGAGGCCTGCGTCATTTCTCACCACCATCTAATATGGCGCTAACGCAAAAAAAAAAAAAAAAGCGCCACCCACTTAAGCATCGATATACGGGCACTGGCACTGGAAATGCAATCTCTCTCTCGCGCTCTCGCTGTCGCTCGCTCTCCCTCTCTCTGTGTGTTTCTTTTTCACTGCTCACTCATGCTAGCAAACACAACACACACTCTTGACGTATTCATTTCAACACACATTTGGCATATGGGGCAAAGCTGGGGACCAATCACAATGTGTCACAATGTGTCACAATGTGGCCACTAGCTGATTGAGTTTGTTCTGAATTGCAAAGAGAAATCAATGTGCTCCCAGCCCACCCGTGTGTGTCTCTCTCTCTCTCTCTCTCTCTCTCTCTCTCTCTCTCTCTCTCTCTCTCTCTCTCTCTCTCTCTCTCACCCAGCCCCTCCTCTCTGAGCATCGTTGCATCCAACCATCCAATAATATTACAAATCTCAGCGGGCTTCTTAGGATCAGCTGCTAAATTGTTGCCCAGCTTGTGTTTCTCCATTTAAAAAATGATGTGTGTGTGTGGGGGGGAGGCATTTATGTGTGTGTGTTTCTGCGTTTGTTTGGGTCAGTTGGGTCTTCTACCGCTGGTTTTACCTGAAAGGGCAGAGTTACGCCTTGCTCCCTGTTCAGTGTTATGGAGATATTCTACCCAAGAGGAACTGATTTTTGCACAGGTGCACAAAGCTTTCATGTGGGATTATTCTAAGTGTATTCTGACAGTGGATCAGCCTACGCAGCGTTGGTTAGGAACCTCTTAAGGCACTTGTTCTAACTGTTTACTCTGGCTGGCTAGTCAGTTTGTTTCACTGTTATGGAAAGGACCAATTATCCTCACAGCCAGCAGCACGATCGAAAAACACCCGGATTCCTCCATGTCTCCCATCAGACTTTAGATGTGAATCTAGAGTCTGATTGCTGAGACTCAGGTGTTTGACTCACTGCTTCCATTCCCCCATGTACCTGTAGGCAGGGATGCTTGAGCATCACTAAGTATATAGTGTTGCTTATACTAAAGTATCCTCTTTTTGGGACAAGAATTAATTAGGCGGTTTGGGGCAATGTGTCAGAGTTGGGATGATAATGGAGGTTTCAGAATGAGCGTGTAACGCTGGATGATGAGATCCTGGACACCTGGTGAATGGGATGGGGCTTCTTCACCGCCAGAGGAGTGGACATTAACTGTCTTTTTCTATAGACTTTTAGCTTGTGTGTGTGTGTGTGTGTGTGTGTGTTAGCTTGTGTGTGTGTGTGTGTTTTTGTGCGTGTGTTAGCTTGTGTGTATGTGTGTGTGTGTGTTTGAGAGAGATGTCGGATTCCAGCGAGCGGCCACATGAGTCACCAGTGAAGTGACCCGTTCTGACACACAGGCTCCTGGTGAGGTGCTCCGTGGGCGCGGTACACCATCAGCTATACGGATGCTCCTTTCTCCTGCTGTAATGGCGTCCGTGTGACTCTCTCCATCATGATTGGTGTTGGCGTGGTTACCGCCCCCCTGAGTGGTCCACTGACTCACCGGCTGGGTTAGTGTGCAGTAAAGGCCGCCTGTAAAGACACACATTCAATTGTCAGAAGACAGATGGCCGGGAGGGAATTTTAAGTATTTGCTACCCATGTTACTACTCATCCAAATGATATCTATATATCATTAAGATAGAAAAAAGTCTGTCTGTCTGTTTTTGTCTCTGTGTGTCTCACAAGATACAAGATACAAGATATGTGTATTGGCCATTTGTAACAAGTACATAGGAATGCTTACTCCCCACTCCCTCCAGCAGTATACATCACCAAAACAATACCATGCAATTCTAAATAATATGTACAATAAAAATAAACCAAAAAAGAGCAGCAAAGTGACTGTTAAATGATATTTACATGTGTTGAACATGATATTTACATGTGTTTTTGTTTTGTTTTTACAACAATTTTTAAAAGCATTATAAAGTGCCAGTAGTGCGGCAGCATCATGAATACAGTGCCGTACAGTGCACTGTAACTGTGATGAGTCCAGAATGTCCAGCCAAGTATGTAAGTGTAATGTCAATGACAATATTATGAAAGTAGCAGCACTCCTAGCAGTTCAGTAGGCACACTGCCTGTGGATAAAAACAAACTAACTCCTTAAACCTGGTGGTCTTTGTGCTGATGCTGCGCAACCGGCGACCAGACGGTAGGGAGGGGAAGAGATGGAGCCCAGGGTGGTTGCAGTCCTTTATGATGGACATGGCCTTCTTCAGACATCTGGTCCTACAGATCTCCTCAATGCATGGAAGTGCACACCCGATGATCTTCTCTGCCATCCTCACAACCCTCTGGATGGCTTTCTTGTCCTGTGCAGTGGTGTCGCCGTACCACACAGTGACGCCATTTGTCAGGATGCTCTCTACGGTGCCACGGTAGAAGTTCACTAGCCACCTTTGGCCTATTCCACTTTTTCTGAGGCACCACAGAGCATAGAGGCGCTGGTGTGCCTTCTTCAGCATCAAATCCGTGTTGCGGGTCCAAGCCAGGTCATCATAAATCTGTAGCCAAAGGAAACGGAAGCAGCTGACGACTTCCATCAGTGTCCCCTCCAGGCTGATGGTGGAGTGGGGGCCCCGGTGGCTCCTGAAGTCCACGATGAGCTCCTTAGTCTTGCTGACATTCAGTGCGAGGCTGTTGTCCTCACAGCATGGAGTGAGCTGGACTACCTCATCTCTGTACTTAGTTTTGTGGCCATCAGGCCGATGTGGTGTCGTTTGCAAACTTGATCATCCGATTGTTGCTGTGCAGCCATGTGTGTACAGCGAGTACAGCCATGTGTGTACAGCGAGTACAGCCATGTGTGTACAGCGAGTACAGACATGTGTGTACAGCGAGTACAGACATGTGTGTACAGCGAGTACAGCCATGTGTGTACAGCGAGTACAGTCATGTGTGTACAGCGAGTACAGCCATGTGTGTACAGCGAGTACAGACATGTGTGTACAGCGAGTACAGACATGTGTGTACAGCGAGTACATGTGTGTACAGCGAGTACAGCCGGGGACTGAGGCAGCAGCCTTGGGGTGCTCCGGTGTTGAGGACCAGAGTGGATAAGAAGAGATGGGGGCGCCCAGACCTAGGTCCCTCAGTTTCAGGACCAGCTTGGAGGGAACGATGGTGTTGAACGCTGAGCTGTAGTCAATGTACAGCAGTCTGATGTAGGTGTTCCTCGTCTAGGTGCTGCAGGGCCATGTGTAGTGCCAAGGAAATGGCGTCGTCTACAGACCTGTTTGGTCTGTATGCAAACTGGAGTGGGTTCAGGGACTCAGGGATGGAAAAGTTGATATGCGACATAACAAGTTTCTCCAGGCACTTCATGGCTATGGGTGTGACAATGGTTGTCGCTTTGAAGCACGCTGGGATGACAGACTGTTGCAGTGATGCATTGTAGATGTCGGTGAAAACAGGAGCCAGCTGCTCGGTGCAGGTCTTGAAGACGTGGGATGGAACTCCGTCTGGGCCGGCTGCCTTCCCTGCCTTCTTCTGTCCACATTTTTCTGTTAAGGAAGGATTAAGTGTTTATTTCACCCCACCTTTGCCTTGGTTTGGTTTGCCTTGGTTTGGCGATACACACTGTATAGCTATGCTATATTACACCTCTGAAGAATAGCGTCAGTATAGGGTCACCGTATAGGGTCACCATATAGGGTCACCGTAGGTTCAACAGAACAGAGATAACTGAAGTGTAGCTGGTAAACAGTGTCATTAACTTCCAGCGCAAATGATGAACGGTGACTAAAAGCCCCTTTGAGGATTTTCTTTCGAGTATCTTTTTTTGCTGAGATGTAAAAAAAATCTAACAATTTCACATGACATCTCATCTTCACTGAACCTTTCTTATCTCGGTCTTTGTGGCGTGAAACATTGTTTCCAGCCCAAGAGCCCAGTCAAAACATGTGGAGGACAAAATGCTTCCACAGCAGAACTGTGTGTTTCTGCAGAAAACTCACAGTGCCGCTCCCAGGACCCAGTTCTCCTCTGTTGAATACACACACACACACACACACACACACACACACACACACACACACACACACACACACACACACACACACACACACACACACACACACACACACACACACACACACACACACACACACACATACTTATTTTTTCCCTCGGAGCAGTGGCAGCCAAACAGAGAGTCACACAAAAGTGCACACGTACATGCACTTACACATTGACACAAACACACACACACACATGTGTGGGGAACACTCAGAGGCACACAGGCGCTACAGAACAGCATACACTGAAGCCACATGTGCATGTAATCAACATTACAACGTTCAGTACAGTGTTCTTAATCCGTGCCCTTATGCCTAAATACAGGCCTGAGATTCACTCTCTCAGAGGTGAAAACCATGACATGTTTCACTGGGCATGCACACATAGAGGAAAAACACAATGCAATTGCAGTCCACACCATCCTTGTTATCATCATCATCATCATCATCATCATGTCTGGAGTGTCACTATCATTGCATTGTCACCAATATTACACTGTCAAACTTCTCTACTGGACTTACTAGACTCATTATTGTTACTGCACTGTACTGCACTGTCCTGCCCTGCACTGTACTGCACTGTACTGCACTGTCCTGCCCTGCACTGTACTGCACTGTACTGCACTGTTTTGCTCTTTACTGCACTGCACTGTACTACTGTATCAGAGTGTTCCGTGTTCTTGGTGGAATTGAGTAATAAGATGATGCCAATCTCTCGGCCATCGCTATGGAACGCTGGTGGTGTTGGGGCTCTCTTAATGGAGATATCCCCACACACACACACACACACACACACACACACACACACACACACACACACACACACACACACACACACACACACACACACACACACACACACACACACACCCTTCCCCCATTCATCCCTAAATCAAACCCCCCCCCCCAACCCGAAAATGCAATATAACATGGAAGTGTATCCGTGGAAGTGTCTTGTTTTCACCTGGGTGCTGCTGTCAGACGGCAGCTCGTTCGCTGAATGTTTAGTTTGTTTTTTTGCTAAAGAGTTGCTTGTCTTGTAATAATAATTTTCCCCGAATGCTCATTTATGTGATTGAAAAACAGAAAATGCTGAGTAAATCAATCGCCTTTCCTTGCGGTGGAGATGGCGATGGTGCAGTCCAGACTATAGTTGGTCGAAACGCTAAAAAGAAAATGGATTTCTCGTTTTAATTTTGTCTAACAGGATCTTTTCTTCTTTGTGTTATGAGGTCTCTGTGATTGTAACTAAATGATGGTGCTTGTTGGTGTCCTAATCCCGGGTATAAATGGAGGCTGAATCATATACGGTTTAAGAGATGATTAGACTTCAGCTTCCACATTCAGCTCTCAACTTTTTTTTTCCTAACCTATATATTTGTTATCCTTTTCCGTACTATGCGAAGGGACTATATGCTTTAAGCATTACATGTACTAACCACATCCCACTGTGGATGGAGCAGTAAGACATTTAGAATTAAGAATAGGATGGAACCCTAGCCTCCCGTCGTAGTCTGTAGTCTGTCGTTGTGGTGTAGTGGAGAGTTAGAGATGGTGTCAGGGTTGGACAGTGGAAGGTGATAGCAGGAGTTGCCCCCACTATTAGCCCTTCAGCCGGCCTCAGAGCGGAGGAAGCAATTACCTGTGGCCATCGCGCTGTAACTCTTAATCCCACGTGCACATAACGCAGATGACACAAATATCGAAATGCACACACACACACACACATTTGCACACACACACAAACAAAGTGAGGCACAGTGACCGCGAGGAGAATGAATGACACTTGAACAGGAGCTTGAACGGCGCCTCTGGGTCATTTAATGCATGCGTCACATGGCTGATGAAGATTTGTCTGTTGTGCTTGAAAGGTTCGCTCTAAACCGTGTCATCATCCTTCAAGTCAGACACACACACACACCCAAACGTGGACACACACACACACACACACACGGCCACCCACGTACAGGCACACATTTTTATTGCTTTGCTTTCATCGGCGAAAGGCCTTTAAGGATGTCTCTTTCATTATTGTTATTGTCTTAACCCCCCTCCCCCTCTTGTCCTCTCCCTTCTCCTCTCCATTCTCTCCTTCTTCGTCCTTCCTCTCCCTCCTCCTCCCTCCTCTCCCTCCTCCTCTTCCGTTTCTTCCCAGGGTGTTAAGCTGCAGAGCACGGCCACCCCTCTTGCAGGAGCAACCCATCAAATCGATGCCTATCTCTCTCTCTTTGTCTCTGTCTGTCACTCGCTCTCTCTCTCTTCCCATCTCACTCTCCATTTTCATTCTCTCTCCACTCCTCCCCTCTCTTTTTTTTTTTTTTTCTTCTTCTTGTCGCCTTTATGTGGTGATTTGGTAATATATCCCATCCCCCCTCCTCCCACCCATCCCCCCCCCCACTCCCACACATCCCCCCCCCCCACTCCCACCCATCCACTCCCACCCATCCCCCCCCCCTCTCCCACCCCTCCCCCCCCCCCACTCCACCCATCCCCCCCCCCTCCTCCTCCCCCACAAGTCATTTTTTTCTCCAAAGCCAAACACGTTCCCCACTTCTGAAGACACACAGGGGGGTCCTTCACATACATTTTTTCTTCTTCTTGTCGCCTTTATGTGGTGATTTGGTAATATATCCCAGGCGTGTGCGTTAGAGGTTGTATGTGTGGATGTGTGTGTGAGAGAGAGAGAGAGAGAGAGAGAGAGAGAGAGAGAGAGAGAGAGAGAGAGAGAGAGAGAGAGAGAGAGAGAGAGAGAGAGAGAGAGAGAGAGAGAGAGAGAGAGAGAGAGAGAGAGAGAGAGAGAGAGAGAGAGAGAGAGAGAGAGAGAGAGAGAGAGAGAGAGAGAGAGAGAGAGAGAGAGAGAGAGAGAGAGAGAGAGAGAGAGAGAGAGAGAGAGGGCTTCACCATGCCACAGTGCAAACAGCCATTGGCAGATTTGTCAGTGTAGCGTGGCTTAGCCGGAAGCCTGCTCCGTACCTGGAAACTCCGTTCCCTGCATGTCTGCAATCTCCCACTCTTCCTCCTTCTCCTCCTCTACCTCTTCCTCAAGTGAGGGCGCGACGAAAAGGTGTGTTTTCACAACGCCCACCGGATCGGTCTATAAAGCACTGTCCCCTGGCCTTAACCTTCGAACTGCCTTCTTTTCCCCCCAAAAGTAATATCTTCCGGACCACGTGGCAAACACACACTGTCTTCTGTTGTCTGTTCTGTTCTGTTCTATTGTCCAACTTTTTGTCCCAATGTATTCTTTTCGCATTGTCGTCTCATTCTTTCGCAGTGAACCCGCTCGACGGAATCAGACGCTTCCCGTCACCTTGATACCATCTAGAGAGTGAATTCCAGGTGACTTTTCACAAATTGGATACAGCTGTGATACCTCTGGGTGTCATGGGAACGCAACGTAATTCTAATTTGATTTAGCTTACAAAGCAGCACGCTTCAGCTTACCACGGCTGACTTTAAATGCTCATTTTTTATGTGCAAAGCTGTGAAGACGATTACGTCTGCATCGGGGGAAAAACCTTAAATCATGCGTTTCAAAAAGCAGAGCATGGCCAGGCCTTTTGGGAATTCCTACACATACTGAAGCACCATCCAACTATGTCCTTCCTTCCTTCCTTCCTTTAAGCCAGAATCGAGGAACCTAAGCTGCTGAGCATTTGTTTCCTGTCCCTTCCTACCCGGAATGGGGGCACTCTTATGCAGCCACGTTTCCTCACTTCACTCCCTATCTAGGGAGTTCCCTGTTTCACTATTCATCCCTGGTGCTAAATCCTTGCCTCAGCCCATCCTGGGCAGGTGATGAATTATAGCTGCAATATCTCACGCTGGCTGATGGCCACATCCCATCGGTGTGTGCGTCTTAAAGCTGTGAGCTCCTGTGCTTCTCCCCAGCGCTCACGAGCCCTGGGCCTATGGGCGGCCGGGTGACTAGAATGCAGCTTGTTATGCATGCTACATGTTATGGTGATATAGATGTTATATATATATATTATTGTTATATTATTGTTATTGTCTTAACCCCCCCTCCCCCTCTTGTCCTCCCCTGTCCTCTCCCTTCTCCTCTCCCTCCTCCTCCCTCCACTCCTTCCTCTCCCTCCTCCTCCCTCCTCTCCCTCCTCCTCCATCCTTTTCTGTTTCTTCCCAGGGTGTTAAGCTGCAGAGCACGGCCACCCCTCTTGCAGGAGCAACCCATCAAATCGATGCCTATCTCTCTCTCTTTGTCTCTATATATATATATATATATATATATACTGTATATATATATATGTGGGAACAAACAGATCATACTCTTAAGCCTTGTAAAGCCAACGCCGGGAAAGTACATGTGATTGAATCAGACACAACTTGGGAAGATCCGTGTTTGTTAAAACAAATCCTTCATTGTCTTATGAAAGGCTGTAGAACCATATTATAATATATTATTATATATTATCCACACGCCAAGCCTCTCATTCATATTAGATTTAATTTTGTGACAACCCCTACGTCTCCGGCCCTTTAGATTGCCTTTAAATTCCTTACAACCACCATCAAGTTCACCACAAAAATAACAATTAAATATCATCTACTTCTTTCTTTCTTAAAAAAAAGACATATTAGCCCACTATAGCGCCTCCAAAGCTCCTATTGGATATGAAATCTGTGTCTTACCCCCCAGCCCAGGTCTTGCTTGGCGTGTATAAGAACAGTAGAATGTTAATCAGGGGAACAACACAGGCTCCAGACCAACAAACCCGCAGAGCATCGGCAACAAATCACTTTTCTGGAGTCTCTCTCAGGATTAAAAAAAAAATAATAACAAAAGCACAAGCAAAATACAGCTGACGATTCACTAGAAGTCGATCTTTTGTTGTTTTCATTGTTGTATTCCCCCCCCCTTTGTGTTTGTGTGAACCGTACACACGGCCGCTGTGTGACAAGTTCCCCCCGCCATGTGTTCTCTGTGTGAGGTCAACACAGGGCTTCATTAGGGAGGCCTGGTGGACACTTAATAGTCATGAATAAACATGGACAAATGGGACACATGTTAACATCATAAGTGTGTGTGTGTGTGTGTGTGTGTGTGTGTGTGTGTGTGTGTGTGTGTGTGTGTGTGTGTGTGTGTGTGTGTGTGTGTGTGTGTGTGTGTGTGTGTGTGTGTGTGTGTGTGTGTGTGTGTGTGTGTGTGTGTGTGTGTGTGTCCCCAGCATTACAATCTTCCCAGGGTTTTGACCGTGTGTGTGTGTGTAGACACCGTTGTATTTCTAATTGCGTGGAATCTATTTCCGGCGCCGGCCTGATCCATCAAGCAGACTTAATACGTGATTTGATTTTCTTACTGCTTTGCCTATTTTCCTACGTAGCCCCTCCCACTCCCACCCCTCCCCCCCCCCCCACTCCCACACATCCCCCCCCATCCCCCCCCCTCCTCCCCCCCCCCCCCCCACTCCCACCCATCCCTCCTCCCCCCCCCCACTCCCACACATCCCCCCCCACTCCCACACATCCTCCGCCCCTCCCCCCCCCTCACTCCCACCCATCCCCCCCACTCCCACACATCCCCCCCCCCACTCCCACCCATCCCCCCCCACTCCCACAAATCCCCCCCCCCCACTCCCACCCATCCCCCCCTCCTCCCACCCATCCCCCCCCCCACTCCCACACATCCCCCCCCCCCCACTCCCACCCATCCCACTCCCACCCATCCCCCCCCCCCTCCTCCCACCCCTCCCCCCCCCCCCACTCCCACCCATCCCCCCCCCCTCCTCCTCCCCCACAAGTCATTTTTTTTCTCCAAAGCCAAACACGTTCCCCACTTCTGAAGACACACAGGGGGGTCCTTCACATACACAGAGGCAAAAGGGGAGAGGAGAGAGGGTGGGAGGAACATCTCTCTTTCTTTCACTCTTTATCTGTATGTGTGTGTGTGTGTGTGTGTGCGTTTCGATATTGGTGTCATCTGCGTTATGTGCACGTGGGATTAAGAGTTACAGCGCGATGGCCACAGGTAATTGCTTCCTCCGCGTCTCCTGGTCCTGCGATCTGGAGCTGAGGAAGGCCCTGATTGGCTCACAGCCCCTCGCTAATCCTGCCTCATTTCACTGCAGTTTAATGGTTTTATTTCTCTCTCTCTCTCTCTCTCTCTCTCTCTCTCCTCTCTCTCTCTCTCTCTCTCTCTCTCTCTCTCTCTCTCTCTCTCTCTCTCTCTCTCTCTCTCTCTCTCTCTCTCTCTCTCTCTCTCTCCTCTCTCTCTCTCTCTCTCTCTCTCTCTCTCTCTCTCACACACACACACACAAAACTGTTGAAATGGAAAAGTGTCATTGAAGCGGCAAATTGTATTGCGTTAGATTTGAGGTAATACACACACACACATTTGCGTACACACACACACACAGTTTTTTGATATTGGATAGTCTCGGTAGTCTTAGCCATTCATGACCGTTGTTACTGATTACTTAATGTATTGTATTATTAAGATGGGTCTGTATGGAACACACAGGATGAGACGCTCATTTCCTCCACGCGCTTCACATCCTGTTTGGTCGCTTGTCCCATTCGGTCTAACATGAGCCGTGTGTGTGTGTGTGTGTGTGGGTGTGGGTGCGGGTGTGTGTTTCCACCACACTGTAGACATTATAACTTCTGAACCACTGGGTTCCTCCACACTATAGTACCCCCCCCCCCCCCCTGTCACATGAGACCTTTGCGTCGTGTGATTACGTTTGTTCGTGTGTCGAGTTCTAAATGTCAGCAAGTCCCAGTCTGCTTCACATGTGCTCTCAGTGGGTCACATGGTTCAAAAACAAGCTTCCCCCCCCCTCCACACACACACACACACACACACACACCACCCTCAAGCCTCACATCACTGTGCTGCTCCATATGAACATTACATTACATTTCATTACAGTCCTTCAGCACACGCTTTGGTCCAAAGCGACTCACAATAAGTGTGTTCACCATCGGTAGGCAGGAGAACTACTAGTCACCAGAAGTCATACCCCAAGCCTCTAAGAGCAGAACCAGGGCTAAGGTCAAGTCACGATGCGTTGGCCAGCAATACAGCTAACAAATTTGCTAGCAATGGAGCTAACAAGCAAATGTAACCCTTTCCAATGTTCACTAAGGAGATTGGTTTTAGCAAAATAAATAAGAGTCAAGGCATCCTGCCAGCACAACTAAACACAGGACAACAACTTAGGAAAAATAGGAAATGATTGTATTCAAATAAATATTTTTAGAAAATAGCATAAATATGTACAATTTAAATGAAATGTATCCAACATGGACCAAACATCTTTAACAATACATCACAATTATATACAGTGTCACCTTAGGTCAAGCTATAACAGTTCGATCTTGGGCCCAAGGAAAGCAACGCGATCTCGTAATATAGTCCAGCGTCCTTAAGCTGTCCTACCGCCCTGTGGTACGGCACAACGTCCACTAAACCGGATCCAGAGAACAGGACAATTCCACTGCAGCGATGGCGCTCCGGATGGCAGATGAGCTCCGCTCCACGATGGCAGGAAGAATTGTCATTGTAAAAAAAACTGCCTGCACACAAGTGTGCAGAACAGTTACAGTCTGATTTATAAATCTAAACTAATACACTATACAATAATTCAATCTGCATTAAAAATACTAAACCCATATTAAAGTGAGTAAAATATTAATCGATGAAGAAAATGGTCTCTATCCCTCTTGATGTCTCATACATACGGTTCAAATAAATGCACATTAGCTTTAAATGCTTCCACGGGTTTACAGTGGCGACAAAGCGCGCCACAATTTGCTTAGCCGGTAAGCGGCTTATATGCTACATTTTTACAAAAACATTCATATCACATTCACATCCTGACTGGTTTTTAAACATATAACATTTAATGCACTCATTCAACACAATTTGAACATTATAGAACACATTTCAACTGGTTAAGCCGCAAGACCTTTCAGCTGCTTACTAAATTGTGGACTCTCCAGGTCAATCCAGAATATGGCAGGAAAAGGCGTCCGCGTTTCTCCGACAATTTGACTATCAGCTGCTCTTTCTCTGCTCTCCTTGTTACAATTATCTAAAAAACCTCAATTTGAACTTGCTCGTTTGCTGCACTTGGAAGAGACTACGGAGCGGTGTGAACAACGGTTATATACTTAGTCAGTGAGGCGTCCAGGGAACCTCCGTAAAATAGCTAGTCAGATAACCTGGGTTACACAAACAATACAGCTAACACAGGCCTATAAGAGGCTCCCTGTTCGTGTGAAGAGAATCTCTGGCCTCTCTTTTGGGCCTCCGTTATGTAAATACTTTTTTGTCTTTTTTTCTGTGAGGGATTGAAATTACAGGCAAGCTGTTTAAAAAAAATCTGCAACATTTCGGACCAACGCTGGAAAAGATTCATTACTGTAAAATGACCCAGGGTAAGCTCAAAAGCTTGGTCAAATATATGCATTTAAATTGTTGATTTAAAGTACAATACACAAATATTACACGACCAACCAATCAAAAAGGCAGTTAGCAGAGTGGCGAGTCATCATGGTACAAAAACACTGCGCTAGCACCTGCTAACTTTCTAATCGTTCGTGAAATCACATTCTCCTCACACTTTTGGAGTTTGATTAACAGTCCGCCCAATTAGCAGATTTGTATTGTGTCGTTAATTGCATTCATTCAAGGCCACGCTAGTTTTGGAAGATAGTGAGCAAGCATGCCTAGGCTAGATGCAAATGGAGCCTTTCAACCTATACTCAGGAGAGGATAGGTTGAAAACGAGTGGAGAACAGAGTGACGACCACGACGGAGGAGAGCAGAGGAGAGGAGAGGAGAGGAGAGGAGAGGAAATGAGAGGAGAGGAGGAGAGAGGAGAGGAGAGGAGAGGGGAGAGGAGAGGAGAGGAGAGGGGGACACACCGGGCTACTAGTTTGACTGGGCTCTGGTTTGAACAATATAATTAGAAATCAGTGCTTTAAATAATCCAAATTTTACATTGTGTGACATCCTTCCAGTAGTGAAACATCTGTGGCGAATACGGTCTGATTTAGCGTTCAAGGAATTATTTATTTGGTCCTTTCGAGTAAACAGGCAGCCAAGCTTCTCTCTGGCGGTGACATGGCTCTACACTATGAAGGCAAGACCAACACACCTGGCAGCAATTGTATTTTCCGTTGTTCATGTCGGCTTCTTGAATAAAAATTCATATTGCTTTTTTGATTCTTTTTTTTCCGACCATGTTTTCAATAAAGTGCAAGGAAATAGAAATGCGTGTCGTCATCATGGTAGCCCCTATACAAAAATGTTGACGATGCACACTGTAAATATTTGATGATGACCAAACAAATAATAATACAAACACAGCTAAGCACTAACTGTGGTTCCTAAAGAGCACCGGTGCCACCACGTCCCTATTGGCCGTAGCCCACACTGCGCTAACTGGCGCTTCGTCACCATGTGCTCATGATAAGCTAACATGCCAGGACAGGTCTTGTGCTCTTGCTAATCAATTACACTGGATGGTGATTCTGGTAGCCAGGCCACTTGAGTACCTGGCAAACACAGCTTGGGTTAATCACTGCATAATATATATACACCACACACACACACAAACACACACACACACACACACACAATCTCTCTCTTTCTCTGTCTATCACTCTGTCTCTCTCTCACTCACACACACCATCCCTAGCCATCAATATGCAATAAAGATAACTCGGCAAAGACCCCTCTACTACCAGAGAGAGAGAGAGAGAGAGAGAGAGAGAGAGAGAGAGAGAGAGAGAGAGAGAGAGAGAGAGAGAGAGAGAGAGAGAGAGAGAGAGAGAGAGGAGAGAGAGAGAGAGAGAGAGAGAGAGAGAGAGAGAGAGAGAGAGAGAGAGAGAGAGAGAGAGAGAGAGAGAGAGAGAGAGAGAGAGAGAGAGGCAGCACTGCTGAAAGCTACTGGTAAATACAGATCGCTCATATTGGGCTTCTAGATCATTTATTTTATTTTGGGTGGGTTTGATTGCTCAAAAGGTGTGTGCTTTATCTCATAGTGCCGCTTCACATTGCCGCTTTTAATTGTCGCTACGGAACAACTAAGACGTACTGGGTTTGAACAGCCCGTGGGAAGAACCAACATGTAGGAGTTTTCACTGTCTACCTTTCTGTTTTTAGAGCACTCCATGTGAAATGACGCCGACTGTTTCGCTCTCCGTCACACACCGTGTGTGTGTGTGTTCTAATCTGCTCGCTCACTGACTAAAGCGATTTGATTGGTTGAGTACCGTCACGTGAGATTTTATTATTGTGATATTTATTAGATTTATGCAATGAATTTCAGAATTGTGACTTCTATTGACACAATATAGGAAACTTTAAATGGAAGATCCTCATAGCTCCAACCCACTATGTGATCGGCCATCGGCGTCGGCCCATTCTGATTCCGGCGATTGGGGATCGGCCCAAATAACCCAGATCTACAGGAGCATCTACACATCTACACATCTACACATCTACACATCTACACATCTACACATTCACACATCTACACATCTACACATCTACACATTCACATCGCAGAATGTGGACTTTCGCTGAAAAATACTCTTTGACTGGAGTGGAACAAAGTGCTTAAGGAACCAGTCGGAGAACGTGTCAGAACAAACGGAAATCACCGCTTGCAAAAAGTGTGTGTGTTAAAAGTGTGATCCGATCCTTTTGATGCAGTAGATGATGTTAGATCTAAACATGTTGACCAGTGAACCAATTCCTCCACGGGACTCGGAGATGTGGAAGACGAGAGCGGGACTCGCTGTTGTTATTTACAGACAGAGTGGGAGGGGTCCTGTATTTCATAACGTGGACTAACCGACGGCTCTGTAAAGCAAACTGGTGCTAAGTGCTGTGTCTACCCTGTGTGTGTGTGTGTGTGTGTTTAAGAGAAGATTATGTTGCTTGTATTGTAACTATCTCAATGTGGTCTCAATGACATATATATTCCTTTTTGTGTGTGGCTTCAGGCAGAACATATCCTTGCACTGGTCGCTCCAAAAGCTATAATTTCCTAGATTTGCTTCCCCCAAAATCTAGGTGAAAACGGGCAGTTTTCCCACTTCTGTTGCTACTAAACTCTGTTTATCTTTCACCAGTTGAGAGAACGGTGTATAATAATGTTGTGTGGCATTGTGGAAGGGCCTTTGGACACAACCGTGTTCATTTTGACCAAACTACTCCACATAGATATGCTGTTATGAAGATAGAATACGTTTATCCACAGCATTAGGCCAACAAGACAAATGAACGCGCCTAGTCACGGAAAACAATGTTTATACTATTAAATTATATTGTACTCAGGGAACACAAAGCATCATGGTCTGATGTTCTAAAGAACTCTCAACATCTTCTCTGTTTTCACTGTTGTTTTGAATACTCATTTATTTCCCCCATTTGACAAATATATATATATACAGTATATATATCCCAGGTCATAGGTCAGAGTGGCCGTTTTCTCAATTCTACACTCTTTTCACTGTTTTCTGCAGATGCATTGCTGTAAGTGTGCCAATAGTTCTGCCTTTGTGATTAGCACATGTGTGAACTTAGTAGTTTATTTAATTATACGTATATGTGAATGCAAGTTTGTTTTTGGGGTCATTCTTTAACCTAGAATTTCCTCCGGTGTTGGTGTTTACACGAGGTATCACACTGTATGAGGTATGTGATACCCCCCTGTTTATCTATCAGTCCATTTGTGGCACACTTGAAGGGGACATCATGCCACCTTCATAACTTTGTTACTAAAAGGGACCAAATCAAACAATTCAGTCCATGACACATTGACTCAGTGCTTCATTGCCAGCCGCTGGAAGTTGAATGATTGAATGGCTGTTCATTTATGTTTCTGTGTGGCCACGTGAATAATCTCGCTGCCTAATAATTGATACTATCTGCATTATTCCACTTTATGTATTTCAAAGTCTCACAAGATAATATAATCTGTGTTATGAGATGAAGCAGATAACAGATGTCGGCCAGTGGACAGTATGGAAGTGTGCGTTGATATGTATACAGTACGTTTTGGTGTAGGTGCACAGCAAAGAAAAACATTTATCAGCTATAAACAAACCAGCAAACTGTAAAATACGTTGAAGGTTAAAGTACGGAAGGAATGATGTACTGGTTCTTTTGGAAAGCTTTGCAGAATGTTATGCTTTTCATCAAATAATTCACAATTGTTTTGGTTATGTGCTCCACTACTGTAAAATATGTTGCATCAAAATACGTGTGATTGGCGTGCCTGAAGACTACTCTTATCAGTTAGTTCAGGGAGTTCATTGGCTAGTTCTGTACTTTACCTGAACTGCTGAATCCAATCCTCCTTTTGTATAAAGCCAAATAGCCCGATATAAATGGATGAAAGCAAATGCAAACTGGGCGACTGGCTGTTTCTTGCGTCGGATATTGCTTCTCCTTACTGTAGTGGGGAGTCCATTTAAATCTGTGTTTCTGTGCTTGCAATGACTGCACTATTTAGTTCTGAGTCAGATCCTGTGAATAGCTAAGCTAATTTAGTTTCCCCCCGTATCCCTGACGCTGCTTTTCTCCCCAAAACCGGCCCTGTAATATCCTATGTATCAGCATCTCCCTGTTTTTTTTCAAATATTTATTTATTAAACATTTCCCTTGTTTTTTTTCATCTTTTTAATCAACCTAGCCCCCCCCCCCACCCTCCAAAATGGTTTAGTCTTTTGTCTCCACAACAACCGATGAGGTGAGTTTACAGCAGGACCTCTGAGGTCGTTCTAACTATAAACTTGGCCGACCGGGGGGTTCAAGAGGGGAAGTGACAAAGTGTTCCCGTTTGTTTCTCTCATTCGTTTATTTCCGACCTTGCCCGTTGTTCATCGTGCGCTGGAGGGGAGTTTCTCGATGACTCTTCTCTTTGAGAGACTCTCTGGGAAAGCCACCCCCACCCCTCCCCTTCTGCCGTCACTGGACCATCGGCACTCTGTGTGGCTCACAAAGTGTACGATGTCCGCCCGCCATTCATACTTTTATCCCGTCAGAATGTAAGCCGATCTGTGGCATGTGTCATCGGGTGAGACGGACTTGGCTCCGACAAACTGACAACCTTCTGTGTGGAAGAACCCCGATGCCACAATTATGCAAAAATGTCCCATATTTTATTTAATCAACTGTGGCACAAAGTAATGAATTAATTAGATTTTGATCAGAGGGACAAACCAGAAAGGGAACGACTGAATTATGTCATGTGTTCCGAACACCAATGCTTTTGCCGTCTCCTGTTCTGATGTGGTTCCAACAACCTGTCGGATGTGTGAGTTCCTGGCTCCTCGTGCGCCAGAAACAACAAAGGTGCTTGCTTCCTGTTCCATCTTTTATTTCCCCTTTGGTGTTGA
>CM051007.1:577500-585000 GCA_027704905.1 Muraenolepis orangiensis
GGTGGTGGTGCTGGTGGTGGGGGAGATGACTGGGTGGATGGAGGTGGTGGTGATGTCTGTGCTGGTGGCGGGGGGGGGGTCTCAAAACCTACAGGGCTTTCTTAGCACCTGCAGTGCAGTAAGTCAGTGGCAGTGGCAACCAACCACACACACACACACACACACACACACACACACACACACACACACACACACACACACACACACACACACACACACACACACACACACACACCTACCTGAAAGCATACCTGCAACATCTAGTCTGCTCACAAATAGCTGAGGAGATGCCTGGGTTAATATTTAAGAGACAAGAGAAAAGAACAAACTGAAAGGTAAAAAATGAGTCACTCTACAGAGTGTGTAGTAGAGAGGAGGTGTTGTAGAGAGGAGGTGTAGAGAGGAGGAGGTGTAGGGAGGAGGTGTAGAGAGGAGGTGTTGTAGAGAGGAGGTGTAGAGAGGAGGAGGTGTAGAGAGGAGGTGTAGTAGAGAGGAGGTGTAGAGAGGAGGAGGTGTAGAGAGGAGGTGTAGAGAGGAGGTGTTGTAGAGAGGAGGTGTAGAGAGGAGGAGGTGTAGGGAGGAGGTGTAGAGAGGAGGTGTTGTAGAGAGGAGGTGTAGAGAGGAGGAGGTGTAGGGAGGAGGTGTAGAGAGGAGGTGTTGTAGAGAGGAGGTGTAGAGAGGAGGAGGTGAGAGGAGGTGTAGAGAGGAGGTGTAGGGAGGAGGTGTAGAGAGGAGGAGGTGTAGAGAGGAGGTGTAGAGAGGAGGAGGTGTAGAGAGGAGGTGTAGAGAGGAGGAGGTGTAGAGAGGAGGTGTAGAGAGGAGGAGGTGTAGAGAGGAGGTGTAGAGAGGAGGTGTAGAGAGGAGGTGTAGAGAGGAGGAGGTGTAGAGAGGAGGTGTAGAGAGGAGGAGGTGTAGGGAGGAGGTGTAGAGAGGAGGAGGTGTAGAGAGGAGTGTAGAGAGGAGGAGGTGTAGGGAGGAGGTGTAGAGAGGAGGTGTAGAGAGGAGGTGTAGAGAGGAGGAGGTGTAGGGAGGAGGTGTAGAGAGGAGGAGGTGTAGAGAGGAGTGTAGAGAGGAGGTGTAGGAGGAGGTGTAGAGAGGAGGAGGTGTAGGGAGGAGGTGTAGAGAGGAGGAGGTGTAGAGAGGAGGTGTAGAGAGGAGGAGGTGTAGGGAGGAGGTGTAGAGAGGAGGAGGTGTAGGGAGCCAGAGTAAAGAGAAGTTCTAGAGAGGAGACACAGATGGGGAGGAGGTGTACAGAGAAGACGAGAAGACGGTAGAGGGAGGTGTAGAGAGAAGACACAAAGATGGGGAAGAGATGTAGAGGGAGGGAAGACTGTAGGGTGGAGAGAGAGAGAGAGAGAGAGAGAGAGAGAGAGAGAGAGAGAGAGAGAGAGAGAGAGAGAGAGAGAGAGAGAGAGAGAGAGAGAGAGAGAGAGAGAGAGAGAGAGAGAGAGAGAGAGAGAGAGAGAGAGAGGTTGACAGTCTGTCTACAGAGGGTAATTGGCATCGACAGGTTTTCCCACCTAGCTGGTCATTGACCCAGAATTTAGAGATGAGACAGAGACTACATTGAGAGGGGATTTGGAGGGAGTCAGGGGAGATGAGGGGGAATCCATCTTCATAGATGTATTCCTATATATATATCAGTGGTGAACCGTCAGGGCCTTAAAGGAATTCAGAGAAGACCCTGGAACCCTCAGATAAAAAATAAAAAAAATCAGAACATTTAAATAAAATGAATAATTGAGAATGGTATCTGTGTTGTTATCTGTTATATTACAGTGTTACATTGATTTGTTTGTCTTTCTCGGTCCATGCACGACGCATTTGAGTGGTTTTGTGTGCAAAAAGAATGCAACCAATCAGATATTTTTCTGGGTTTCTGGGAAGAATATCCTTCAACCAAAGTATTCCGAATGCTTTGGCCCTTAAACTGAATGAGAGCGTACGTTTGGATTGACAATTTGATCAACCAATCATATAGTGACTTGTAGCCAATGGGCGTATTCTTTCAGATTTCCCTACGGTTCTAGGGTACTCTAGAACAGGGGTTCCCAACCTTTTTGTGCCACGGACCGGCAGATACATGAAAAAAATCTCGCGGAACGGTTGTCAATTTTCGCGGACCGGTTGTCAAAGTGTGTGTCAACACACACCCCTAACAAAACGGCAGGGCTCGATTTCAGTATAAACGCGCATGTACGCGGAGCGCCCGTAACAAAACCCCGGCTCGTTCGCGACCGACACGTCACTAGCGCGTAGTCTCTTTAGTAGCGCGTGCAACTGAAAGTCTCGTTATGCCGCTGATATATATTTAATCTATATATATAGATTATACCGCCCATATATACCGCTATATAATCTATATATATAGATTATACTATATATATAATCTCTATATATAGATTATACCGCCCGCCGGTATAATCATCATTATTTGAGTCAAATATGACGATAAACACACAGCTGTTTGGCGGCCCGGCAGTAACACCTCCACGGCCCGGTACCGGTCCGCGGCCCGGCGGTTGGGAACCCCTGGTCTAGAAGAGCCGTTAGTTCACTGGCTTGAGACAGAGGATCTAGCTTAGTGACAAGTAGATATTAATTAGATGTTTTATTACGTTTTTTTTGTTCTTTTTTTTTGTTGAAGAGGATGTTGCTGCGGAATTGTTGTTCGTACCCTTTTCAAGACGATCATTCAGGTTTTGCCGCAGTGTTGCATCTCGTTGAGCTGGTTGCATTTAGTTTAGTTAATGGCTGTCTTGAGTTTGTTAAGCATTGTTGTGCATTTCATTTGAGAGTTTGGACTTGATCTTTCTTTGCATTGGTAATTGTTATGAAGGTGTGGTTGTGTGGCAGCCATTTGTCTGAAGTAATTCATCGATAGCCTGTGTGTGGTGGTCTGTGTTGGGCTGTTACTTCACTACATGGACACTGATTTGCCAACTATGGTGAACTTGTAAATTGGCTGCGACAATCTGATCTGCCTAAATTAGATAAGGCATGAAGTGACTCCTCCGTGACGTCCGTCTGACTAGAACAACCAGATTTTCGAATCCGGGGGGATTATATTATCTCCCTTATAGCCTGAGTCGTGTCTCCTGGGATCCCTCATCTCTGCTCCTCATTCAGCCCTTATCTCACCTGTTACTTGCTAATTCCTCCTATACATTAAGGGCTTAGGGATACACACACACACACACACACACACACACACACACACACACACACACACACACACACACACACACACACACACACACACACACACACACACACACACACACACACACACACACACACACACACACACACCTGCAGCCACTGTCACTCCGCTGCTGCTGTGGCCACACAGTGGTGACGGACAGGCGGTGGTGATGAAGAGCAGACAGAGGCGGGCACAACCACTCTGCACACACACTAACACACACACACACACACACACACACACACACACACACACACACACACACACACACACACACACACACACACACACACACACACACACACACACACACACACACACGGGAAGATGGAATGGGATGGGAGGGATTAATAAGTTAAGTAAAGAGAGTAAAGGGGTTGGTTTGAGTCGAAAGAGGAAGATGAAGAGGAGGAGCAAAGAGAGGAGAGATTGAAGTGGTGGGGGGTGGACCAGGAGGGTGGCAGCATATGGAGGAGGGGGAGAAGGAAGAGGAGGAGGAGGAGGAGGAGATGAGGAGATGAGAGCACAGCAGAGGAATGCGCCGGCGAGGAGACAAAGCAGATGCAGGAGGAACAGAAGAGAGGATGGGATAGGAAATGAGATACTAGGAGAGAGAGAGAGAGAGAGAAGAGAGAGGAGAGAGAGAGAGAGAGAGAGAGGAGAGATGGAGAGAGAGAGAGAGAGAGAGAGAGAGAGAGAGACTAATGGCTGTTTAAGCTGTGAGGTGGAGGGTGGGCTGGCCGGGTCTCATCAGCCTTGCCCAACCTACAGCGGATGAAATGACCCTTCTCTGTCTCAGTCTCACGTGTCTGCGGTCAAGGCATCCTGGCTGTGCTGGGGATTAGCAGTGGTCCTAAATCTGCGGACGGTGTCTTTGTGTCTGTGTGTGTGTGTGTGTGTGTGTGTGTGTGTGTGTGTGTGTGTGTGTGTGTAAAAATGTCCCGGCGACTTCATAATAATAATACCGGCTTTTATATAGCGCTTTTATCCAAAGCCATGCCTCACATCACCCATTCATACACCGAGGGCGGAGTCAGCCGTCAAGGAGACAGCCAGCAGGTCAGGAGCAGTTAGGGTTAGGGAAGGAGACAGCCAGCAGGTCAGGAGCAGTTAGGGTTAGGGAAGGAGACAGCCAGCAGGTCAGGAGCAGTTAGGGTTAGGGAAGGAGACAGCCAGCAGGTCAGGAGCAGTTAGGGTTAGGGAAGGAGACAGCCAGCAGGTCAGGAGCAGTTAGGGTTAGGGAAGGAGACAGCCAGCAGGTCAGGAGCAGTTAGGGTTAGGGAAGGAGACAGCCAGCAGGTCAGGAGCAGTTAGGGTTAGGGAAGGAGACAGCCAGCAGGTCAGGAGCAGTTAGGGTTAGGGAAGGAGACAGCCAGCAGGTCAGGAGCAGTTAGGGTTAGGGAAGGAGACAGCCAGCAGGTCAGGAGCAGTTAGGGTTAGGGAAGGAGACAGCCAGCAGGTCAGGAGCAGTTAGGGTTAGGGAAGGAGACAGCCAGCAGGTCAGGAGCAGTTAGGGTTAGGGAAGGAGACAGCCAGCAGGTCAGGAGCAGTTAGGGTTAGGGAAGGAGACAGCCAGCAGGTCAGGAGCAGTTAGGGTTAGGGAAGGAGACAGCCAGCAGGTCAGGAGCAGTTAGGGTTAGGGAAGGAGACAGCCAGCAGTCAGGAGCAGTTAGGGTTAGGAAGGAGACAGCCAGCAGGTCAGGAGCAGTTAGGGTTAGGAAGGAGACAGCCAGCAGGTCAGGAGCAGTTAGGGTTAGGGAGTCTTCAAATGGCCACATGGTCACGGACCGCTCCACTCCCTTACTTATAGAGAACAACCACAGGAACAGCTGCAAAGTTCAAATGTGTGTCGGAACCAAACCCCCACGTTTGCATCCACTGAAGTGTGTGTGTGTGTGTGTGTGTGTGTGTGTGTGTGTGTGTGTGTGTGTGTGTGTGTGTGTGTGTGTGCTCATCCAAATGTGTCGCTCACGCCCATGTGCTTCCTGGACCAAACGTCCCTCACACTGTGACGTTAGCCTAAAGAGCCTAAAGAGCCTAAAGAGCCTAAAGAGCCTAAAGAGCCTAAAGAGCCTAAAGCCCCGCGGCTGATGGATTCTCTTCAGTGGAAGAGAAGATTGAATTGGCTGCTGCTCTCCCTTCCTTTTTCTCTCTCTCTTTTTCTCTTTCTTTTTCGCTCTTGTTCTCTTTCTTTCTTTCTCTCTCTCTATCTCTCTCTCTCTTGCTCGCTCACTGTCTCTCTCTCTCTCTCTCTCTCTCTCTTATTATATCTCTCTCGCTCTCTCTCTTTCTTGCTCTCTCTCTCTCTCGCTCTCTATCTCTCATTCTTTCTCTCTCTCTCTGTCTTTTTCCCTCATTATTATTCTCTTTATATTATAGCCCCTCCCCTCCTTCCCTTCCTTCTCTTTCCAGGGTGTTTGTTGTGGGGCTCGCTGGTCTCTGATTGGCTGGCCCGCTCATTTATTTTCTCTGTGTTGCTAAATGCTAAATTGGGAGGAAGGTTATAGAGGGCCTCAGAGCGAGGGACATCAATAGCTCCCTTTAACTCCTAGAATCCACTCCTGTCTCTCTCTCTCTCTCTCTCTCTCTCTCTCTCTCTCTCTCTCTCTCTCTCTCTCTCTCTCTCTCTCTCTCTCTCTCTCTCTCTCTCTCTCTCTCTGTGCAACAGGGGTAGTTCTTTCATCCTCTCACTTTTATGGGGCACCAAAACATCCCCATGCAGTGATGCAGTGATGTAGTGATACAGTGATGCAGTGATGCAGTGGGGCAGTGATACAGTGATTCAGTGATTCAGTGATACAGTGATGCAGTGATACATTGATGCAGCAATGCAGTGATACAGTGATGCAGTGTTGCAGTGATGCAGTGATACAGTGATAAAGTGATGCATTGATAAAGTGATACAGTGATGCAGTGATACAGTGATGCATTGATAAAGTGATGCAGTGATGAATTGATAAAGTGATACAGTGATGCAGTGATAAAGTGATGCATTGATAAAGTGATGCAGTGATGAATTGATAAAGTGATACAGTGATGCATTGATGCAGTGATGCATTGATGCAGTGATGCAGTGATGCAGTGATAAAGTGATGCATTGATAAAGTGATGCAGTGATGCATTGATACAGTGATGCATTGATGCAGTGATGCAGTGATGCAGTGAGTCTGTCTCCTCTCTCCCCCCCCCCTCCCTATGCTGTTCATCACGCAAAAGCAAGTGATCCGTTCTAAAGTCTCTGTCCAGCGAAGCAGGGAAAGATCAGAATTCAGATTATGAAATCAGGCGCCACCTGTCGACTCCACCGCTGTTTCTTAGGGAAAATCACACAGCACTCACACTCAGCCCATTACCGGGGAGGACCAATGGGAGGAGAGGGTTTGTTTAGCCCCTGCTCCAATGGGAGTGGATGGGCTGTTTGAAGGCCTGCCATTTCATTTCAATCAGGCGCTGTTGTTTGGCTCTTGTTTTCTCTTGCGAGTGGGGGGGTGTAAACCTGGTGAGTTGCTTTGCCCGGGGGAACCCATGTGGTTCATCATCTTCCTAATTATATTTGATTTCACACCCCAAGCCCCCCCCCCCCCCCCCCCCCCCCCTCCCCGGTGTTTCCACATCCCATCTCTACTTAATTGTGAGTCTCTGCTGTGGAGAGAGAAAGGTGAGCAGAAGGAGGGACGGGGAGTGAACCTAATGATGGTCCCCAGATCCCATTGCTTCTCCCTTTTGTCTTTCTTTATACATTTTTTTTATTTTGTTTTTGTACGTTTACAATATTTTTGGTTCCTCTGTTCTGCAGAAATGATGAAAGCTGTGATGTGTGACAGACATGTTCGCATCAGGGGGGCCAGAGGCAATTTTTTGTCTTTTTCCTTTGCGTACGTATAGTACATTGTCTGATCTCCATCCTCCGCTGTGTGTGTGTGTGGGGGGGGGTGTGTGTGTGTGTCCTACCTTAAGTGTGTGGGTGGGGGGGACGGAGGGTGTGATGTGTGTGCTCAGGTCTATTTGTGTGGTGCTCTCTCTCTCATGGACTGTTGAGAGGCTTCTAAAGTGGCTGGACATGAGTCTACCGGGACTGACCCTTCCACCTCCCCTTCTATTCCCTATCTGAGAGAGAGAGAGAGAGAGAGAGAGAGAGAGAGAGAGAGAGAGAGAGAGAGAGAGAGAGAGAGAGAGAGAGAGAGAGAGAGAGAGAGAGAGAGAGAGAGAGAGAGAGAGAGAGAGAGAGAGAGAGAGATCCCAAACCTTGCAGGTACTTTGAAGGTCAAGATATTTGCACATGGTGACATCGTTTA
>CM051007.1:590000-610000 GCA_027704905.1 Muraenolepis orangiensis
CACACAGTGAAATGAGTTCCTCTGCTTTAACCCATCCTAGTATTAGGAGCAGTGCCGGGGTCTGGTGCCCTGCTCAAGGGCACCTCGGCACACCTCGTGCCCAGGTGTATGACGAATGGTGTAGAAATGGCTGCACTCTTCTTGCAAATTGTCCCCTGACTACACATCCGTGCATTGTGTGAGTTGTAGTCACTCAATGGTTATTTCAACCTGACTGAGCATCACGCACATATCTTATATCTATTAAGCACGGATGTATCCGTGACAAGAGAACATGCAAATACTTTTACGCCGGTGCACACAAATACACACACCCATCCCGTTCTCTCACGGCCGACTAGGAACAAACATAAACACACAGACACACACACAGACACACACACACACACACACACACACACACACACACACACACACACACACACACACACACACACACACACACACACACACACACACACACACAATCACATCACCTCATATTTTTCACTTAATTAGGTTCTGTCAACAGACGGTGACATGTGGGCTATCCTCTTGGTGTGACGATGAGGTTTTAGAGGTGTGGGAAGGTTTTGCAATCTTGCCATCCTCAATTTCCCCTGACAGAGTCTGTGTTAAAATAACTTCACACCCTTTTCTGATTAACTGAATATCTGTTGTGCTGTGTGTGATGCCTTCCGGTGATATTTTTTCTTTTCTTTTTCATGGGTATCACTCATGTTTCAGTTGCGTTTCACTCCTCGGATACGTTCGTCAGACACCAGATGTTTCCCTCTAATTAAACATTTGAGTTGAATGAATGCACATCAATGGTTAAGAGTCCTGGATTGTTTTTAGAGTCTTCTTCTTCTTCTTCTTCTTCTTCTTCTTCTTCTTCTCTTCTTCTTCTTCTTCTTCTTCTTCTTCTTCTTCTTCTTCTTCTTCTTCTTCTTCTTCCTCTTCCTCTTCGTAGGGTAGGGTATATATATATATATATATATATATAAATGTATATATATATATATAAATATATGTATATATATTTATATATATATATACCATTTACACCTTACTTTGAATTCTTTTTTTTGTGTATTGCCTTTGAAGTTGATGGTATTCCCTGATGTTCTAATGATCTATCTCCCACCATTCTCTCTCTCTCTCTCTCTCTCTCTCTCTCTCTCTCTCTCTCTCTCTCTCTACAGGCTGAATGTCATAGGATGAACACTGCTGGTGGGGTGTGTCTGTCTGTGCTGTCCTCCTTCCTGGCTGTGGCCGGGGCCCTGGCCGCCACCTCCGCCCTCGCCCCGGTCCGCCTCTCTGCCCTGACCATTGCCACCGCCGCAGACTCGGGGGCAGAGGGGTCTTACTCCTCCTCCAGCGCAGCCTCCTCCTCCTCGCCGTGCTCCAGCCTGGTGGCGGGCGTGCTTTACGGCTCCTTCTCCCTGCGGGAGCTCTTCCCCTCCCGGCTCCCCGGCTGCTCCTGGTCTCTGGAGAACCCCGACCCCACCAAGTACTCCCTGTACCTTCGCTTCACCCGCCACCCCTCCGTCTGCCGGACACACTCCCCCGTGCTGCTGTCCATCGACCATTACCTGGCCAACCACAGCTGCCCACCGCAGACTCATGCCGACCCAGCTAGGGACCGGCAGGCGCTGGACCTCTGCGGGGACGGCGGCAGCGGCGACGGGGGTGATGCCCCGTTCGCCTTCCTGCAGTTCAACAAGAACTTTGTGCAGCTGTGTCTGAGCCGGCACCCGGCGCCCGAACAGCCGCCACTGGCCAAGGAGACCCTGGAGCTGCGGCTGGTGGAGGTGCTGCTCATCAACAAGGAGAACTCCAGCCGGTTCACCTGCGGCGTGCTCTGCCGCTGGTTGGAGGAGTGCCTGCGAGGCGGCGGCCGTCACGGCGGTGAAGGCCGCGAGGACCGCGGGGACGACGGATGCGGCGTGACCCAGACGGGCTGCGTCTGTCCCAACCACAACATGGCGGCGGTGGCGCCGGCCGCCATCCCGCTGCTGCCGGCCACGCCCCACGCCGGAGACGGCTCACCGGGGCCCGAGGTCTGCGTGACCGAGCAGAACTCCAACGTGGCCATCGCCATAGCGCCCCGGGACGTCAGGCAGGGTAAGGCTGCTACATTGATTATTTTTGCGCTCGGTCGGCTGCCTGCTGGGTCTTAGGTTTTCTGGCGGAAAAAGGGCTTTCAAGGGCTTTTTCTGTAATAGAGTTTGCACCGCCAATTGGAACGTTACACCAAAACCTCTTGATTTTGTCTCTACATCTAAGCAAGCAAGTGGTAAGGAAATGTGAGGGAATATATTTACATTTTTTCTGGATGATTCCACCACGCGTTGAATATACTTAAAAACGTATGTTTTGGTGTTTTGTTGTGTTTCTTTCCATTCCGTTCCCATTCCCCAGCGCTGTTTTTGTACCTTATTTGTGACGGTTTACGGTAAACACAGCTAAATGCTATTTTTCTAAATGGCCGGTCGTCGGTGGCGTGTTGGCTCGTGTCGACCAATCACCAGACATCTACGATGTCACCAAAGGTTACTTGCTGGGAGAGAAGTAGGAGCTATAAAAAGCCCCTCTGAACAGCGTTCTAGGAGTTACCATGGTTCCTGTGGTTCCTGTGGTTCCTGTGGTGTGAACACAACAATCAGAGGACAGCTCCTCCAATAGTTCTTAGAACTATGAAAAGGTTCCTGCGGTCTGAAAGCACCCTGAGTCTATGTATGTCCCAGTGTTACATCAGAAGACAAGTCATTATACATTGCAGTCATTTCATCGGTGAGAGCGCACCGCCATTTCCGAGGAACCTTGTTATTGCTGATTGCTTGAAGGTAAACCCTTAAAGAAATCACCCAACAAGAGAATGTAGCGACCGTGAAGTAGTGGTGTCATTCATTCTCTAGATTCAAAAATGTTATTTTCCATTTGCAACAAGAACAATGTTATCCCCCCCCCCCCTGCAGTATGAATATCTTAAACACAAAACTATGAAAATGATATACACAATCAAAATTACAATAAAAAGAACCATAAGGTGACTGATGATATGTAGTAAAACACATTTTAAATTGCAGCATTATCATGAATACAGTGCAGTACAGTACAGAACAGTGCAGTAACTGGAATCAATCCAGAAAGTTCAGAAAAGTATGAGTGTATGATAGTGTATGATAGTGTATGAGAGTGTATGATAGTGTATGATAGTATATGATAGTATATGATAGTGTATGATAGTATATGATAGTGTATGATAGTTTATGATAGTGTATGATAGTGTATGATAGTGTAATGATAGTGTAATGATAGTGTGTGATAGTGTATGATAGTATATGATAGTATATGATAGTGTATGATAGTGTATGATAGTATATGATAGTGTATGATAGTGTATGATAGTGTATGATAGTGTATGATAGTTTATGATAGTGTATGATAGTGTATGATAGTGTATGATAGTGTATGATAGTGTAATGATAGTGTAATGATAGTGTGTGATAGTGTATGATAGTATATGATAGTGTATGATAGTATATGATAGTATATGATAGTGTATGATAGTGTATGATAGTGTATGATAGTGTATGATAGTGTAATGATAGTGTGTGATAGTGTATGATAGTATATGATAGTATATGATAGTGTATGATAGTGTATGATAGTGTATGATAGTGTATGATAGTTTATGATAGTGTATGATAGTGTATGATAGTGTATGATAGTGTATGATAGTGTAATGATAGTGTGTGATAGTGTATGATAGTATATGATAGTATATGATAGTATATGATAGTGTATGATAGTGTATGATAGTGTATGATAGTGTATGATAGTATATGATAGTGTATGATAGTGTATGATAGTGTATGATAGTGTATGATAGTATATGATAGTGTAATGATAGTGTGTGATAGTGTATGATAGTATATGATAGTGTATGATAGTGTAATGATAGTGTAATGATAGTGTGTGATAGTGTATGATAGTATATGATAGTGTATGATAGTATATGATAGTATATGATAGTGTATGATAGTGTATGATAGTATATGATAGTGTATGATAGTGTATGATAGTGTATGATAGTGTATGATAGTGTATGATAGTGTATGATAGTGTAATGATAGTGTATGATAGTGTATGATAGTATATGATAGTGTATGATAGTGTATGATAGTATATGATAGTGTATGATAGTATATGATAGTGTATGATAGTATATGATAGTATATGATAGTGTATGATAGTATATGATAGTGTATGATAGTGTTTGATAGTATATGATAGTGTATGATAGTATATGATAGTGTGTGATAGTATATGATAGTGTATGATAGTGTATGATAGTTTATGATAGTATATGATAGTGTAATGATAGTGTATGATAGTATATGATAGTGTATGATAGTGTATGATAGTGTAATGTATGTGTATGATAGTGTATGATAGTATATGATAGTGTAATGATAGTGTATGATAGTATATGATAGTGTATGATAGTGTATGATAGTGTAATGTAATGTGATGATAGTATATGATAGTGTATGATAGTATATGATAGTGTATGATAGTATATGATAGTGTAATGATAGTGTAATGATAGTGTATGATAGTATATGATAGTATATGATAGTGTATGATAGTGTAATGATAGTGTATGAGTGTATGATAGTATATGATAGTGTATGATAGAGTGATAGTGTATGATAGTGTATGATAGTGTATGATAGAGTGATAGTGTATGATAGTGTAATGATAGTGTATGATAGTTTATGATAGTGTATGATAGTGTATGATAGTGTATGATAGTGTAATGATAGTGTAATGATAGTGTGTGATAGTGTATGATAGTATATGATAGTGTATGATAGTATATGATAGTATATGATAGTGTATGATAGTGTATGTTAGTATATGATAGTGTATGATAGTGTATGATAGTATATGATAGTGTATGATAGTATATGATAGTGTATGATAGTGTATGATAGTATATGATAGTATATGATAGTGTATGATAGTGTATGATAGTGTATGATAGTGTAATGATAGTATATGATAGTGTATGATAGTGTATGATAGTGTAATGATAGTGTAATGATAGTGTGTGATAGTGTATGATAGTGTATGATAGTGTATGATAGTGTATGATAGTATATGATAGTGTATGATAGTATATGATAGTGTATGATAGTGTATGATAGTATATGATAGTGTAATGATAGTGTATGATAGTATATGATAGTGTATGATAGTGTATGATAGTGTATGATAGTATATGATAGTGTAATGATAGTGTATGATAGTATATGATAGTGTATGATAGTGTAATGTAATGTGTATGATAGTGTATGATAGTATATGATAGTGTAATGATAGTGTAATGATAGTATATGATAGTGTATGATAGTATATGATAGTGTATGATAGTGTATGATAGTATATGATAGTGTATGATAGTATATGATAGTGTGTGATAGTGTATGATAGTATATGATAGTGTATGATAGTGTTTGATAGTGTAATGATAGTATATGATAGTGTATGATAGTGTATGATAGTGTAATGATAGTATATGATAGTGTATGATAGTGTATGATAGTATATGATAGTGTATGATAGTGTATGATAGTGTATGATAGTGTAATGATAGTGTAATGATAGTGTATGATAGTGTATGATAGTGTATGATAGTATATGATAGTGTATGATAGTGTATGATAGTGTATGATAGTGTAATGATAGTGTAATGATAGTGTAATGATAGTATATGATAGTGTATGATAGTGTAATGATAGTGTATGAGTGTATGATAGTGTATGATAGTGTATGATAGAGTGATAGTGTAATGATAGTATATGATAGTGTATGATAGTGTATGATAGTGTAATGATAGTGTATGATAGTGTAATGATAGTGTGTGATAGTGTATGATAGTATATGATAGTGTATGATAGTATATGATAGTATATGATAGTGTATGATAGTGTATGATAGTGTATGATAGTGTATGATAGTATATGATAGTATATGATAGTGTATGATAGTATATGATAGTGTATGATAGTGTATGATAGTATATGATAGTGTATGATAGTGTATGATAGTGTATGATAGTGTGTGATAGTATATGATAGTATATTATAGTGTATGATAGTATATGATAGTGTATGATAGTATATGATAGTGTGTGATAGTGTATGATAGTATATGATAGTGTAATGATCGTGTAATGATAGTGTGTGATAGTATATGATAGTGTATGATAGTGTATGATAGTGTATGATAGTATATGATAGTGTATGATAGTGTATGATAGTGTATGATAGTATATGATAGTGTAATGATAGTGTATGATAGTATATGATAGTGTATGATAGTGTATGATAGTGTATGATAGTATATGATAGTGTAATGATAGTGTATGATAGTATATGATAGTGTATGATAGTGTCTGATAGTGTAATGTAATGTGTATGATAGTGTATGATAGTATATGATAGTGTAATGATAGTGTATGATAGTATATGATAGTGTATGATAGTGTATGATAGTGTATGATAGAGTGATAGTGTATGATAGTGTAATGATAGTATATGATAGTATATGATAGTGTATGATAGTGTATGATAGTGTATGATAGTATATGATAGTGTAATGATAGTGTATGATAGTATATGATAGTGTATGATAGTGTCTGATAGTGTAATGTAATGTGTATGATAGTGTATGATAGTATATGATAGTGTAATGATAGTGTATGATAGTATATGATAGTGTATGATAGTGTCTGATAGTGTAATGTAATGTGTATGATAGTGTATGATAGTATATGATAGTGTTGTATGTTAAAGTTGTATGTTAAAATGTTAAAGATGGCAGCCATTTTGGGTGTGTAATTGATTCATGTTTGGAGTTGTAGCTGAGGAGTGCAGCTCAACATGAGGAGATGAGATGCAATAAATGACACACGGATTTGTGTTGTCAACCAGAGAAACTGTGTCGTTGTATTCCACGAGTTCCTACATTGGTGACCTGACGTAAGGTGGACGCTTCCGCTCTTTTTTTTTTTTGTTTTTTTTTTTTTTTTTGCTGGGAACATGACTACAAACGCAGTTTCGTTGAAACTACCCGAGTTCTGGGAATCATCAGCCTCGGCATGGTTTGCTCAAACAGAGGCGCAGTTGGCGCTGCGGGACATTACCACGGATACCACGAAATACTACTATGTGGTGTCAGCCCTGGGAAATTCAACAGCCAGCCGAGTGGTGAGCCTCCTCAAACGCCCTCCGTACCAGGACAAGTACGATACGCTCAAGGCTCACCTGCTGAAGACATTTGAAGTTTCCGATACCGAGCGGGCCAGCCGGCTGTTCTCTCTACAAGGGCTCGGGGACAGCAAACCTTCTGAGCTGATGGATAGAATGCTGGATTTATTGGGGGAGCACAAACCCGATTTCCTGTTCGTCCAACTCTTCCTGCGACAGCTACCTGTTACGGTACGCGCTGCTCTGGCCAACACCACTATAAAAGATGATTGCCGTGCGCTAGCCGAGGAGGCAGATAGAGTTTTTCTGGCCGCTCAGCAGCCCGGTGCTGCAGCGGTTTTTTCGGCCCAATCCTTTTCGCCACCGCCAGGAGACATGATGGTCGCCGCCGCCGCGACAGCTCCTCGCAGGCAGCAGGACGCAGGGCTGTGTTACTTCCATGCGAGATTTGGATCCAGGGCCAAGCAGTGCCAACCACCGTGCAGTTTCCATGGGGCGGGAAACGCCTGGGCCGGCGCTCGCTAGTGGCCATGAGCGTCGGTCGAGAAGGCAGGCTGCTGTTCGTCCAGGACACCATCTCCGGGCGACGGTTCATGTGCGACACGGGCGCGCAGAGGAGTGTCTTGCCCGCTTCTCGAGTGGACATCATCACCGGGGGACACGGTCCCCCTTTGGAGGCCGCCAACGGAAGCCCCATCCGCACATACGGCACCAGGTATGTGGGACTGCGTTTTAGTGGCCAACTGTTTGGCTGGGACTTTGTCACCGCTAATGTTTCTGTCCCCCTTCTCGGGGCGGATTTTTTGTGCGCCTATGGACTGTTAGTGGATGTGAAAAATCGCCGCTTGATTGATGCCGCTACTTTCTGTTCGTACGCGGGTTCTCTCGGAGGGGCAGACGCTATCAGACTCTCTAGCATGCTCTCCTCCACAGACGAGTTCCAGCAGCTGCTCGCCGAGTTCCCGGGGCTCACGCGGCCCACCTTCTCAGTAGCCACCGACAAGCATGGAGTGGAGCACCATATCGCCACGACTGGCCCCCCGGTCTATGCCCGGGCTCGGCGCCTCGACCCGGCCAAGCTCAGCATTGCCAAGGCAGAGTTTGAGAACATGGAGCGCCTGGGCATTATTCGCCGCTCCGACAGCCCATGGGCTTCCCCCCTCCACATTGTGCCCAAGCCGGGAGGGGGGATGCGTCCGTGTGGGGATTACCGCCGGCTCAATGACGCCACGACGCCTGACCGGTACCCAGTCCCATACATTCAGGACTTTTCGGCCCGCCTTTCAAGGAAGGTGATGTTTTCCAAGGTAGACCTGGTGCGTGGGTATCATCAGGTGCCCGTCCACCCGCGGGACATCCCCAAAACAGCGGTGATAACTCCATTCGGACTGTTTGAGTTTCTGCGCATGCCGTTCGGCCTCAAAAACGCGGCGCAGACATTTCAGCGCCTTATGTACTCGGTGCTACGCGACCTGGATTTCATTTTCGTGTACTTGGATGATATCCTCATAGCCAGCACCTCTAAGGCGGAGCATATGTCCCATCTCCGGAGGCTGTTTGAGCGGCTACATCAGCACGGACTAATTATCAACCCGGCCAAATGCCAATTTGGACGGTCGACCATTGACTTCCTGGGACACCGAGTCACCAGGGAGGGAGCGGTCCCCCTTCCGGTGAAGGTGGAAGCAGTGACAAATTTTCCAAGTCCCTGCAGGAGTTCCTCGGCATGGTGAACTTCTATCACCGCTTTATCCCTCAGGCGGCTCGGATAATGCGGCCCTTGTATGAGGCACTGAAGGGTAAGACGCCAAAGCAGGCTGTGGACTGGTCGGCGGAGAGAGACCAAGCCTTCCGGGACGCCAAGACGGCCCTAGCTAACGCGACCATGCTGGCACACCCGGCTCTCAAAGCCCCGATCGCCATCACCACAGATGCCTCAGACTTTGCCATTGGCGCAGTGTTTGAGCAGTGGGTAAGCGGGGCATGGCAGCCGCTCGCTTTTTTCAGCCGCCAGTTACGCCCCAGCGAACGGAGGTATAGCACCTTCGACCGGGAGCTCCTCGGCCTCTACCTTGCCATCCGGCATTTCCGTTTTCTACTGGAGGGCCGCCAGTTCACGGCATTCGTGGATCACAAGCCGCTAACATTCGCTATGGCCAAGGTGTCTGAGCCGTGGTCCGCCCGTCAACAGCGACAACTCGCATACGTCTCGGAGTTCACCACTGACGTGCAGCATGTGGCAGGTAAAGACAACCTCGTCGCAGACTGCCTCTCCCGGGCCATAGCAGGGGCAGTCCACTTGGGACTGGATTACGCCGGGATGGCGGCAGACCAGGCTGCCGACACTGAGGGGCGAGACGGGAGGCCAGCGACCTCAAGCCTGCAGTTGGAGGACGTGGCTTTCGACGGTGCTGGCGTCACGCTCCTGTGTGATGTCTCTACGGGGCAGCCACGCCCCATCGTTCCCACGGGGTGGAGGCGACGGATTTTTGAAGCCATCCACGGCCTCTCCCACCCGGGTAGGAGACCAACGCAGAGGCTAGTATCTGCCAAGTTTGTCTGGCCCGGGCTTAAAAAAGACGTGAGAGACTGGGCCAACGCCTGTGTGGAGTGCCAGCGCGCTAAAGTGCATCGCCACACCAAGGCCCCCTGGAGCAGTTCCTGGTTCCGGAAAGGAGGTTCGATCATGTGAACATAGATATAGTGGGTCCGCTGCCCCCCTCGCAAGGTTTTAGTTATCTCTTGACCATGGTAGACAGGACCACCCGTTGGCCGGAGGCCGTTCCACTGTCAGCTACGACAGCCGCCGAGGTGGCCAGGGCCTTCATTGGAACCTGGGTTGCCCGGTTTGGTACTCCGGCCGATCTATCTTCGGACCGGGGCCCACAGTTCACGTCAGAGCTCTGGAACACGGTCGCCCAGAGCCTGGGCATGAAGCTACACCGGACCACGTCATACCATCCACAGGCCAATGGATTATGCGAGCGTTTTCATCGGTCAATGAAAGCGGCGCTGCGGGCCAGCCTTACGGACAGCACTGGATCGACAGACTCCCGTGGTCATGCTGGGTCTCAGGACGGCCCCCAAGGAAGACCTCCAATCCTCATCTGCTGAGCTGGTTTACGGTCAGCCGCTGCGGGTCCCAGGGGATTTCATCCCTTCCGTTACAGCCCCCTGGTCGGCCGCCCAGCAACGGACGGCTCTGCTGGATAAGGCTAGGGCCTTTGCACCAGTCCCCACTTCACAGCATGGCCTCCCTCGGTCGCACGTCCCTACGAGTCTGCGGTCAGCGGAATACGTGTTCATCCGGCACGACGCCCACCGGGACCCTTTGCGGCCTCCCTACGACGGTCCATTCCGGGTCCAGGAGGCGGGAGACAAGTACTTTGTTGTGGACATGGCCGGGAAACTAGAACATGTTTCTATAGATCGCCTGAAACCAGCTCACATGGACTTGAGCAAGCCGGTGGAGCTAGCCCAGCCCCCACGACGGGGACGGCCCCCTACCTTGCCCCAGATCCCGGGTAAGGCCCTGGGGACCCCCTCGCCACCCTTCCAGCGCCCACTTGACCGTAGAGCCCCTGAGACGTTCCCTACGGCGGTGCTGCCCACCACGTTGGTCAGGCGGAGCCGTTATGGCAGAGCACTCCGCCCTCCGCGTAAATTGTTATTAGGGTGAATTCTGGGGGGAGGCATGTAGGGGATGCAAGGAACGTAATTCACCAGGCAAAGGGTGTGTTAGGGGTAATGGGGCACGGTCCCTTTAAGCAGGTGTTTGGGGTTGGGCTTAAAGATGGCAGCCATTTTGGGTGTGTAATTGATTCATGTTTGGAGTTGTAGCTGAGGAGTGCAGCTCAACATGAGGAGATGAGATGCAATAAATGACACACGGATTTGTGTTGTCAACCAGAGAAACTGTGTCGTTGTATTCCACGAGTTCCTACACTGTAAAACCGAATAAGTTAGCAGAACTCAAAAATTTTGAGGCAATGACTTGCCTCAAAAATTTTGAGTTTATCAACTCAAAAAACTCAAGTTCTCAGTACTCAAAAGTTTTGAGTTCTGAGAACTCAAGTTTTGAGTTCTGAGAACTCAAAAGTTTTGAGTTCTGAGAACTCAAAAGTTTTGAGTTCACAGAACTCAAATGTTTTGAGTTCTCAGAACTCAAAACTTTTGATTAGGTGCTACTTAACTAATTTAAGTTACTATGACTTAAAGTTGTCAGTTTTCAGAACTCAAAAGTTTTGATTAGGTGCTACTTAACTAATTTAAGTTACTATGACTTAAAGTTGTCAGTTTTCAGAACTCAAAAGTTTTGATTGGGTGCTACTTGATTATATTCAGTTACTACGACTTAAAGTTTTCAGTTTTCTATCCGTGGGAATAAGTTAACAGAACTTAAAAAAATAAGTACACAACCACATTATTTGAACTTAATAAAAAATAGTTTTATGTACACAAGTCAAACATAAATACAATAGAATCACTATAATTAAACAACTTTACAACAGTTAAATATGGCAAATAAAATAAAAACAAATAGAAAAATAGAAAATAGAAAAAATGAACAGTGCACATTGTGTAGTAGGCCTATTGATAAATGTGTAGAAAGAAGGATACCTCAGTGAGGTATTATTGAAGGCCTTCTGAATCAAAGTTCTTTGCTTACTTCTTAAGGCATTATTGTGACAAAGGGAAAGAACTTTGATTCACAATAATAATACCTCACCCCACATCCTTTCTACACATTTATCATCAAGTCATTCTTGAGTGTCTGCAACCTGGGCGACAGTTTACCAGCTTCTAGACCAAGTACAATCTTCTGAACGAATTCAAAAGTGTTGGTCAGCGCTTTAGGATAGCTGAGGTGTAGTGCATAAATCAGTCCAAACATGACCAGGAAGGCATCACCAAATCTGGGGAGGCTGATCACGATGTCACTTTCGAGGACGACAGAGATTTTCACAGGCTGGTAGTGAACTGGACTTGTGTCATGGTCACTGATGACAGTAAGGAGGGCCACAGCAACATCGTCAAGCTCTGGCTCATCAGGCTCCTGAATGAATGAAAGAGACATACTAATCACAAACTAATCCATGGTTTCTACTAATATAAGAGTTAAATAGAATTATTTTTTCCACAAAATAGTACTTTTATTTTTTTTTTTAAGTTTTATTTTATAACGTTTTTTTTGGTTATTGTTGTTGACAAATCATCTCTCCTTATCATTTAAGTACTGCTGGTGCAGCACAAAGCTAAGTATATGGAGTTATGTTTGTAAGTTGTAAGTAAAAACAGAAGATGCGTGTTCTGGACACAGGAATCAGCCAAGTTACCAGAGAATCTAAGTGGCGGGAGATAGACTGATACTAAGCTCAAGAACACATACAGGAAAATGTTTTACTAAACTTCTTGTCGCTTTGAACAAAACACCAAGCCAGTTCATTTGTAGTAGGGTGAAATAAAACAGACCATACCTCTCCAAATCACACAAACTGTATGGATAGACTAAACAAGGGTAAGTCCTAAAACATTATTTTGTTAGTATTTTGATTAACTGTTCACTTAATATACAGTGGTACTGTTCATTATTTAAGGAGACTCACTGTGCAGGTTCTGAAAAATCCAGAGACTTCCTCGTTCAGATACACAGGAAGTGCATGGAGAACAGTGGTGCGCCTGGTGTGGATGTCATGGATTTCCTATTAAGATAAAAAACAGAAGTGTATATACTGAAAAGTTTACTGAACAATGTTGATTTTAAACAGTCCAATCAGAACATATGTCCACAAATAACCTCTACACATCTTTAATGCAATCAGACAAATAGCAAACACAAAGTGGACTAATTGTAAAATGTAAAAGCTCATTTGAATCATTGAAGCTGTCCAATGTTAGAGGTTCAACCTACGACATGTATAATAATCTATTCACCTGTTCATCGTGGATTCGTAAAATGTCTGCCAACGCAACTGCTGTGGTCCCAGTTTTTGTCGCCTTCTGTCGAAATAACGTCATCAGTCTACGAATATGGCGGTCAAGCTCTGCGTAGAAGGTGTTGGGCAGGTTCCGGTTTGTAACCATCTGGAACTCTGCATACACCTACATTTAAAAACAGCATCAGGACAATACATCAACATCAATTAGTCAGTTCAACTTGGAGGATCTCTTAAACTTCTATAACGCAGCAAATAGCCGCCAAATGAGTAAGAACCACAACTTTCACTTTAAACCACACAGAATGTGCAATATGTTAACACAGGAAAAAAATATCCATATTACCACACTCTATTTTAAGAGCAGGCCAGGTCCATGAGCTCGTTCACTGGTGGGCAGGAGTTTACTATGGTCTGTCCGCGCAGGGCAAATGTGGTCTGCATCATCTTGGTAATGAGAGGCAGGTTCTTCTCAGTCTTCTTCAGTTCTTCAGCAATTGTCTGCCTCAACTGCTGAATGATGACTGAAATGTACACACGCAATCAGTATAGAGGCATGGAAGAGGGCTGTGCTGCAGTCTGTAGTGTTTAAATAACTGTATTCTGGAAGTGAAAGAAGGAGCGCACAACTTACACTGCCAGACCATATCGGAACAAGCCACCTGAAGGGAAAAAAAATGACAAAGTTTAGACCTCCATCAACAACATTCAAACCAGAATTACTTACAACTCAATATAACAAAAAGTTCATTACTATTAGCTTACAAAAACATGACCATGGAATACAGAATACACAACACTGCTGTGCGGTCGGAAACCTAGGCTGTAAAAGCCAGCTGGCTAGCTAATGACCAGCTAGCCATAAGTTATCCCTTACACGTGTTCTAACCACCATGAATGGAAGGAAACCACGTGCTCGAAATTTTAACACCGTTTTGGGCTTCGGTTTGGTTTAGATAGTAAAAGTTAGTAACCAGAGTTAGCTCTTAAAAACAAGATTCATTTTCCCATAACCTGAATACATTTACATTACATTTAGGGCATTTGTCAGACGCTTTTATCCAAAGCGACTTACAAAGAGTACAATTGTTGAAGACAGCAATATATCTCCGTGGTGCATAAAGATAAGAAAAAGAGTAGGTTTCAAGCATTCCTGCTGAATAGTGCAACGTTATATGAGCCTCATGTGCTCTGCACTACACCAACATGCGAGACTAGCGAGAACAATTGAGCGAAATTATATTTTTAAGTCAGGTAGATTAAATGAGCAGAAATAACTAACTATAATTGGTATAATGTATGTGATGTATCTATTAATTAATTAATACTTTAAGTAACTTACCATGCACTTTGGACAAGATCTTGGAGTTCTTCAACGCGGTTGGGGGGAGGAGAGCAAATGATCGCGGTGGAGTGGTGTGGAGTGGGGGAGGGGGGTGGAGCGAATCAAATGGGGGTGGGGGGTGGGTTGAAACCGCCCGTCAAGGGGAGAGGGGGGAGGGGCGTGTTGCTGAAACAGTTCATGGAGGGGGGAGGGGCGTGTTGCTGAAACAGTTCATGGAGGGGGGAGGGGCGTGTTGCTGAAACATCGTCTGACCCTCAAGGGTGGCGACTAGACCAATGTGTGCGTTCATGCAGCTTTTCCGCTGGTAAGGTTTCCACGGCTAAAACCTTGCCGCCACACCATACATTTGATAATAAAGAATAGGGCTGTCAAGGTTAATGCGTTACTAACGCGTCGCCGTTAACGCCCCCCCCCGTTCGGACCTGAAGTCCCGCCGCCACCCTCCCCCCCCACCCCCACCGCTGGCCATCGCGACCTGAATCCCCCCCCCGTCTGACACCCATGAGATCAATTCCACAGGAATCACTGCTTCCATGAGTATATACCACACACCCAACCCCAGATAAATGCCAGAAGAACCCATGCCTGTGGATTAAAGACCAAAGATCGTACCTCTTGTCTTGTGTTCTGACCGACACGAGTGCGAGTGCGCGCGATATACAGAGTCATCATATACAGTCCTTTAAAGTCCTCCCCAATACCCACTATGATGTTACTGACATCAGACACATGAATGTTGAAACAATAGAAATCAGTGGAATTTATCATTTTGAATATGTAATTACTTAATTATTTAAATTATTTTATTTTATTTTATTATTATTATATATTATTATATTATTATAATTATGATTTAATTATTTAATTATCGTGCTTAAGTTATGCTTTTAAGTTATGCTTACTTAATACACAAATAGTTCAAGTCAATCAAGTTAATCAATCAAGTTAAGTTGCAGTTACTCAAAAAAGGACGACAAGTCACACGAACTCAACATTTTTGAGTTCGTAGAACTTTTTTGAAACTTTGAGTACACACTACTTAATCTATTTGATTACTTTGAACATTCGGGTTTACAGTGTACAGTGTAATGATAGTGTATGATAGTATATGTCAAGTCAAGTCAAGTCAAGTTTATTGTCACTTCACAGTTTACAGTTTAGTATAAAGCAGTGATGTGAAATTCTTGTGTGCAATACCCGACGACAGACAGCAGTTATAAAATAAGATAAAATAAAAATAGATAAAAAAATAGAATAAAAAATAGAATAAAGAATATAAAATAAAAATAAAAAATGCAATTTATAAAATGCAAAAATCAGCACAGAAAAGAGCAATATATATATATAAATCAATCTAATAAAATATACATTGTTATATGTTATACGCCCTTGTTCAGCAGCCTGATGGCCTGACTGTGGAAGCTATCTCTAAGCCTATTTGTACGACACTTGATACTGCGGTATCGCCTGCCTGACGGTAATAGTGAGTAAAGTTCGTGGCTGGGGTGGGCAATGTCTTTTATAATTCTTTTGGCCTTGGCCACGCACCGCTGGTTGTAAATGTCCAGGAGGGAGGGGAGCTCACCTCCAACGATATACTGGGCCGTCCGCACCACCCTTTGAAGCGCTCTGCGCTCGAGTGCCGTGCAGTTCCCGTACCAGGCGGTGATACACCCTGTCAGAACACTCTCGATGGTGCCGTTGTAGAATGTTCTCAGGATGCGGGGGCCCATGCTGAATTTCTTCAGACGCCTGAGAAAATACAGGCGTTGTTGGGCCCTTTTCACCACGTGTGTGGTGTGCGTGGACCATGTGAGGTCCTCGGAGATGTGCACGCCGAGGAACTTGAAGCTGCTGACCCTCTCTACTGCAACGCCGTCGATGGAGATAGGGCTGTGCTCTCCCCTCTGCCTCCTGAAGTCCACGATCAGCTCCTTGGTCTTCTTGACGTTGAGGGCGAGGCTGTTCTCCTGGCACCACTGCTCCAGCGATCCGACCTCCTCCCTGTAGGCTGTCTCGTCGTCGCCGGCGATCAGGCCCATCACTGTCGTGTCGTCAGCAAACTTGACGATGACGTTGGAGCTGTGCATAGCCATGCAGTCGTGGGTGTAGAGGGAGTAGAGGAGAGGGCTCAGCACGCATATGATAGTGTATGATAGTGTATGATAGTGTAATGTAATGTGGATGATAGTATATGATAGTGTATGATAGTATATGATAGTGTATGATAGTATATGATAGTGTAATGATAGTGTAATGATAGTGTATGATAGTATATGATAGTATATGATAGTGTATGATAGTGTAATGATAGTGTATGAGTGTATGATAGTATATGATAGTGTATGCTAGTGTATGATAGAGTGATAGTGTATGATAGTGTATGATAGAGTGATAGTGTATGATAGTGTATGATAGTGTATGATAGAGTGATAGTGTATGATAGTGTATGATAGTGTATGATAGAGTGATAGTGTATGATAGTGTGTGATAGTATATTATAGTGTATGATAGTGTAATGTAATGTGGATGATAGTATATGGTAGTGTATGATAGTGTATGATAGTGTATGATAGTGTATGAGATAGATGAGAGTATATGATAGTGTATGATAGTGTATGATAGTATATGATAGTATATGATAGTGTTTGATAGTGTATGAGATAGATGAGAGTATATGATAGTATATGAGAGTGTATGATAGTGTAATGTAATGTGGATGATAGTATATGATAGTGTATGATTGTGTATGATAGTGTATGAGATAGATGAGAGTATATGATAGTGTATGATAGTGTATGATAGTATATGAGAGTGTATGATAGTGTAATGATAGTGTATGATAGTATATGATAGTGTGTGATAGTGTATGATAGTGTATGATAGTGTGATAGTGTATGATAGTGTATGATAGTGTATGATAGTGTGATAGTGTATGATAGTGTATGATAGTATATGATAGTGTATGATAGTGTTTGATAGTGTATGAGATAGATGAGAGTATATGATAGTGTATGATAGTGTATGATAGTGTGTGATAGTATATGATAGTGTTTGATAGTGTATGATAGTGTGTTATAGTATATGATAGTATATGATAGTGTATGATAGTGTATGATAGTGTGTGATAGTATATGATAGTGTATGATAGTGTAATGATAGTGTATGATAGTATATGATAGTGTGTGATAGTGTATGATAGTGTATGATAGTATATGATAGTGTGTGATAGTGTATGCTAGTGTATGATAGTGTAATGATAGTGTATGATAGTGTAATGATAGTGTATGATAGTGTATGATAGTGTAATAATAGTGTATGATAGTGTATGATAGTATGTGATAGTGTATGATAGTGTATGATAGTATATGATAGTGTATGATAGTGTATGATAGTATATGATAGTGTATGATAGTATATGATAGTGTATGATAGTATATGATAGTGTATGATAGTATATGATAGTGTATGATAGTATATGATAGTGTATGATAGTGTAATGATAGTGTATGAGTGTATGATAGTATATGATAGTGTATGATAGTGTATGATAGTGTAATGATAGTGTATGATAGTATATGATAGTGTATGATAGTGTATGATAGTGTGTGATAGTATATGATAGTGTTTGATAGTGTATGATAGTGTGTGATAGTATATGATAGTGTTTGATAGTATATGATAGTGTTTGATAGTGTATGATAGTGTATGATAGTATATGATAGTGTATGATAGTGTATGATAGTGTAATGTAATGTGGATGATAGTATATGATAGTGTATGATAGTGTAATGATAGTGTATGAGATAGATGAGAGTATATGATAGTGTATGATAGAGTGATAGTGTATGATAGTGTATGATAGTGTATGATAGAGTGATAGTGTATGATAGTGTATGATAGTGTATGATAGAGTGATAGTGTATGATAGTGTATGATAGTGTATGATAGTATATGATAGTGTATGATAGTATATGATAGTGTGTGATAGTGTATGATAGTGTATGATAGTATATGATAGTGTGTGATAGTGTATGATAGTGTATGATAGTGTATGATAGTATATGATAGTGTGTGATAGTGTATGAGAGTGTATGATAGTGTATGATAGTGTATGATAGTATATGATAGTGTGTGATAGTGTATGATAGTGTATGATAGTGTATGAGAGTGTATGATAGTGTATGATAGTGTATGATAGTATATGATAGTGTATGAGAGTGTATGATAGTATATGATAGTGTGTGATAGTGTATGATAGTATATGATAGTGTGTGATAGTGTATGATAGTGTATGAGAGTGTATGATAGTGTATGATAGTGTATGAGAGAGTATGATAGTGTATGATAGTGTATGAGAGTGTATGATAGTGTATGATAGTGTATGAGAGTGTATGATAGTGTATGATAGTGTGTGATAGTGTATGAGAGTGTATGATAGTGTATGATAGTGTATGAGAGTGTATGATAGTGTATGATAGTGTATGAGAGTGTATGATAGTGTATGATAGTGTATGAGAGTGTATGATAGTGTATGATAGTGTGTGAGAGTGTATGAGAGTGTATGAGAGTGTATGATAGTGTAATGTAATGTGGATGATAACGTTTGAAGTAACAGCTGTGTGTCTGGGGCCTTCTGGTGCAGTAACAGCAGATTAGATTACTTCCCCTGAACGCCTGGAAAGAAGGGTCCTCGGTCGGCTGGTTCTATGTATAGAACCTCATATATAGAGGGATGTGTGTGTGTGTGTGTGTTGTGGTGGTGTGTGTACACCAGCATGTGTATAAGCCTGTTCCCATTAGGGTTGAATTATATGGTGAAGAAAAAAAATACATACTTATTCATACTTATTTTTGACAGATGGTGATATGATTTATTATTAGTGCGAATGTTTATAGTTACATGACAATTAAAATATATATATAAAAATTGCAGTGGCGAAGCGTGTCTATCACAACTGGACCTTCTGTAAACCCCCCCCCCCCCCCATTCGAAAATTCTGTTTGTTCTAGTCAGACGGACGTCACGAGGAGTCACTTTATGCCTTATCTCATTTAGGCAGATAAGATTGTCGCAGCCAATTGACAAGTTGACCATAGTTGTAAAGCAGTGTCCATGTAGTGAAGTAACAGCCCAACACAGACCACCACACACAGGCTATCAGTTAAAGGGACGGTCTAAAACGATACGCGAAAAGGCTTAACGTAACTTGAAGTTCCAAAACAGCGATCAATAATCACCAAATGTTTTCACCTGTCACAATATCAAAACCTAAATACCGAAGTTTTGTTACATTAAGAGTTTTCCTCTCATAAAGCTGCATTAAGACTTTTCCTTACTGGCTCAATAGAGAGGAAAACACTCAATGTCACATGACGTCCATCATGGGAGGATTTAAGTTGAGATATTTTGACAAAACTCTCAATTCAAATGCGTAACAAACTCAAGACAGCCAT
>CM051007.1:615000-617500 GCA_027704905.1 Muraenolepis orangiensis
AGATAGATAACGATTATAGATAACGATAGATAGATAACGATAGATAGATAACGATAGATAGATAACAATAGATAGATAACGATAGATAACGATAGATAGATAACGATTTTAGATAACGATAGATATATAACAATAGATAGATAACAATAGATAGATAACAATAGATAGATAACGATAGATAGATAACGATAGATAGATAACGATTATAGATAATGATAGATAGATAACGATAGATAGATAACAATAGATAGATAACATAGATAGATAACAATAGATAGATAACAATAGATAGATAACATAGATAGATACGATAGATAGATAACGATAGATAGATAACGATAGATAGATAACAATAGATAGATAACAATAGATAGATAACAATAGATAGATAACGATAGATAGATAATGATAGATAGATAACGATAGATAGATAACAATAGATAGATAACAATAGATAGATAACATAGATAGATAACGATAGATAGATAACGATAGATAGATAACGATAGATAGATAACGATAGATAGATAACAATAGATAGATAACGATAGATAGATAACGATAGATAGATAACGATAGATAGATAACAATAGATAGATAACAATAGATAGATAACAATAGATAGATAACGATAGATAGATAACAATAGATAGATAACAATAGATAGATAACAATAGATAGATAACAATAGATATATAATGATAGATAGATAACGATAGATAGATAACAATAGATAGATAACAATAGATAGATAACAATAGATAGATAACAATAGATAGATAAGATAGATAGATAACGATAGATATATAACAATAGATAGATAACAATAGATAGATAACAATAGATAGATAACAATAGATAGATAACGATAGATAGATAACAATAGATAGATAACAATAGATAGATAACAATAGATAGATAACGATAGATAGATAACAATAGATAGATAACAATAGATAGATAACAATAGATAGATAACGATAGATAGATAACGATAGATAGATAACGATAGATAGATAACAATAGATAGATAACAATAGATAGATACACACAATCACACACACACACACACACACACACCACACACACACACACACATACACACACACACACACACACCAGTGTCCTCATGTACATATATACCCATTGCGTGGGGTGTAAATAAGGCGTCAGCACACCACATGTTGATAGTCTTTGTGCCTCTATGGAGGCCAGAGGAACATCAACCTGTTCATTTAGTCCCTCTGTGTGTGGTGTTATCTACAAAGCTCCATTCAACATCACATATAGCATCGTTTCCCTTTGTATTGTAACTCACACACACACACACACACACACACACACACACACACACACACACACACACACACACACACACACACACACACAGATAATAACGGATAATAGGGAGAGCGTTGGCCCTCGCTCCCCTGCTTGGATCCCCAGGGATTTGAACCCCAACCGGCTGTTAGGATCAGATAGCGGTGGACGGGTGGGTGGGGGTAGAGGTGGTGGTGGTGGATGAGTGGGTGGGGGTAGAGGTGGTGGTGGTGGTGGTAGACGTGGTGGTGGTGGTAGAGGTGGTGGTGGTGGTGGTGGTGGAGGTGGTGGTGGTGGTAGAGGTGGTGGAGGTGGAGGTGGTGATGGAGGTGGTGGTAGAGGTGGTGGAGGTGGTGGTGGTAGAGGTGGTGGAGGTGGTGATGGTGGAGGTGGTGGTGGTGGTGGTAGAGGTGGTGGTGGTGGTGGTGGTGGTAGAGGTGGTGGTGGTGGTGGTGGTGGTGGTAGAGGTGGTGGTGGAGGTGGTGATGGTGGAGGTGGTGAGTGGTGGAGGTGGTGGAGGTGGTGGTAGAGGTGGTGATGGTGGTGGTGGAGGTGGTGGTGGTGGAGATGGTGGTGGTGGAGGTGGTGATGGTGGTGGAGGTGGTGGTGGTGATGGGGGGGGGAGTGCACGGTATGGATAGAGCACCACTATGACCCTAAGGCAGAGGGGGGAGATGGGGGGATATTCTTTTTTGGGTGAGCAAAACAGAGCAAGCGAGAGAGAAGGAGTGAAGGAGTGAAGGAGTGAGGGAGTGAGCTGAAGATGAAGTGCAGCGTGAGAGGCTCCAGTGAGGTGAAGGCACCAGTGGGCCACATGAGCTAACCTCCAGAGAGACCACATTTGCCTTACCGGCATATCAGGGGAAGGAGAGAGAGAGAAAGGGGGGGGGGTAGAGAGAAAGAGAGAGATATAGAGGGAGAGATGGGGGAGAGAGAGAGGAGGGAGAGGGAGAGAGGGGGGGAGAGGGAGGGGAGGAGAAGAGGATTGGATAGAGGGAGAGAGAGAGAGAGACAGAGAGAGGGAGAGGGAGAGGGAGAGAGAGGGAGGGAGATGTGAGATCTACTGTATATCTCTTATGGGTCATATCATTCCTGAGTGCTCACATAAACAATGTAACAGCAATGACTGCAGCTTATAGAGACGTGTTACACCATCACACATCCAGCAGACATGCATACC
>CM051007.1:622500-633744 GCA_027704905.1 Muraenolepis orangiensis
AGAGAGAGAGAGAGAGAGAGGAGAGAGAGAGAGAGAGAGAGGAGAGAGAGAGAGAGAGAGAGCGAGAGAGAGAGAGAGAGAGAGAGAGAGACGTATTTCACGAGGGGAGGGGCATCTTTCCCCCCGTCCAGACGCAGACTAAGTAAGGCTGTAAAAGTTTATGATGCGATTGAATCCATTAACATATAAATAAAGGGACAAATAGATAAAAGGATTTAATTTTAATTTTATTGTTTTTACATCCTGCATCACATCCTACATCATAAGTTGGGGGGGGGGGGGAGACAGAGGGGGAGACAGAGGGGGAGAGAGGCGGGGAGGCGGAGAGGGCGGGGGAGGGCGGGGGAGGGCACCTGGGGACTGTACGTACAGAGTGGCTGTTAGAAGCCCACTGTCACACCTCGAACAAGGAACACTCCCCGGGTCTCCATCTTGTTCTATGTGTTACTCCCCCCCTCACCCCCCCCCCCCCTCCTCCACTCCTCCCCACGCTTGCGTTTAATGTCATCATTTTCTTTATTCTTTTATGACTTCTGCGACAATGCAAAATCTTAGGTGAATGGAATAAAGCATATTTAATGGAAGATGGCTGCCAAAGGGGGAAGTGGCTCTCTCTCTCTCTCTCTCTCTCTCTCTCTCTCTCTCTCTCTCTCTCTCTCTCTCTCCCGACCAAAACGCTGTTCTTCCTTTTTCCGTGTCAAGATGAAAAGCGGGTGGATCTTAGAGCCCACGACCTCAGCAGAGACAAAGCTGCTTGTCGAAAGCCCATACGTCCGTACATACCCCTCCCCCTGAAATTGTGCGAAATCATTATTTTTTTAATTTAAATAATGACGTGTCGGCACCTCAGAGAGAAGACTCAATTCTCACGAACGAGAAAAAATAAAAAGTGAAACGGTCAACATTGCTTTATCTTCCGCTGTCTTCCCGGTTCACATGATGGGCCTCAGGCTGCATCTGTTCTCACAAATGGATTCTGACTCAGTTCCAACACACACACACACACACACACTGTAGTATAATGTAGGGCTAGTGTTGGGCGGTGCAGAGTTTCAGGCAAAACAGGTCAAAATAGTAAAGTTTAAATAAAAATAGGCTTTATTTCCTCACAAAGGGTTTTTCCCCCAAGCACAGTTCATCAAACTAAAACCTTCTGAGGCTTTTCTCCACGTGTCTCCAGCTCCTTCCAGCCATGTGCTCCTGGTTCTCTCTCTGCTCCTGAGAGTCTGGGCTTTTGTCTGTTTCACCACTGCAGCTTCAATTAGGTGGCTTAAGCACCTACACCTGTCAGAGTTGTGAGGCATGCTGGGAGTTGTAGTTTGTGGACTGGTGGCCATTTTGGGATGTTGCAACTGGTCCACCAGGGGAATATAGCACCCCTCTATAACCTGTCCCCTCGTGATGCCACAACACACACACACACACCACACACACACACACACACACACACACCACACACACACACACACACACACACACACACACACACACACACACACACACACACACAGATTATTAGCAAGTGGTCAATAAGTGCCTTCGAGGAGTTCCCTCAATGAACCCTGATATTTCTGTGCGTGCATGTGTGCCTGCACGAGTGTGTGTGTGTGTGTGTGTGTGTGTTTGCGTGTGCACGCAAATGCACGTATGCAGGTGTGTGTGTGTGTGTGTGTGTGTGTATTTTGCCGGCCTCATGGCATAAAGGAGTTTTTATATGTAAAAGTGACACTGTTTAAAAAAGGGTACTGCAGTCCAAATTCACAATATTTAAGAGAGTTGTCTCCACTCCCTCCTCCTCCTCCTCCTCTTCCTCCTCTTCCTCCTCTTCCTCCTCTTCCTCCTCTTCCTCCTCCTCCCGAGACTCGCAGCTCACGCGGGTTGCCAGGTTGAGGACACATGAACCAACAAAAGACTGCAAAGAGTGCAAATATTGTATTTTGACAATGACGACAAGCAAAGACCAGTCCTGCCCTGGATTTGATTCAATGTGTAAGAGCTGTCTGTCAATGTTGGCTAGATGCACGGCTGACTGGGTCACACAGATATAAGCTAACGTTAGCTGACGCCTAATGCTCACCTGCTCAGTAGATGATTAGCTTCAAATCCTTCTGGGCTTAAACCGTCTCGATCCTTCAAAGTGCTACTCCTATGTTTACCTGTATTTTACCACAGCTCTGGTCATTGACCTTTTCTAAACCGGTCCATCTAGTACAATCCCAGTTGTACTAATGCTTCTTTTGCTGCCTTCCATGACTGCAGCACATTGTGTTTTGTGTGCCAATTTGTTTCATGTCTGGCAACCCCAGGGTACTCGGGGCACTCGAGGTACTCCAGAACCACTTGTCATATCCCACAGGCCAAAACAAAGAGAGACCATTTCGGGTAACACGCTGGCTTGTAACATTGCTGTCGGCAGAAGCCAGTATTTAGACTTTATGCCGATTTTCTCTCTGTTAGCGACGCCATTCCAGTCGCCCTCGTTGTGCTGCTGATTTTGACATCAAGCATTTGGAGCCTTTTTCCCGCCCGATGTCTCTCGTAGCAGCACCTAAATCTAGTCCAAATCTAATCCGGAGGATTGAATCCTCTTTTTTGGTCATATTTACACACACAGTGAATTTAGTTTCTCTGTATTTAACCCATCCTAGTAGGTGGTTCAGGGACTTTAACCGGCGACCTTCCGGTTCCCAAGCCAAGACCCAACAGACTGAGCTGTCCTGCCGCCCCTGATCAGCGTACTCAATGCACATTGGCTCAACTAGTTGTGTTCAACAGACCTGTAAGTCATGTGATCAGCTTCACCTGTGCTGTTTCTTCCTTCTGTGGAAAAACGGTCCCATTGGCTCATCATCATAACAAACACAGGATTTGTGTCCAATGAAGTCACAGGGTTTTCCTCAGAGCGAATAATAAATGTACCCAATCAGAGCAACCTTGTCACGCTGCCATGCAAATGAGCCTTGTACTTCGCCGGCGAGGACGGTGGCCTCCTGCGGAGAGGGGGGGGGGGTTAGAGGAGAGGTAGAGAGAGAGAGAGAGAGAGAGAGAGAGAGAGAGAGAGAGAGAGAGAGAGAGAGAGAGAGAGAGAGAGAGAGATGCATGCCACTCTGCTCTCTCTTTTAGCTGTTGATGGTGATCCCGCTTGTCTCTCTGCTCCTCTGAACTCTTGCTGTGTAAATGAGCCCCTCTGAACCTCACTAACCTTTCCTGCACACATGCCTGCACAGACACAAACACACGGGCACGCACACACACACGTGCACACACACATACATGCACACACACACAAACCCACACACACATGCACACACACACACACATACATGCACACACACACACAAACCCACACACACATGCACACACACACACACACACACTAACACACACACTTACACACACGCACACATTTATCATGGTGATGGGTATAACGACGGGTGTGACTGGCTCACAATCGGCATTCGACGTGGCAAAGAGATGGTGGTCTATTGCAGGCTATTTAATTAGTTGCTTATTCATTCACTTTGCTTTATATTTCCATTCATAATTGCCCTTCATGTAAATCTCTCCTCCGTGTCCTGTTCTCTTCCTCTACACAACTTTTTCACTCTGCTCAGAGTCGATTACATTTGTTCTTGAGGATATAAGTGACACGAACACGCACACACACAAATACACACAAACACACATACATACTCACAACATACAGTTCTCAAATGGGAGAGGAGCCAGACCTTCACTTTCTCTCCTGCTACCCTTATCTTCATTCTCATTTCCTATGTGATCTCTCCCCCCTGGAGCCCCCTCGTTGTGTGTGCGCCTGGATGTGTAGTACATTGACGACGTCAATGTGTGTGTGTGTGTGTGTGTGTGTGTGTGTGTGTGTGTGTGTGTGTGTGTGTGTGTGTGTGTGTGTGTGTGTGTGTGTGTGTGTGCGCGTGCATGAGCGAACATACAGCCATATATGCCCATGGTAGGGAGGGAGACAGAGACAGAGAGAGAGAGAGGGGGGGGGGGGAAAGAGAGAGGGGGGCAGAGGGAGGCAGAGGGGCGAGATAGACAGACAGAGTGTGTGGCCCTGCCACGACACAGGGCCCCTCCCACAAGGCAGGGCCCCTCCCACAAGGCAGGGCCCCTCCCACGAGGCAGGGCTCCTTCAACGAGGCAGGGCCCCTCCTACGAGGCAGGGCCCCTCCTACGAGGCAGGGCTCCTTCCACGAGGGAGGGCCCCTCCCATGAGGCAGGGCTCCTCCCACGAGGCAGGGCCCTTCCTGCGAGGCAGGGCCCCTCCTACGAGGCAGGGCCCCTCCCACGATACAGGGCCCCTCCCACGAGGCAGGGCCCCTCCTACGAGGCAGGGCCCCTCCCACGAGGCAGGGCCCCTCCTACGAGGCAGGGCCCCTGTCTTTCTACAGCGGCGGGTCCTGTGTCTTTTGTCTGGAGGCAACACTAATCAATGCCAGCCTGATCGACTGCTCTAGCGATCAAGTGAATAATCAGAGACACGGACCGGCTGACACAGGAGATTTCGGGGAAGGTTGGGGGAGGACGGGGATGAGGGGGATGAGGGGGGAGAGGGGGGAGAGGGGGAGAGGGAGGGGGGATGAGGGGGAGAGGGGGGAGAGGGGGGGATGAGGGGGAGAGGGGGGAGAGGGGGGAGGATGAGGGGGATGGGGGGAGAGGGGGAGATGAGGGGGATGGGGGAGAGGGGAGGACGGGGAGAGGGGAGGACGGGTGAGGGAGAGGGGGGAGAGGGGAGGACGGGGAGAGGGGGGGATGGGGAGAGGGGGGGATGGGGGGGAGAGGGGAGGACGGGGAGAGGGCGATGGGAGGGGGATGGGGGGAGAGGGAGGACGGGAGGGGGGGATGGGAGAGGGGGATGGGGGGGAGAGGGGAGGACGGGGAGAGGGGCGATGGGGGGGAGGGATGCAGAGTGGAGGCAATTAATCAAGGCCCCCGGAAAAAAGAGAGTGAGCAGTGGAGTGAGGAACGGAAAAAGGTTTATTAGAGAATACCTAAAATTAACCACAATTAAATTCCTCAGTACACACAACAATACACACAAGCCCAATACACATATACACACACACACACACACACACAAAGGTTCTGGAGGCCAGAGCTTCTGAGCCCCGGGACCAGTCGGAGTCAGTCACGAGATAAACACGAATCGCTACGTTGCAAACTGTATATATTGATCTCTTTTTGCTTTCCATTTGTTAAGTAATTTTTTCTGAAACAGTAATCAACCTGCGATGAGAGATGGAGATCTCCTCACCCGCCTCTGCACATGCTGGGCTGTTTGCATGAAATGGTCGTTAGTTTGAGCCTCTTTCTAAGCAGTCTTGTTTGTGGCCCATTCTGTGGTTCAGTGTGGACGCTATAGGAGCAGCTGAGTGTGAAGCTGGCCCCTATAGGGCCCATTCTGTGGTTCAGTGTGGACGCTATAGGGGCCAGCTGAGTGTGAAGCTGGCCCCTATAGGGTCCATTCTGTGGTTCAGTGTGGACGCTATAGGGGCCAGCTGAGTGTGAAGCTGGCCCCTATAGGGTCCATTCTGTGGTTCAGTGTGGACGCTATAGGGGCCAGCTGAGTGTGAAGCTGGCCCCTATAGGGTCCATTCTGTGGTTCAGTGTGGACGCTATAGGGGCCAGCTGAGTGTGAAGCTGGCCCCTATAGCGTCCATTCTGTGGTTCAGTGTGGACGCTATAGGGGCCAGCTGAGTGTGAAGCTGGCCCCTATAGGGTCCATTCTGTGGTTCAGTGTGGACGCTATAGGGGCCAGCTGAGTGTGAAGCTGGCCCCTATAGGGTCCATTCTGTGGTTCAGTGTGGACGCTATAGGGGCCAGCTGAGTGTGAAGCTGGCCCCTATAGGGTCCATTCTGTGGTTCAGTGTGGACGCTATAGGGGCCAGCAGAGTGTGAAGCTGGCCCCTATAGGGTCCATTCTGTGGTTCAGTGTGGACGCTATAGGGGCCAGCTGAGTGTGAAGCTGGCCCCTATAGGGTCCATTCTGTGGTTCAGTGTGGACGCTATAGGGGCCAGCTGAGTGTGAAGCTGGCCCCTATAGGGTCCATTCTGTGGTTCAGTGTGGACGCTATAGGGGCCAGCTGAGTGTGAAGCTGGCCCCTATAGGGTCCATTCTGTGGTTCAGTGTGGACGCTATAGGGGCCAGCTGAGTGTGAAGCTGGCCCCTATAGGGTCCATTCTGTGGTTCAGTGTGGACGCTATAGGGGCCAGCTGAGTGTGAAGCTGGCCCCTATAGGGTCCATTCTGTGGTTCAGTGTGGACGCTATAGGGGCCAGCTGAGTGTGAAGCTGGCCCCTATAGGGTCCATTCTGTGGTTCAGTGTGGACGCTATAGGGGCCAGCTGAGTGTGAAGCTGGCCCCTATAGGGTCCATTCTGTGGTTCAGTGTGGACGCTATAGGGGCCAGCTGAGTGTGAAGCTGGCCCCTATAGGGTCCATTCTGTGGTTCAGTGTGGACGCTATAGGGGCCAGCTGAGTGTGAAGCTGGCCCCTATAGGGTCCATTCTGTGGTTCAGTGTGGACGCTATAGGGGCCAGCTGAGTGTGAAGCTGGCCCCTATAGGGTCCATTCTGTGGTTCAGTGTGGACGCTATAGGGGCCAGCTGAGTGTGAAGCTGGCCCCTATAGGGTCCATTCTGTGGTTCAGTGTGGACGCTATAGGGGCCAGCTGAGTGTGAAGCTGGCCCCTATAGGGTCCATTCTGTGGTTCAGTGTGGACGCTATAGGGGCCAGCTGAGTGTGAAGCTGGCCCCTATAGGGTCCATTCTGTGGTTCAGTGTGGACGCTATAGGGGCCAGCTGAGTGTGAAGCTGGCCCCTATAGGGTCCATTCTGTGGTTCAGTGTGGACGCTATAGGGGCCAGCTGAGTGTGAAGCTGGCCCCTATAGGGTCCATTCTGTGGTTCAGTGTGGACGCTATAGGGGCCAGCTGAGTGTGAAGCTGGCCCCTATAGGGTCCATTCTGTGGTTCAGTGTGGACGCTATAGGGCCAGCTGAGTGTGAAGCTGGCCCCTATAGGGTCCATTCTGTGGTTCAGTGTGGACGCTATAGGGGCCAGCTGAGTGTGAAGCTGGCCCCTATAGGGTCCATTCTGTGGTTCAGTGTGGACGCTATAGGAGCCAGCTGAGTGTGAAGCTGGCCCCTATAGGGTCCATTCTGTGGTTCAGTGTGGACGCTATAGGGGCCAGCTGAGTGTGAAGCTGGCCCCTATAGGGTCCATTCTGTGGTTCAGTGTGGACGCTATAGGGGCCAGCTGAGTGTGAAGCTGGCCCCTATAGGGTCCATTCTGTGGTTCAGTGTGGACGCTATAGGGGCCAGCTGAGTGTGAAGCTGGCCCCTATAGGGTCCATTCTGTGGTTCAGTGTGGACGCTATAGGGGCCAGCTGAGTGTGAAGCTGGCCCCTATAGGGTCCATTCTGTGGTTCAGTGTGGACGCTATAGGGGCCAGCTGAGTGTGAAGCTGGCCCCTATAGGGTCCATTCTGTGGTTCAGTGTGGACGCTATAGGGGCCAGCTGAGTGTGAAGCTGGCCCCTATAGGGTCCATTCTGTGGTTCAGTGTGGACGCTATAGGGGCCAGCTGAGTGTGAAGCTGGCCCCTATAGGGTCCATTCTGTGGTTCAGTGTGGACGCTATAGGGGCCAGCAGAGTGTGAAGCTGGCCCCTATAGGGTCCATTCTGTGGTTCAGTGTGGACGCTATAGGGGCCAGCTGAGTGTGAAGCTGGCCCCTATAGGGTCCATTCTGTGGTTCAGTGTGGACGCTATAGGGGCCAGCAGAGTGTGAAGCTGGCCCCTATAGGGTCCATTCTGTGGTTCAGTGTGGACGCTATAGGGGCCAGCTGAGTGTGAAGCTGGCCCCTATAGGGTCCATTCTGTGGTTCAGTGTGGACGCTATAGGGCCAGCTGAGTGTGAAGCTGGCCCCTATAGGGTCCATTCTGTGGTTCAGTGTGGACGCTATAGGGCCAGCTGAGTGTGAAGCTGGCCCCTATAGGGTCCATTCTGTGGTTCAGTGTGGACGCTATAGGGCCAGCTGAGTGTGAAGCTGGCCCCTATAGGGTCCATTCTGTGGTTCAGTGTGGACGCTATAGGGGCCAGCTGAGTGTGAAGCTGGCCCCTATAGGGTCCATTCTGTGGTTCAGTGTGGACGCTATAGGGGCCAGCTGAGTGTGAAGCTGGCCCCTATAGGGTCCATTCTGTGGTTCAGTGTGGACGCTATAGGGGCCAGCTGAGTGTGAAGCTGGCCCCTATAGGGTCCATTCTGTGGTTCAGTGTGGACGCTATAGGGCCAGCTGAGTGTGAAGCTGGCCCCTATAGGGTCCATTCTGTGGTTCAGTGTGGACGCTATAGGGGCCAGCTGAGTGTGAAGCTGGCCCCTATAGGGTCCATTCTGTGGTTCAGTGTGGACGCTATAGGGGCCAGCTGAGTGTGAAGCTGGCCCCTATAGGGTCCATTCTGTGGTTCAGTGTGGACGCTATAGGGGCCAGCTGAGTGTGAAGCTGGCCCCTATAGGGTCCATTCTGTGGTTCAGTGTGGACGCTATAGGGGCCAGCTGAGTGTGAAGCTGGCCCCTATAGGGTCCATTCTGTGGTTCAGTGTGGACGCTATAGGGGCCAGCTGAGTGTGAAGCTGGCCCCTATAGGGTCCATTCTGTGGTTCAGTGTGGACGCTATAGGGGCCAGCTGAGTGTGAAGCTGGCCCCTATAGGGTCCATTCTGTGGTTCAGTGTGGACGCTATAGGGGCCAGCTGAGTGTGAAGCTGGCCCCTATAGGGTCCATTCTGTGGTTCAGTGTGGACGCTATAGGGGCCAGCAGAGTGTGAAGCTGGCCCCTATAGGGTCCATTCTGTGGTTCAGTGTGGACGCTATAGGGGCCAGCTGAGTGTGAAGCTGGCCCCTATAGGGTCCATTCTGTGGTTCAGTGTGGACGCTATAGGGGCCAGCAGAGTGTGAAGCTGGCCCCTATAGGGTCCATTCTGTGGTTCAGTGTGGACGCTATAGGGGCCAGCTGAGTGTGAAGCTGGCCCCTATAGGGTCCATTCTGTGGTTCAGTGTGGACGCTATAGGGGCCAGCTGAGTGTGAAGCTGGCCCCTATAGGGTCCATTCTGTGGTTCAGTGTGGACGCTATAGGGGCCAGCTGAGTGTGAAGCTGGCCCCTATAGGGTCCATTCTGTGGTTCAGTGTGGACGCTATAGGGGCCAGCTGAGTGTGAAGCTGGCCCCTATAGGGTCCATTCTGTGGTTCAGTGTGGACGCTATAGGGGCCAGCTGAGTGTGAAGCTGGCCCCTATAGGGTCCATTCTGTGGTTCAGTGTGGACGCTATAGGGGCCAGCTGAGTGTGAAGCTGGCCCCTATAGGGTCCATTCTGTGGTTCAGTGTGGACGCTATAGGGGCCAGCAGAGTGTGAAGCTGGCCCCTATAGGGTCCATTCTGTGGTTCAGTGTGGACGCTATAGGGGCCAGCTGAGTGTGAAGCTGGCCCCTATAGGGTCCATTCTGTGGTTCAGTGTGGACGCTATAGGGGCCAGCAGAGTGTGAAGCTGGCCCCTATAGGGTCCATTCTGTGGTTCAGTGTGGACGCTATAGGAGCCAGCTGAGTGTGAAGCTGGCCCCTATAGGGTCCATTCTGTGGTTCAGTGTGGACGCTATTGGGGCCAGCAGAGTGTGAAGCTGGCCCCTATAGGGTCCATTCTGTGGTTCAGTGTGGACGCTATAGGGGCCAGCTGAGTGTGAAGCTGGCCCCTATAGGGTCCATTCTGTGGTTCAGTGTGGACGCTATAGGGGCCAGCTGAGTGTGAAGCTGGCCCCTATAGGGTCCATTCTGTGGTTCAGTGTGGACGCTATAGGGGCCAGCTGAGTGTGAAGCTGGCCCCTATAGGGTCCATTCTGTGGTTCAGTGTGGACGCTATAGGGGCCAGCTGAGTGTGAAGCTGGCCCCTATAGGGTCCATTCTGTGGTTCAGTGTGGACGCTATAGGGGCCAGCTGAGTGTGAAGCTGGCCCCTATAGGGTCCATTCTGTGGTTCAGTGTGGACGCTATAGGGGCCAGCTGAGTGTGAAGCTGGCCCCTATAGGGTCCATTCTGTGGTTCAGTGTGGACGCTATAGGGGCCAGCTGAGTGTGAAGCTGGCCCCTATAGGGTCCATTCTGTGGTTCAGTGTGGACGCTATAGGGGCCAGCTGAGTGTGAAGCTGGCCCCTATAGGGTCCATTCTGTGGTTCAGTGTGGACGCTATAGGGGCCAGCTGAGTGTGAAGCTGGCCCCTATAGGGTCCATTCTGTGGTTCAGTGTGGACGCTATAGGGGCCAGCTGAGTGTGAAGCTGGCCCCTATAGGGTCCATTCTGTGGTTCAGTGTGGACGCTATAGGGGCCAGCTGAGTGTGAAGCTGGCCCCTATAGGGTCCATTCTGTGGTTCAGTGTGGACGCTATAGGGGCCAGCTGAGTGTGAAGCTGGCCCCTATAGGGTCCATTCTGTGGTTCAGTGTGGACGCTATAGGGGCCAGCAGAGTGTGAAGCTGGCCCCTATAGGGTCCATTCTGTGGTTCAGTGTGGACGCTATAGGGGCCAGCTGAGTGTGAAGCTGGCCCCTATAGGGTCCATTCTGTGGTTCAGTGTGGACGCTATAGGGGCCAGCAGAGTGTGAAGCTGGCCCCTATAGGGTCCATTCTGTGGTTCAGTGTGGACGCTATAGGGGCCAGCTGAGTGTGAAGCTGGCCCCTATAGGGTCCATTCTGTGGTTCAGTGTGGACGCTATAGGGGCCAGCTGAGTGTGAAGCTGGCCCCTATAGGGTCCATTCTGTGGTTCAGTGTGGACGCTATAGGGGCCAGCTGAGTGTGAAGCTGGCCCCTATAGGGTCCATTCTGTGGTTCAGTGTGGACGCTATAGGGGCCAGCTGAGTGTGAAGCTGGCCCCTATAGGGTCCATTCTGTGGTTCAGTGTGGACGCTATAGGGGCCAGCTGAGTGTGAAGCTGGCCCCTATAGGGTCCATTCTGTGGTTCAGTGTGGACGCTATAGGGGCCAGCTGAGTGTGAAGCTGGCCCCTATAGGGTCCATTCTGTGGTTCAGTGTGGACGCTATAGGGGCCAGCTGAGTGTGAAGCTGGCCCCTATAGGGTCCATTCTGTGGTTCAGTGTGGACGCTATAGGGGCCAGCTGAGTGTGAAGCTGGCCCCTATAGGGTCCATTCTGTGGTTCAGTGTGGACGCTATAGGAGCCAGCTGAGTGTGA
>CM051007.1:633844-643844 GCA_027704905.1 Muraenolepis orangiensis
GGCCAGCGAGTGTGAAGCTGGCCCCTATAGGGTCCATTCTGTGGTTCAGTGTGGACGCTATAGGGGCCAGCTGAGTGTGAAGCTGGCCCCTATAGGGTCCATTCTGTGGTTCAGTGTGGACGCTATAGGGGCCAGCTGAGTGTGAAGCTGGCCCCTATAGGGTCCATTCTGTGGTTCAGTGTGGACGCTATAGGGGCCAGCTGAGTGTGAAGCTGGCCCCTATAGGGTCCATTCTGTGGTTCAGTGTGGACGCTATAGGGGCCAGCTGAGTGTGAAGCTGGCCCCTATAGGGTCCATTCTGTGGTTCAGTGTGGACGCTATAGGGGCCAGCTGAGTGTGAAGCTGGCCCCTATAGGGTCCATTCTGTGGTTCAGTGTGGACGCTATAGGGGCCAGCTGAGTGTGAAGCTGGCCCCTATAGGGTCCATTCTGTGGTTCAGTGTGGACGCTATAGGGGCCAGCTGAGTGTGAAGCTGGCCCCTATAGGGTCCATTCTGTGGTTCAGTGTGGACGCTATAGGGGCCAGCTGAGTGTGAAGCTGGCCCCTATAGGGTCCATTCTGTGGTTCAGTGTGGACGCTATAGGGGCCAGCTGAGTGTGAAGCTGGCCCCTATAGGGTCCATTCTGTGGTTCAGTGTGGACGCTATAGGGGCCAGCTGAGTGTGAAGCTGGCCCCTATAGGGTCCATTCTGTGGTTCAGTGTGGACGCTATAGGGGCCAGCAGAGTGTGAAGCTGGCCCCTATAGGGTCCATTCTGTGGTTCAGTGTGGACGCTATAGGGGCCAGCTGAGTGTGAAGCTGGCCCCTATAGGGTCCATTCTGTGGTTCAGTGTGGACGCTATAGGGGCCAGCTGAGTGTGAAGCTGGCCCCTATAGGGTCCATTCTGTGGTTCAGTGTGGACGCTATAGGGGCCAGCTGAGTGTGAAGCTGGCCCCTATAGGGTCCATTCTGTGGTTCAGTGTGGACGCTATAGGGGCCAGCTGAGTGTGAAGCTGGCCCCTATAGGGTCCATTCTGTGGTTCAGTGTGGACGCTATAGGGGCCAGCTGAGTGTGAAGCTGGCCCCTATAGGGTCCATTCTGTGGTTCAGTGTGGACGCTATAGGGGCCAGCTGAGTGTGAAGCTGGCCCCTATAGGGTCCATTCTGTGGTTCAGTGTGGACGCTATAGGGGCCAGCTGAGTGTGAAGCTGGCCCCTATAGGGTCCATTCTGTGGTTCAGTGTGGACGCTATAGGGGCCAGCTGAGTGTGAAGCTGGCCCCTATAGGGTCCATTCTGTGGTTCAGTGTGGACGCTATAGGGGCCAGCTGAGTGTGAAGCTGGCCCCTATAGGGTCCATTCTGTGGTTCAGTGTGGACGCTATAGGGGCCAGCTGAGTGTGAAGCTGGCCCCTATAGGGTCCATTCTGTGGTTCAGTGTGGACGCTATAGGGGCCAGCTGAGTGTGAAGCTGGCCCCTATAGGGTCCATTCTGTGGTTCAGTGTGGACGCTATAGGGGCCAGCTGAGTGTGAAGCTGGCCCCTATAGGGTCCATTCTGTGGTTCAGTGTGGACGCTATAGGGCCAGCTGAGTGTGAAGCTGGCCCCTATAGGGTCCATTCTGTGGTTCAGTGTGGACGCTATAGGGGCCAGCTGAGTGTGAAGCTGGCCCCTATAGGGTCCATTCTGTGGTTCAGTGTGGACGCTATAGGGGCCAGCTGAGTGTGAAGCTGGCCCCTATAGGGTCCATTCTGTGGTTCAGTGTGGACGCTATAGGGGCCAGCTGAGTGTGAAGCTGGCCCCTATAGGGTCCATTCTGTGGTTCAGTGTGGACGCTATAGGGGCCAGCTGAGTGTGAAGCTGGCCCCTATAGGGTCCATTCTGTGGTTCAGTGTGGACGCTATAGGGGCCAGCTGAGTGTGAAGCTGGCCCCTATAGGGTCCATTCTGTGGTTCAGTGTGGACGCTATAGGGGCCAGCTGAGTGTGAAGCTGGCCCCTATAGGGTCCATTCTGTGGTTCAGTGTGGACGCTATAGGGGCCAGCTGAGTGTGAAGCTGGCCCCTATAGGGTCCATTCTGTGGTTCAGTGTGGACGCTATAGGGGCAGCTGAGTGTGAAGCTGGCCCCTATAGGGTCCATTCTGTGGTTCAGTGTGGACGCTATAGGAGCAGCTGAGTGTGAAGGGGCTGATGGGAGCAGGAGAGACGGTGTCGCCATGAACATTTATATCATAAGTGGAGATATTGCTAAAAATATCTCTGGTGTATTTTTTCGAGTGTACTTTTTGGGTAGAACTAAAACCCCTCCAATCACAGCCAAGGCTTCAAAGAACTGAAATCCCTTCCTCTGAAGTCCTAAAGACAGCAGCCATGTTGGCTCAGTGGTGCATGCTGGGATACGCGTTGTGGACCGGGCATAATAACCATGTGTGTGCTGGATAAACACATAGGCATGAAAAAAGCATCTTTATCTGCAAAGTACTGTTTACATTTGTAAAAATAATTCTTTACCCGTGTTTTTGAATACATTGACATGACAAAATTAGGTCAAAATAATTAGTTTTAATTTTTGTATTCCATAAAGTATTTAAATAATTTGATAGTAATTTGAGTCTCATTCAGTCCTAAATATATATATATAATATATAATATATATATATATATATATTATATATATATATAATATATATAATAAAAGTGTTTTTGTTAGGAACTGCTTCTTTTTTTAGGGATGTTTTTTATTGAGAGTATATTGATGAAACCGCTGCTGCTGCTGGCTCTTCATCTTACAGCGTCTTAACGCTTCTTCACTCCATTGGCTTCTTACCTCACGAGGCAGAAGAGACTAAGTGCTGAACAGGAGGAGGAGGAGGAGCCTGAGGGGGGGGGAGTAGATGTCTACACAGGGGGTCTGGATAACCTGTTTTGCTCTCACAGTCTGTATCTCTCTCTTATCGCTCAGCATCTGTCTTTCTCTCTCTCTCCCCCCCTTTCTCTCTTTCTCTCTTTCTCTCTCTCTCTCTCTCTCTCTCTCTCTCTCTCTCTCTCTCTCTCTCTCTCTCTCTCTCTCTCTCTCTCTCTCTCTCTCTCTCTCTCTCTCTCTCTCTGTTCCTTGTTGCTAACCGATCGAGTAAGCGATAAAGTGTTATACGGCTTACATACCCCTCCCCCTCCTCCCCCTCCTCCCCCCAGCCAATTACAGCTCCTTAAGGCATTCCTCCATATCATCCCTAGTTGAGTGACTGGAAATATTGGCTTTCTTTCCATCATTCTTTACTGGCAGTAAAGACGGTTGACCCTAGCAGCCGGCCAGCACCTGGTGGGCAGGGCCAGAGGTTTCCGCCCTGCTCTGTCAGATCTGTTTTCTGTAAAAAGCAGTCGCCTTAATTAGTGCTCGTTAAAGACGTTCCTCAACCTCAGGCCTCGCGATATACACAACATATATTCCACCTTCATGATTCTGTTCAAAATGGAGTGGATTTTTGATATCGCTATTAGTTTCATTTTTTTCCAGGTGATTAAAGGCCTGCAGGTTCCCAACCTTGGGGTCGGGACACCACTCGGGGTTCCCCTGTTTTGCATATGAGGTCGCATGGGATTGCTGACATAAGCTATAGATTCATTTATTTCCATATTATTCCATTTGAGCAAACCACTCATTACTGCCATCGTAGAGGTCATGTTTTCACCCCTAATGTTTGTCTGTCTGTTTTATCTGTCTGTTAGCAAGATCATCTGGGAAGGTTCTGTATGGAATTGGACAAAACCTGGTGGTTAAACTACTTATGGCGCCATGGAACAGTTGATTCGATTTAGCGGCGGATCCGGATTTGAATCTGGATCTAAGGGGCTTTTAGGTGTGGCCGAGGTATGCTCTACTGAGGGCTCTCTAACTTTTTCACTTTCATAGACAGTGAATCATTAGGCATTAGTCAGTTTGTTTATACAATATACAATCATCATCTCATCATCTAGGTCGTCCTCAGACGAGCCTGCTGCCGGAGCTTCCAATCTTTTCGGTCCTCCATACATCCGGCTAGCTCCCGGAGCTCTCCACACCCGCATCCTTCCTCAGTATGTCCACATACGTCGGCGTGGGACGTCCTCTAAGTCGGTGCCCGTGTGTTGGCTCCCAGAGTACTCGTTTGCTAGCTGGGAGTTCTTGGTGTCTGTGGCAGTGACCTGCAAGCTTCATCCTTCTCGATGCTACTTTGTCACTTAGCCTTGGTAGCCCCCCGTACAGATGCTTGTTGGTAACATGCTCGTTCTGGTTAATGCTCAGTACAACACGCAGCATTCTGGTGTAGCACCCATCCAGAGACTTCTGTAGAGTGGGCTTCAGGGTCCAGGATTCACAGCCATACAGGAGAACAGACTCCACGGTTGCCTGGAAGAAGCTCAGCCTGATATGTCGAGGGAGGTTGGATTTCCACACACTTGCCATTCCATTTAGGGCCCTCCATGCCAGCGCTTTCCTTACCCTGAGGTCCTGTTCCGTTGAGTTGACCCAGGTACCCAGGTACTTAAAGTCGCTGACCTCTGCCAGCACATTGCCTCCTGCTGTCTTGAGAGATGTGTGGTCCAGGGGGGTGTTGTAGGTGATGACCTCAGTCTTCTTTGTGTTCAGTCTGAGGCCAACCCTGGAACATTCCTCCTCCACTCTGGCCAAGAGCTCCTGTGCCTTCTCCACACAATCAGACAACAGGCAGATGTCATCTGCGTAGTCCAGGTCTGCTAGGACTACAGCGGGGTTTCTTCTGGACTTCCGGGGTGTGATTGTGAAGCCAAGCTCCTGCTCCCGCCCAGCAATGGCTTTCCTAGTCAAGGGCTACAATGAAGAGAAAGGGGGCAAGAGTGTCCCCCTGCAACACCCCTGCTTGGATGTCGAACTCCTCACTGTCGCCATCTGGGGTTACCACCTTGGCTCTTGTGTCCCTGTACATGGCATCTATGGCCCGGAGCAGGTTAGGAGGAACTCCATAAGCTTTAAGGATTTGTATCATCACGCCTCTGTGTATTGTGTCAAACGCCTTTTTGAAATCTATAAAGCACAGGACGGCCGTGAGGTACAAACTGGCTGCCTTATGATTCATAGTAGTAGTGTGTAGTGGAATGGTGCGATTACGTTCACCATTGTGAAAACTATTTGTGTTGAAGCAGATGCTCAAATGTAAAAGTAAACATCTCGAGAGCTAGAAATGGAGCCACAGGCACAAACATTTGTTTGGGAACCACTCATATATGTATAGGCCTTTTTCATCTGAAACGGGTCTCAAAGCAATACTGTTATTTCACTTTAGTCTCTGACTCCAATATGGTCAACCTGCCTTATAGATTTGCTTTAAATAAATCCAGATGTTTCTGTCAGCTAGCAAGCTAGCTAGGTAGCCAGCGTAGCGTAGCCTGAGGAAGGCTTAACGTAAAGAGGGGGCTGAGCTTCTGTCATCCGGGAGCTTTTCTCGGTTTCGTCTCACCTTTATTTTCCACCTTCTCTTATCGCTTTCACCCATGCAGCCCCATCATAGGGATTCTTCTTTTTTCTAGCGGTACGTTTCAGATTCCCGACGCCTTGCCTGTGTGAGCCGTGGGGGAGGGGGAAGGGGGGGGGTTGCTTTGTGTGTGGTTGTGTGTGTGGTTGTATTTTTTTTCTCTTGTTTAGTTTTGGTACATGTGTACATATCTCTGTGTGGCTGAGTCCACTAATCTACTTTATCTGTACCTACCCGTGTGTGAGCTGCTGCAGTCTGGCTGGCTTTAAACGGTCTATCTGGCTCCCTGGTGTGTGTGTGTGTGTGTGTGTGTGTGTGTGTGTGTGTGTGTGTGTGTGGTGTGTGTGTGAGTGAGAGAGAAAGCCACTCAGTCGTACTTGTGTGCACTCGTGTGTTCAGACAGTTGTGGGTAATATTTCCCAGGGAAGGCAGCGATCTATTGCACACTAGATCTGTGATTATCTATGATGTCTATGATTATCATGATGGAAATGGCATGAGAGTCTACACAGTGACAGGGACATGCGTGTGCTCTGAAACTGTAGGCTCACACACACACACACACACACACACACACACACACACACACACACACACACACACACATAGATACATGCAGGCAGAGACATTTGGGCACACACACACACATTGGACACACATAGATACACTGTAAACCCGAATAAGTTAGCAGAACTCAAAAATTTTGAGGCAATCAATTGCCTCAACATTTTTGAGTTGATCAACTCAAAAATCTCAAGTTCTCAAAAACTCAAAACTTTTGATTAGGTGCTACTTAACTAATTTAAGTTACTATGACTTAAAGTTGTCAGTTTTCAGAACTCAAAAGTTTTGATTAGGTGCTACTTAACTAATTTAAGTTACTATGACTTAAAGTTGTCAGTTTTCAGAACTCAAAAGTTTTGATTAGGTGCTACTTAACTAGTTTAAGTTACTATGACTTAAAGTTGTCAGTTTTCAGAACTCAAAAGTTTTGATTAGGTGCTACTTGATTATTTTCAGTTACTACGACTTAAAGTTTTCAGTTTTCTATCCGTGGGAATAAGTTAACAGAACTTAAAAAAATAAGTACACAACCACATTATTTGAACTTAATAAAAAATAGTTTTATGTACACAAAGTCAAACATAAATACAATAGAATCACTATAATTAAACAACTTTACAACAGTTAAATATGGCAAATAGAAAATAAAAACAAATAGGTGGATAGGATAGCTGAGGTGTAGTGCATAAATCAGTCCAAACATGACCAGGAAGGCATCACCAAATCTGGGGAGGCTGATCACGATGTCACTCTCGAGGACGACAGAGATGTTCACAGGCTGGTAGTGAACTGGACTTGTGTCATGGTCACTGATGACAGTAAGGAGGGCCACAGCAACATCGTCAAGCTCTGGCTCATCAGGCTCCTGAATGAATGAAAGAGACATACTAATCACAAACTAATCCATGGTTTCTACTAATATAAGAGTTAAATAGAATTATTTTTTCCACAATATAGTACTTAATTTATTTTATAACGTTTTTTTTGGTTATTGTTGTTGACAAATCATCTCTCCTTATCATTTAAGTACTGCTGGTGCAGCACAAAGCTAAGTATATGGAGTTATGTTTGTAAGTTGTAAGTAAAAACAGAAGATGCGTGTTCTGGACACAGGAATCAGCCAAGTTACCAGAGAATCTAAGTGGCGGGAGATAGACTGATACTAAGCTCAAGAACACATACAGGAAAATGTTTTACTAAACTTCTTATCGCTTTGAACAAAACACCAAGCCAGTTCATTTGTAGTAGGGTGAAATAAAACAGACCATACCTCTCCAAATCACACAAACTGTATGGATAGACTAAACAAGGGTAAGTCCTAAAACATGTTAGTATTTTGATTAACTGTTCACTTAATATACAGTGGTACTGTTCATTATTTAAGGAGACTCACTGTGCAGGTTCTGAAAAATCCAGAGACTTCCTCGTTCAGATACACAGGAAGTGCATGGAGAACAGTGGTGCGCCTGGTGTGGATGTCATGGATTTCCTATTAAGATAAAAACAGAAGTGTATATACTGAAAAGTTTACTGAACAATGCTGATTTTAAACAGTCCAATCAGAACATATGTCCACAAATAACCTCTACACATCTTTAATGCAATCAGACAAATAGCAAACACAAAGTGGACTAATTGTAAAATGTAAAAGCTCATTTGAATCATTGAAGCTGTCCAATGTTAGAGGTTCAACCTACGACATGTATAATAATCTATTCACCTGTTCATCGTGGATTCGTAAAATGTCTGCCAACGCAACTGCTGTGGTCCCAGTTTTGGACGCCTTCTGTCGAAATAACGTCATCAGTCTACGAATATGGCGGTCAAGCTCTGCGTAGAAGGTGTTGGGCAGGTTCCGGTTTGTAACCATCTGGAACTCTGCATACACCTACATTTAAAAACAGCATAAGGACAATACATCAACATCAATTAGTCAGTTCAACTTGGAGGATCTCTTAAACTTCTATAAAGCAGCAAATAGCCGCCAAATGAGTAAGAACCACAACTTTCACTTTAAACCACACAGAATGTGCAATATGTTAACACAGGAAAAAAATATCCATATTACCACAGACTCTATTTTAAGAGCAGGCCAGGTCCATGAGCTCGTTCACTGGTGGGCAGGAGTTTACTATGGTCTGTCCGCGCAGGGCAAATGTGGTCTGCATCATCTTGGTAATGAGAGGCAGGTTCTTCTCAGTCTTCTTCAGTTCTTCAGCAATTGTCTGCCTCAACTGCTGAATGATGACTGAAATGTACACACGCAATCAGTATAGAGGCATGGAAGAGGGCTGTGCTGCAGTCTGTAGTGTTTAAATAACTGTATTCTGGAAGTGAAAGAAGGAGCGCACAACTTACACTGCCAGACCATATCGGAACAAGCCACCTGAAAGGAAAAAAAAAATGACAAAGTTTAGACCTCCATCAACAACATTCAAACCAGAATTACTTACAACTCAATATAACAAAAAGTTCATTACTATTAGCTTACAAAAACATGACCATGGAATACAGAATACACAATACTGCTGTGCGGTCGGAAACCCAGGCTGTAAAAGCCAGCTGGCTAGCTAATGACCGGCTAGCCATAAGTTATCCCTTACACGTGTTCTAACCACCATGAATGGAAGGAAACCACGTGCTCGAAATTTTAACACCGTTTTGGGCTTCGGTTTGGTTTAGATAGCGAGCAAGTTAGTAACCAGAGTTAGCTCTTAAAAACAAGATTCATTTTCCCATAACCTGAATACATTTACATTACATTTAGGGCATTTGTCAGACGCTTTTATCCAAAGCGACTTACAAAGAGTACAATTGTTGAAGACAGCAATATATCTCCGTGGTGCATAAAGATAAGAAAAAGAGTAGGTTTCAAGCATTCCTGCTTCCTGCTGAATAGTGCAACGTTACATGAGCCTCATGTGCTCTGCACTACACCAACATGCGAGACTAGCGAGAACAATTGAGCGAAATTATATTTTTAAGTCAGGTAGATTAAATGAGCAGAAATAACTAACTATAATTGGTATAATGTATGTGATGTATCTATTAATTAATACTGAAAGTAACTTACCATGCACCTTGGACAAGATCTTGGAGTTCTTCAACGCGGTTGGGGGGAGGAGAGCAAATGATCGCGGTGGAGTGGGGAGGGGGTGGAGTGGGGAGGGGGGTGGAGCGAATCAAATGGGGGGGGGGTGGGTTGAAACCGCCCGTCAAGGGGAGAGGGGGGAGGGGCGTGTTGCTGAAACAGTTCATGGAGGGGGGAGGGGGTGTTGCTGAAACAGTTCATGGAGGGGGGAGGGGGTGTTGCTGAAACATCGTCTGACCCTCAAGGGTGGCGACTAGACCAATGTGTGCGTTCATGCAGCGTTTCCGCTGGTAAGGTTTCCACGGCTAAAACCTTGCCGCCACACCATACATTTGATAATAAAGAATAGGGCTGTCAAGGTTAATGCGTTACTAACGCGTCGCCGTTAACGCCCCCCCGTTCGGACCTGAAGTCCCGCCGCCACCCTCCCCCCCACCCCCACCGCTGGCCATCGCGACCTGAATCCCCCCCCGTCTGACACCCATGAGATCAATTCCACAGGAATCACTGCTTCCATGAGTATATACCACACACCCAACCCCAGATAAATGCCAGAAGAACCCATGCCTGTGGATTAAAGACCAAAGATCGTACCTCTTGTCTTGTGTTCTGACCGACACGAGTGCGAGTGCGCGCGATATACAGAGTCATCATATACAGTCCTTTAAAGTCCTCCCCAATACCCACTATGATGTTACTGACATCAGACACATGCAGTAATGTTGAAACAATAGAAATCAGTGGAATTTATCATTTTGAATATGTAATTACTTAATTATTTAAATTATTTTATTTTATTTTATTATATTATATTATATTAATAAATATTATATTATTATATTATTATAATTATGATTTAATTATTTAATTCTCGTGCTTAA
>CM051007.1:646344-656344 GCA_027704905.1 Muraenolepis orangiensis
AAAGCAATGTGTGTCTGCCAGATTGGTGTTTCTTTCAAGAATTTAGATTCAAGATTCTAGATGCAAGATGTTTGAATTGCCATAAGCAACAAGCACAATGGAATGCTTACTCACTATTCCCTCCTGCAGTATACACTAAACCACATTCAGTGAACTGATAGCAATACACAACAATAGTGAGAGAGAGAGAGAGAGAGAGAGAGAGAGAGAGAGAGAGAGAGAGAGAGAGAGACACAACACACTATATTGTATCTGACATGGTATCTACGCAAGGTACAACTTTGCATTTGTGTGACATGTTACTGCCAGCCCCACGGGGGCAGGTGCACAAGTCAAGTAAGTCTCCTGAATGAATGGCCATTTTTCCAAGACTATAGGGAAATAGGTGAAGTGTTCTTGTGAAAAACCTACCATGTTTCTCCAGACATAGCCAACACACAGCCTGCTCCCCCCTCCTGTGTTGTTTTGCACTGTGAGTTAGTGTGTGTGTGTGTGTGTGTAGTCGGCCATCTCTCCCTTTGATTCCCTCGGTGCAGATACCGAGGATTTGTATCTCTAGACGAAGGCGAGAACTTGGCCTTCATCTTTGTCTGTTTTGTCCAGATTTTGTCGGGCGGACAAAGTTTCACCTCGTCGCTGACAATTCTTTTTTAATATTCATCATCGTTTGTTGAAAGTTTTGTATTTTTCGGTCTGCTGGTTTGCCAATTTTGTCCTCAGGGTCCTTCTCAGAGTCCTTTATGTTCCAGTTTATCACAACAAATTAATCAGATGCATCATCTCTCTCTCTCTCTCTCTCTCTCTCTCTCTCTCTCTCTCTCTCTCTCTCTCTCTCTCTCTCTCTCTCTCTCTCTCTCTCTCTCACTCTCTCTCTCTCTCTCTCTCTCTCTCTCTCTCTCTCTCTCTCTCTCTCTCTGTCCATTGAAGACCCCTACGAGGATGACCTGAAGGTAAAGACCCAGAGATCTGCAGACCAGCCAGGTGTGTTTCAGGCACAGACAGGTGAGTGGTGTGTGTGTGTGTGTGTGCGTGCATGTATACACATACATACAGGTGAGTGGAGGTGTGAGTGTGTTTGTGTGTGCGTGCGTGCATGAATACACATACATACAGGTGTGCGTGTGTGTTCAAAGCATCCACCTGAGGCACAGATCAGAGGAACCAATACCTCGATCACAGTGTTGGGTGTGCTCTGCATTCCTGAAAGATAACCACTATTAGTGAACATATCGACCACACCGGTGTTATTGTCATCAAGTCACACACCAACACACATTTGAAGACTGTGTGTGTGTGTGTGTGGTGTGTGTGTTGGCGGCATCCCCAGTTGGGGGGCTGTTGCTTCCATGCCTTTTTTTCTTCCTACCTCTCATGTCTCTCCTCCTCCTCCTCCTCCTCCTCCTCCTCCTCCTCCTCCTCTCCTCCTCCCACTCTCCTCTCCCTCCCCCCTCCCCCACTCTCCTCTCCTCTCTAACCTCCTCCCCATGTGCTGCTCCTCGGGGGTGGGTGTCCAGATGGAGTGCTGCTTAAGTCTGACTCACTGCATGTTAACGAAGATGTAACGTGATTAACCCGGCAAATGCAATTAATTTAATTTTCCTTCACTAATGTGACGACGCCTCCGTCCAAGGACACCGGGCCTCTCAAACAATTAGCGGGGAAGAGAGGCGGAGAGGCAACGGGTGACATCTTTTAAACAGTGGCTTCCGCTGTGCGTCACCCACCCTCCAACCCCCCAACCCCAAGCCCATGTTGCCCTACACTCTCCCACCACCACCACCACCCACCCCCTCTACCCTCCCACCACCACCACCCACCCCTACCCTCCACCCACCATCACCACCACCCACCCCTCTACCCTCCACCCACCACCACCCCCACCCACCCCCTCTACCCTCCACCCACCACCACCACCACCCACCCCCTCTACCCTCCACCCACCACCACCACCACCCACCCCCTCTACCCTCCACCCACCACCACCACCACCCACCCCCTCTACCCTCCACCCACCACCACCCCCACCCACCCCCTCTACCCTCCACCAACCACCACCCCCACCCACCCCCTCTACCCTCCACCCACCACCACCCCCACCCACTCCCTCTACCCTCCACCCACCACCACCCCCACCCACCCCCTCTACCCTCCACCCACCACCAGCCCCACCCCCTCTACCCTCCACCCACCACCAGCCCCACCCTAGGGCCTTTCCTCTGTGGGAAGCGACGGCTGGCAGAAGACATCTGTCCCACTTTTCAAATGATAAAGCCGCAGCCTCCCTCCTTGTCTCTTGCTCATTGTTGCTTGCTGTCTTTCGGCTGCCTAATAACACACAAACACACGCACGCTCGCACGCACACACACACGTACACACACGTGCACAAACACACGTGCACAAACACACACACACACACAGACACACACACACACACACACACACGCACGCACGCAAACACACGCACGCACGCACACACACACACGCACGCACGCACGCACGCACGCACGCACGCACGCACGCACGCACGCACGCACGCACGCACGCACGCACGCACACACACACACACAGGGATAGACAGACTAACGGACACATCTTCACTTACACTGCTTGCTAATGAATGGCCTACACCAGGAATTATCACTCTTGGCTCAAAATAATTAGGTTTCCTTCCATGAAAGGAAAGGGAGTTATTCGTTTTTGAATAACCATTTTCATTCATTTTCCTTTCCATTTTCAAATCAACCTCAATTCTATAGGCCAGAATGCCTGTGAGGTAGGCTGCACACATGACCCATTCCCCTAACAATGCAAAATAGCCAATCATTTAATCAGCCTCTTTATGAATATTATATTATGGTTTATTCATACCACTGCCCTGGGTACTTTAGGTGGGTAACTATAATAGATTGATCCTTCAAAACTATTTCCACCGAGTCTTTCTAACTATATATATATATATCAATATATATAGATATTGATATATCTATATCAGGGTTTCCGTTAGCCGGTATTTACCGGTTTTTAGCGGGTAAAAATGATAAAATTAAAAAAGCTGCCGGTCAAAATGTCCGGTAATAATGCTAAACTGAGATCAGCTTTATTACTGACCACCCCCCCCGCCCCCCCCCCGTTGGACTTCACGATCGCGACATCCCCCCATTTACCAGACTCTAATCAGTCTGACTGGGGCCAGGTGAGGCTGCTTCAACCAGACTCCAATCAGTCTGACTGGGGCCAGGTGAGGCTGCTTCAACCAGACTCTAATCAGTCTGACTGGGGCCAGGTGAGGCTGCTTCAACCAGACTCTAATCAGTCTGACTGGGGCCAGGTGAGGCTGCTTCAACCAGACTCTAATCAGTCTGACTGGGGCCAGGTGAGGCTGCTTCAACCAGACTCTAATCAGTCTGACTGGGGCCAGGTGAGGCTGCTTCAACCAGACTCTAATCAGTCTGACTGGGGCCAGGTGAAGCTGCTTCAACCAGACTCTAATCAGTCTGACTGGGGCCAGGTGAGTCTGCTTCAACCAAACTCTAATCAGTCTGACTGGGGCCAGGTGAGGCTGCTTCAACCAGACTCTAATCAGTCTGACTGGGGCCAGGTGAAGCTGCTTCAACCAGACTCTAATCAGTCTGACTGGGGCCAGGTGAGTCTGCTTCAACCAGACTCTAATCAGTCTGACTGGGGCCAGGTGAGGCTGCTGCTTCAACAAGCCACCGACCCCACACATCCTGCCCCCCCATCTCCATCCCAACTGATCCCTTCTCACCTTTCTCCCCCTCCCTCCCACCCCCTCCCACCCCCAGCAGGTGACCCGGCGGCGGAGGAGTGGTCCCAGTGGAGCACCTGCTCTCTGACGTGCGGTCAGGGCTGGCAGGTGAGGACGCGCTCCTGCGTGTCCTCGCCGTACGGCACGCTGTGCAGCGGCGCCCTGCGGGAGACGCGCATGTGCAACAACACGGCCGCCTGCCCCGGGGGCGACCCCGGCATCCTCAGCTCAGGTACCCGCAGGGGGAGGGCCGATGGATGTTCAATGGGTGTGTGTGTGTGTGTGTGTGTGTGTATGTGTGTGTGTGTGTGTGTGTGTATGTGTGTGTGTGTGTGTGTGTGTGTGTGTGTGTGTGTGTGTGTGTGTGTGTGTGTGTGTGTGTGTGTGTGTGTGTGTGTGTGTGTGTGTGTGTATGCATGGGCCGCTTAAATTTTGTATGCAGCGAGGGATGTTGGGTTGAAGCTTGTGGTCGTTTGGTGTGTTTAGTGTATTTTGATATACATAGATATGATTTGTTATTTTACTATACAACTATACAATACTATACTATACTAAACAATACTTTACTGTAAACAACACTATATACTATCTAAGATATGCTATACTATATACTATAAAAATCACTATACAACTATACAATACTATACTATACTGAACAATACTTTACCGTGAACAACACTATATACTATCTAAGATATACTATACTGTGTGCTATAAACAACACTTTACTATAACAATAATATACACAATAAAAAATAACAATAAAGTGAAGCGTTTAGCTTGTGGCGTTCAGTGTGTCACTTTGAGTTTAGTGTGTTTTGGTTCATATGTAGCATTCAGCTTTTGGTGTTTAGCTTGTAGCATTCACTGAGTCACGTTTAGTTCACTGTATGTTCGTTCATATGTAGCATTTAGCTTGTTCATAGTGTCACATTTAATTTTTGTCTATTTCGGTTCATATGTAGCGTTTAGCTTGTGGTGTTTACTGTGTCACATTAATACCGTTTTCACACTACATACGGTATCGACTCCCGTATTAGTTAATACGAGTGTCGATACCGTATTAGTTAGTGCACATCGAATACACTTTATGTTCACACTCTCTTCTAATTCGCGATTCGCTGTGCACTCGATACCAGGTTTTCGTTCACACACAATAGAGAAGCAAATGCGCATTCAATTAGGAGACTGGTAAGTTTTATGTGAAGTGAAAGTAATGTGCATTAAAGATTCTGTTCACACACACACCGGAAGCGAAACCCGTAGTAGTTTTATTGCTTTGCACCCAAACGAGTTACTTCGGGATCGAAACCACCTACCCCACGGTGGATTAGTTAATGAGCACTAGTTGGGTAGCGAATCGTCGTGTCGTGTTTAGCTTGTCGTTTTCAGTGTGTAAAGTTTAGTTTAGTGTGTAGTGGTATATATATATAGCGTTGAGCTTGAATCGTTGAGCTTTTAGTGTGTAGCGATTAGCTCGCAGTGTTTAGCTTGCAGCTTTCAGTGTGTGGTGTTTAGCCTGTTTAGTGTTTAGGGTGTATCATTTATTAATATATTGTGTTTATAGTGTTATAGCTTGAAGCGCCTTAAGTTTTTGAGGTTTGTTTAATGCTTTTCTGCTCTCGCTTCCAATGGAATTCATTGTAACTTAGTCCGGTGCGTGCAATGTGGGTTATTATGTGGTTTACCAGTGAAATCTACCTTTTTTTCTAAAAACCTGTGGAGATAACAAGCAGCTACTATGACTATGACAACAATGGAAACCTTTAAAAGACATTGCATCTACAGAAATAAAAAGTGCAGAGTAATGTCCTATTCGTGTCACACGTTATGACCCCTTGAATAATCGCAGGTTCGCTGGAAGATTTCCTAATTCTATTGTAGCATCCGGGGAAAAGATGGAAATTTGCTGATGCTCTGTTATTGCGCCGCTGGCGGGATACAGATTGTATTTAAATTACGAGGAAGCTTGTTTTCCATGACATTGTAGTTTCACCGCCAAAAGGTATGTCTGCGTAACATCCACGCTTAATAGAATCTCAACCTTTTATAAGATAGTCACAGTGTGTCTCTAAACTCTCGTGTGTGAACACAGAGCGCACACAGCCTAATAATCCGATAAGCTTTATTTATTGATAGTGACTTTGTTCCTGGCCAATACTCCAACAGTAGAAGCTGTTGATCTCCAGGAACTCATTCATTAGGCTCTCTCTGCCGGAAGGATCCAGCTGTCCAAATTGATCTTGAGAAAATGAGACAGCGAGACTGTTAAAGATAGCATCATCTGTTAAGGGGATCTCATGCCTGGTGTTCAACGAAAGGAACCAGGCTCAAACCAAGAGATTTGGTTTTTGGCTGCTAATTCATGGTTTTCAACACACTCAAAAGTCCCCTATTTTCACAATATATATATATTTATATACACGCACACAAAAAAAACTTCACAACTCCCACCAACATTCCTAAATCAATCCAAAAATAAGAAATCAATGTTGATGAAGGTCCAACGCGTGGCTCTGATCAACCTTAATGATATGCAGCTTCATGTATTGAGTGTCTCAGTCAAATGGTCCTGGCAGGGTGTGAACAAACAGGACCTGGTCTTCAGGTTTGCGTGGCCAAGTTCTTATATAAAAAATAAAAAGAACAATAAAGAGACAGATGGATGATATGAAATGTGTTGAATTGTGCAAAAAACATTTAAAAGCATTTAAGTGCCAGTAGTTCAGCAGCACCATGAATACAGGGCAGAACAGAGCAGTGGCTGGAATTAGTACACAACGTCTAGGAAAAGTATAATAGAGTCATGTAATATGGATGACTCCTTCCTAAAAAAAGTTTTCAATCTCAGTCTTCGAGACTTGAAGTAGCACAAACTCAAGTTATTGAGGCAAATTCCATTGTGTTCATTTCCAAGTATGAACCATGACAGAACCCCATATGCTCTCCTCGGGTTTCATTAAACCTAAACCTAATTCATAACTTCAAAGGGGCCTACATTTACATTAAAAAAAACTATATTAAAATGTCCTGCAACAATGTGGACACAGAGAGAGACACAATGTGGACACAGAGAGACAATGTGGACCAGAGAGACAATGTGGACAGAGAGAGAGACAATGTGGACACAGAGAGAGAGACAATGTGGACACACAGAGAGAGACAATGTGGAGACAGAGAGAGACAATGTGGACACGGAGAGACAATGTGGACACAGAGAGACAATGTGGACACAGAGAGACAATGTGGACAGAGAGAGAGACAATGTGGACACAGAGAGAGAGACAATGTGGACACACAGAGAGAGACAATGTGGAGACAGAGAGAGACAATGTGGACACAGAGAGAGACAATGTGGACACACAGAGAGAGACAATGTGGACACAGAGAGAGACAATGTGGACAGAGAGAGAGACAATGTGGACAGAGAGAGAGAGTCAATGTGGACACAGAGAGAGACAATGTGGAGACAGAGAGAGACAATGTGGACACGGAGAGAGACAATGTGGACACGGAGAGAGACAATGTGGACACAGAGAGACAATGTGGACACAGAGAGAGACAATGTGGACACATAGAGAGACAATGTGGACACAGAGAGACAATGTGGACACAGAGAGAGACAATGTGGACACAGAGAGACAATGTGGACACAGAGAGAGATAGCATTACATGACATGAGAAATACCCTTTGAAGCCATGTGGAATCATCTCCCGGTGTCCAATTACATTTTTTGGTGAAGTCTTATCTCCATCTTGTGATCTTTGTGGATGTGGGTTGGATGGTTTCTCCACGCCATGCGCTCCTTTATTAAAATGATTGGAAATTTGATACTTGTTACATATATTAACCCCCTTTTGCTTGGCCACTTGTTTCATGACGACCTTCTTGGAAGGCCATGGGGATTGTGTTCTCTATTTCTTTTTTTTTCTTTTCTCTCAATTTTGTATGAATAGGTGAGCTGAATGAATATTTAGCATTCCTGTGATTGAATGCACCGCATGACAACTTGTTACGCAAGAGAGACCACGATTGGCAGATTTGTTTGATTGTATACAGATTGGCTCCTGGCCTGTTAATCAAAATGAGATCAAATCATCGGTCTCATCGAGTCTAAACAAGTGTACACTCGAACGGATAAACAGCAAATACAAACAGGCAAGAAAGTGCAATGAAGAACAAACTCACACAAGAGCTCCACCATCCCGCCGTCCGTCCTGTCAGATGAGAGACGGATGGAGAACATATGATGTTGTCACCCACATGCAATTTAATTCGATACCTCCGTTATTTGGGCTTTGGGTTATTGCTCTCCCACATAAAGAGTGAGGCAGTAGCTCAGGAGGTAGAGCGGTTGTCTCACAACGGAAGGTTGCTGGTTCGATCCCCCTGGCTCCGCATGACACCCTAACTGCTAACTGCTCCTGACGTGCTGGTGGGTGCCTTGCATGGCTGACTCCGCAGTTAGTCGGTGTGTGAATGAGTTGTAACATCTCTTTGAGTGGCCATACTGGTTAGAAAAGCACTATATATATAAATGCAGTCGGACGTTCCGTACAGTCCGTTCTTCTGTCTTTGCGGTTGACTCGCGGGGGGAAGAGGGGGGAAACCATGACGTTCTCGGGCAACGACGACAAGACAAGCGGGGGCCATGTTCTCCGTGTCGGTTTTGTATGCTAATGTTGTTTTTATGCTAATGGTCCGATGTGTCTCATGTTCCCTTCACTGTGGATATCAATTCCCTCACTTCCTCTTTGATGGGATTTAGGTCCGCCATGTTCCTTTCATTATTTCTCATCTATTCCCATTTTTTTATGAGGAATGGGGACTTTTTGATGGGGATGGGAGGTGGGGTGGGCGTTTACTAAAATCTAAGTGGGCTCTATCTGGTGCTGTGTGTGTGTGTGTGTGTGTGTGTGTGTGTGTGTGTGATGGGGAGGTTGTTGTGTGTAAAACCAGAGAGCAATTGAATGCACCTTTATGGCAGACTTTCTCACTTGGGCGGATTGTGTTGAGCCAGTCTTCAGGGCCCTTATGGTTTATGGAGCGCTTCACGTCTGGACGTTGGCCGGGCCGATGGGGCCAGCCTGGGATGCTCAGGAAGATGATTGAGGGAGGGGGGGGCGGGCTTGGAGGGAAGGCTTTAAAAATGCACACAGACACATATACATCTCTAAATCTGGAGGATTGAATCCTCTATTGGTTACATACATGTACACACACAGTGATATGTGTTTCTCTGCATTTTACCCATCCTAGTATTAGGAGCAGAGGGCAGCTATGTTATATACACAGCGCCCAGGGAGCAGTGTAGGGGTCTGGTGCCTTGCTCAAGAGCACCTCAGCAGTGCACAGGTGTTTCAGGGACTTGAACCGGTGACCTTCCGGTTCCCAAGCCCCAAGTCCCCACAGACTGAGCTACTGCCGCCCCCTAAAAAGAAGTGGGCAAGTGCGCATACATACTGTGGCTGCTCAATTCAGGCTCTGTGTTGAATTATTTGAGGCGCTGTTATCATGACTCAGGCACCAGAGACACCAGTAGTTCAAGAACAAGCCTGAAAGCGTTTTATTCACGCTTTATTTTACCCCCTCAATTGACCTAAGGAAATCATCATTATATTGGCAGACATACAAATAACGTCCTTCTTCGACAAAGAAGTGAGTACACAAACGGGCACCTTGGAAAAGAGTGTGAAGAGTTGACACATTTAAGGTGGAAGTAAGGTGGATTTGTATTTTAACACACATTTATGTGTGTTTATGTGAGTGTAAGGTATGTGTGTGTGTTTGTGAGTGGGAGAATATCAAAGAGAAAATAAAGAAAATTAACAGAATATGGCATTTGAAGTGTAGTATGGTATCCAGAAATTGGCCAAACATTAAATTTGTTTATTTTCCAAAAACATAGTATCCACAAAATGACTTTGACAAGAAAAACACCCTGAATATTCTGGATCTGAACATTATTTTGAAGTGGAAGCCGATGCCTAGCTTGCGCTGAAGGGTTCTGGATTCAGTGGCATTTTCAAACCAAACCTTCATGATGTAACACAATGCAACCCACTGCTGCATTATGAACATGTCCAGGTCAGAGAGCAGGTCTTTATGGGAGCAGAAGAGCCGGAGTTCATGGAAGGAAACCACACACACACACACACACACACACACACACACACACACACACACACACACACACACATGCATCGTTTCTCTTTTCTTCTATCCTTCTTTC
>CM051007.1:661344-666344 GCA_027704905.1 Muraenolepis orangiensis
TGGAGGCTGTTTTAACCTGTGGGCCTTGATTAACAACGACCCACAGGTGTGCAGCCTCACCAGCCAATCAGTCCGACTCAGGCAGGTGAGGCTGCTTCAACCAGCCGCTGAAGGTGGTCTAATTGGATGTTTTTACAGCGCTGATTGGGAAAGTTTAAACTTTATTAACCCTTCTTTCCCGCTTGCTTCATTTGTCTTTCTTTCTCCTTTTTCATTTTCTCTACTGTATCTCACCCCCTCTCTCTCTCTCTCTCTCTCTCTCTCTCTCTCTCTCTCTCTCCTCTCTCTCTCTCTCTCTCTCTCTTGCTCGCTCTCCCTCTTACTTGCTCCCTCTCCCTCTCTCCCTCTTGCTTGCTCTCTCTCTTTTTCTCTCTCTCTCTCCCCCTCTCTATCTCTTCTCCTATCTCTCTACCTCCCTCTTCACTTCTTCCTCCTCCTCCTCATACCCCCCCCCCCCTCTCTCTCTCTCTCTCTCTCTCTCTCTCTCTCTCTCTCTCTCTCTCTCTCTCTCTCTCTCTCTCTCTCTCTCTCTCTCTCTCCATCACTCCCCCCCCCCCACCCCCTCAGTGGAGGGCCAGTGGTTGGAGTGGTCTCCGTGGTCCCAGTGCAGCGTGACGTGCAGCGCGGGCACCGAGCAGCGGCAGCGGCGGTGCAGCTCGGCGGCCCACAGCTGGGCTGAGTGCCAGGGGGAGCACCAGGAGAGACGGGGGTGCAGCAAGCCCTCCTGCAGCGGTAAGATGCCAGCCACCCCCCCGCCGCCTCCACATCCAGCATCTAGAGTACACTACTACTATACACTACTAGAGACCCCTAGAGAACACTACTACTACTACACACTACTAGAGACCCCTAGAGAACACTACTACTACACACTACCAGAGACCCCTAGAGAACACTACTACTACACACTACTAGAGACCCCTAGAGCAGGGGTTCCCAACCGCCGGGCCGCGGACCGGTACCGGGCCGTGGAGGTGTTACTGCCGGGCCGCGAAACAGCTGTGTGTTTATCATCATATCATCACATTGACTCAAATCATTTGAGTATAGGTGAACGGCGGGCGGTATAATCTATATATAGAGATTATATATATAGTATAATCTATATATATAGATTATATAGCGGTATATATGGGCGGTAAAATCTATATATATAGATTAAATATATATCGGCGGCATAACGAGAGACTTTCAGTTGCACGCGCTACTAAAGAGACTACGCGCTAGTGACGTGTCGGTCGGTAGCGCGTTTTTTGTTACGTTTATACTGAAATCGAGCCCTGCCGTTTTGTTAGGGGTGTGTGTTGACACACACTTTGACAACCGGTCCGCGAAAATTAACAACCGGTCCGCGAGATTTTTTTCATGTATCTGCCGGTCCGTGGCACAAAAAAGGTTGGGAACCCCTGATCTAGAGTACACTACTACTACTACTACAAACTTCCCTTATCCTTCCTCCTAGCCCATCCTCTTATCATCTTTTTACTAGCTAGTGATACAAGATACAAGCTATTTTATTGTACATAGGAATACTTACTCCCCATTCCCTCCCGCAGTATACATCTCCTTTAAAACAACACCATAACAATAAAATATACAATAAAAATTAACAGAACAAATCAGCAAAGTGACCATTCAACACATGTACATGTGTTGAATGTACTTTTTGTACTTCTTGTAATTTTCCTTTGCAGGAATCTTTAAAAGCATTTAAAGTGCCAAAAGCATTTAAAGTGCCAAGAGTCTTTAGTGTCTTTCAAAGTAGATAGTTAGTAAGATATTGTTCTCTTGTTTGTCAACTTATTGTACTTTACCTTATTGTACTTTCACTTGAACTTATTGTACTCCTACCTGAGCCCTGGTTTAGTCCACTCTTACCTTCCTTTGTTGAACACACTATTGTAAGTAATGTAAAAAAAGAGTCTGCTAAATGACGTGGAGGGGAGGGCGGGGGGGTGATAGGCTAACCACACACACACACAAAATGCATACACTTGCACCGGCATGCATGCATGTGTGTGTGTGTGTGTGTGTGTGTGTGTGCGTGTGCGTGCCTGTCTGCATATATATACATATATGCACACACTCAAACCTACAAATACACGTGCATACATACACGTGCATACACACACACACACACACACACACACACACACACACACACCACACACACACACACACACACACACACACACACACACACACACACACACACAGCCAGGGTCTGTATCACTGCTCTGCTTCCAATGTGCAGGCGGCGGTAACTGGGGCAGCTGGAACCACTGGAGTCTGTGCAGCAAGTCATGTGACTCCGGCTGGCAGCGGCGCTCCAGGATGTGTGATGGCCCGGGGCTCCAGGGACCCCCCTGCCAGGGGTCCGGAGAGGAGGACCGCACCTGCAACCACAAGAAGTGCCCAGGTTGGTTGCCCAACCATTTCTACGCCTTGTGTGTGTGTGTGTGTGTGTGTGTGTGTGTGTGTGTGTGTGTGTGTGTGTGTGTGTGTGTGTGTGTGTGTGTGTGTGTGTGTGTGTGTGTGTGTGTGTGTGTGTGTGTGTATCAGCATTTGTGTGTGTGTGTGTGTGTGTGTCTGTATGAGTGTATAAGTATGCACACACAATGCAATGATTGTCAGAGTTTTCCCTGCAGCCAAAAGCCAGTGTCACACTTTTGTCACTTCATTCTGTGTGTCTGTCACGCCTCTCACCCAGCCTCCCCCATCTGCCTCACCCTTACCTTTGTATGACTTATTTAGATGCAGTTTATTTGTATGTTATTAGTAATTTCCTCATATATTTGTCCTTCTCCATTTCTTTCACTCTCTCTTTCTTTATTTTTCTTCCTTCTCTCCTTCCCTTCCCTCCTCTCCTACCCCCTCCTCTTAGTTTCCCTCCCCTCATGTGTGTCTCCCTCCCTCATTGAGTCTAGTCTGTTCAAAGGTCTCCTCTGTGCGAACACAGTGTATTTTATTGAGCATATGAATGCCAAACACTCTTGGAATTACGGAATAATACATAATTACGGAATAATAACCACAACGCAACGCAACAAAGGACTGGGACTTATTTGCAGGGATCCTGAGGGACAATAGAGAGCAGGCAGGAGGGAAGCCCGTTCCCCCCCTGGAGCTACCAAGCCCCAGGGGGGAACAACAAACGCGCCCGCAGGAGAGGTTCCCGTGGCGTCTACTGGTTAGGACACGCCGAAGGGGATGGAAACCAGCCCTACCGAGCATTGTTCTTGCCAACGTCCAGTCTCTCACTGCCGTATCGCCTCGCAGCGGGACATCAGGGAGTGTTGCGCCAGGATTTTTACGTAAACGTGGCTGACCTTCATGACGAAGCAGTGCAACCACCTGGATTCTCTTTGTTTTGGACCGACAGAACAGCTGAGTCTACTGGGAAGAACAAAGGTGGGGGCATATGCTGCTTGGTGAACAACAGCTTGTGTACGGACGTTCTTCGCTATTCTCATGGCGGTGGTTTACATCCAACCCCTGGCTGATGCGAACATCGCATTGGACGAACTCTACATCAAAGTCCCCATCGTAGCGGGGGACTTTAACCACTGCAATTTATGACAACAATACTATCAACACATTCTTGTCCGACAAGAAACAACAAGACTCTTGATCACTCGTATGCTTATCGTGGTGTTGCATGGCCGGCTTTCGGCAAATCAGACAGTGCTGCCGTGCTTCCGTGCTTCCGTGCTTCTACTTCCTGTTTACAAGCAGAAGTTGAAGTCCACGCCCACAGCTGTAAAGAATGTGCGTCGCTGGACAGATGGAACCTTACTACATCTGCAGGGTGGGCTGGAAATCACACACTGGAGTGTATTCAAGACCACTGACCTGGATGTGACAGCATACATTAACAGGCTAGTGGAAGAATGCATCCCGACCAGGTCTGTTTTCTCATTCCCGAACCGCAACCATGGATGAATGCTGACATACAAACCATGGATGGCACATGGATGGCAAATGGAACCGCAAACCATGGATGAATGCTGACATACGGTACAAACTAAAGGAACGTAGTCCTGCTTTCAGAACAGGCGACTCCGATCCCTACAAGAAAGCCAGGTATGAAGGTATGTGGCAGGTCTAAAGGTCCTCTCCAACTACAAGAGGAGCTCAGGGGAAGTAACCAACAACCACCCAAACCAGACAAGCTCAACATGTTTTAAGCTCACTTTAAAAGGGAGAGCTCTGAGCCGATCAACAAATTCAACTTTCGCCCAGAGAACTACGTTCTACAACTGTCTGAGTCTGATGTCCGCATAACCTTCAGTAGGGTGAAGGCAGGGATGGCAGCCGGTGCAGACGGAGTTCCATTTTGCATCATCAAGACCTGCGCCGACCAGCTGGATCCTGTTGTTCACGGACATCTACAATGCATTCCTGCAACAGTCTGTCATCCCTGTGTGCTTCAAAGAGACATCAATTGTGCCACTATCCAAAAAGACCAAGGTAACAAGCCTCAATGATTATCATCCAGTGAATTTAACACTCAGCCATGAAGTGCCTGGAGAAACTTTTAATGTTGCATATTAACTTTTCCATCCAGGAGCCCCTAGATGAACTCAGTTTGCATACAGTAGACAATGCAATTTCCCTGGCACTACACACAGCTCTGGAGCACCTAGACAGGAGGGACACCTATGTCAGACTGCTGTTCATTGACTACAGCTCGGCGTTCAACACCATCGTTGCCTCCAAGCTAGTCCTGAAACTGAGGGACCTAGGTCTGGGTGCCCCCATCTGTAACTGGATTATGGACTTCCTGATTGGAAGGCCTCACATGGTGAAGATTGGGAACAAAATCTCATCCACTCTGGTCCTCAACACCGGAACACACCAAGGCTGCTGCCTCAGTCCCCGGCTGTACTCGCTGTACACACATGTCTCCCACACCCTCTCCTTACTCTCTCCTCACCCCCTTCTCCCTCACCCCTTGCCACCTTCCCTCCAGAGCGTCTCCAGTATCTCTCACACGTTCA
>CM051007.1:681344-686344 GCA_027704905.1 Muraenolepis orangiensis
TTGGATTGACAATTTGATCAACCAATCATATCGTGATTTGTAGCCAATGGGCGTATTCTTTTAGATTTCCCCGCAGCTCAATATGGAGCTAGAAGGTGCAAGGTGGTGGCTGGCGCGAGAGTGGATCTAGCGTAGTGTTACGTTTTCTACGTTGTTTTTTTTTACGTCAAAATGGCAACAGGTGAAGATGATGTCGTTGCGGATTTATTGTCTGAACCATTTTCAAGACGACCATTTAATGTTAAGATGGACATTATTAAAAAAGGCCGTCCAATGCCTGACAATCTGGAGCTGAATCAAGTTGTTAAAGCAGACTATGTTCGCCATTTCCAGGCTAGCAACTGGGAAATATCCCCGTGGCTAACGGGCTCTACTAGCCACAAGAGGCTCTACTGATGGGAGTGTTGCTGTTTGGGACCGACAAGAGAGCAGGGAATTGGAACTTATTTTGGATCTGAAAAGCGATCATCTTTATGACCTGATGGTGGTCGAACCATCCAGAAGGACAGGAGAATGGATTTGGTCTTTAGTGAACATCATTGGTGAGTGACACTCATTTGTCTTTGCTGGTTTTGTCTCAGTGTTGCGTCTCGTTGAGCTGGTTGGTGCATTTTGTTTCCACACACTTGTTGACTGATTAGTTAATGGCTGTCTTGGGTTTGTTAAGCATTGTTGTGCATTTGAATTGAGAGTTTGGACTTGATCTTTCTTTGCATCGCTTAACGTGAAAAGACTTGACGTAACTAAGAGTTACAAAACCGCGATCAATAATCACCTAATTTGCATATGTTTTGTCATTAGCACTTTCACCTTTTCACTTTCATTTTGACAGGTGAAAGTGCTAATGACAAGACATATGCCAGAGACATTTGGTGATTATTGATCGCTATTTTGGAACTTAAAGTTCCAAAGTTACGTTAAGCCTTTTCTCGTGAAGCGTGTTAGACCGTCCCTTTAACCGATAGCCTGTGTGTGGTGGTCTGTGGTGGTCTGTTACTTCACTACATGGACACTGCTTTACAACTATGGTCCACTTGGAAATTGGCTGCGACAATCTGATCTGCCTAAATGAGATAAGGCATGAAGTGACTCCTCCGTGACGTCCGTCTGACTAGAACAACTGAATTTTCGAATGGTGGTGGTGATGGTGGGGGTGGTGGTCTACAGCAGGGGTTCCCAAAGTGGGGGTCGCGGGACCCCGAGGGGGGGGGGGTGGTCGCGAGATGATTTCAGAATCCTCTTGATGTGACCATGAGGTTTTTATTGTTAATAATAACGTGTGCATAGATATTTTTATATATGTACGGGTGACGAATAAAGGAATTTTGATTCCGACAGATTCACGACAGTATTATTTGCAGCTGAAAAAAAAGCCACACACAATTTTCAATATCACGATTACCCCCCCCCCCCCCCCCTTGGACTTCACGATGTTCTCGATGGTGAAGATCTGCGCACACGTTGTTTTTAATGTTCCAGTCCCTCCGGTGATAGTGGGGGGGTCTGTTATGTTGGGGGTCGCGGGCTGAAAAGTTGGGGAACCCCTGGTCTACAGAAGGTCCAGTTGTGATAGACACGCTTCGCCACTGGTATATACAGTATGCACATTTGAATGTGCACAGTTACTTATATATGTACATTGTTCATAAATAATCCCACTTTTCCGATGTATATTTGCCTCACCATTGCTTTTGTTGTGTTTCTTTGGTCACATCATGTTTCTGTGTCTTTCTTACAATTATTGAGAAACTTTCCTGAACTTTTTCTTTTTGACATGCGGTTTCTTCCGTTCTTCTGAGCGGGAGATAAATGAGTTAAATGAGTTAAATGAGATAAATGAGATAAATGAGTTAAATGAGTTAAATGAGTTAAATGAGTTAAATGAGTTAAATGAGATAAATGAGTTAAATGAGATAAATGAGTTAAATGAGATAAATGAGTTAAACGAGTTAAATGAGTTAAATGAGTTAAATGAGTTAAATGAGGATAAAGGAATCACGTTGAGCCGTTTCCGGTACAGTGAACGAAAAAAATAACTAAACTCCCTGGACAAATGCAAATTATTTTGACTGCACTTACTTTGATTGTACACGTGCACAAGCACACACACACACACACACACACACACACACACACCCACACACACACACACACGTGCACACTTTCACATTATGTGAGCGCATGTAAATATACGCACAGAAGCACGCAGACCCGGCATCGGCAATAACTGTGTATTCCAGAGGGTTCCAGTAATCTAATCAGATACTCAGCCTCCAGCGAACTCTCTCACACACACACACACACACATACACACACATACACACACACTAAAACTAAAAAATGCAAAGTGCATCTCCCAGCTTCAACCAGAAATTGGGGCGTCTGGTTTAAGCACTTCGTATTGCTTCGACTCTCTCTCTCTCTCTCTCTCTCTCTCTCTCTCTCTCTCTCTCTCTCTCTCTCTCTCTCTCTCTCTCTCTCTCTCTCTCTCTCTCTCTCTCTCTCTCTCTCTCTCTCTCTCTCTCTCTCTCTTCTCCTTGTTTGGAAAGGCACACTATAAATACAATTGACTTACTAACTGACATTAACTCAACAACAACAAATGGTGAGGATTGAATCCTCTTTATTGGTCTCATACATGTAAACATACGGTGACATGTGGTCTCTACATTTAACCCATCCTAGTATTAGGAGCAGTGAGCAGCTATGTATACAGCTCCCTGGGAGCAGTTAGGGTTAGGGTGTCTTCCTCACGGACACCTCGACAGTTCGGGGATCGAACCAGCAACCTTCTGGTTGTGAGGCGACCGCTCTACCTCCTGAGCTGTACTGCCGCCCCTGCCCACCCCCTAATCTTTAAACGCATTTGATCTGAAATCTATCAGACTTACAGTACTTGCTGTCTTACCTTATATTGTTTCTGTCCCACGTTTAACTTTGACCTATTGCTATGCAGTGCTTTTCTCCGCAGTGGTTAGTTGGCAACTGTTTAGTCACCGTAAGAATGTTACAACCAGACTGTTGCTGACAACGCCGCCACCAGTGTGTCAAATGGCTGCTTGCAGGCTCCTGCTGAAGACAAGGACACAGAGGAATCTGGTTTATTGAGAGTTAAGAGTTTGAATTATTGTGAACAAAGCAGATTCAAGATTCAAGATAACTTTATTTATCCCGAGGGAAATTAAGGTGCAACAGTTGAAACAGGGGGAATAAATGCACACACAATATACTAATACATAAAAGCTAAAAACTAAATAACAACAAACTAACTAAACAAAACTAGTATAAACAAAATATAACTAAATGAACTCTAAATGAAATCTAAATGTATTGATAGATGAATTGCACAATTTACAGTATTATTACAGTAATACGTAGGTATACACAATACACAACAATACGTATAGTGCAAATTGGCAGTAATGAACAATGAGTCCAGCTGGACCCCCAGGACAGCGCCAGCCTTCCTGACGATCCTGCTGATCTTGTTGGCGTCTGCTGACCTCAACCTGCTTCCCCAGCACACGACACCGGAGAAGATGGCACTGGCTACCACCGACTGGTAGAACATCTTCAGCATCATGTTACAAACGTTGAAGGACCGGAGCCTCCGCAGGAAGTAGAGACGGCTCTGGCCCTTCTTGTACACAGCCTCAGAGTTCTTGGCCTAGACCAGTTTGTAGTCCAGGTGAACTCCCAGGTATTTATATTCCTGAACAACTTCTGCGGACACACCCTTGATGGAAATGGGTGTGGGGGTAGATTTCCTCCTGCGGAAGTCCACCACCATCTCCTTCGTCTTGTCTGTGTTGAACTGCATGTGGTTCAGCTCACACCACTCAACGAAGGAGTCCACGACGCCCCTGTACTCATCGTTTCCCTCGCTGACACAACCAACAACTGCAGAGTCGTCCGAGAACTTCTGCAGATGGCAGGACTCTGAGTTGTACTAGAAGTCTGAGGTATAAGGGCTGAACAGGAATGGGGAAAGAACCGTTCCCTGTGGAGCACCAGTGCTGCTGACCACAGTGTCAGACACACAGTCCTGCAGTCTGACAAACTGTGGACGACCCGTCAAATAGTCTGTAATCCAGAAAACCAGGGAAGAGTCCACCTTCATCGCCGTCAGCTTACTCCCCAGCAGGGCAGGCCGGATGGTGTTGAACGCACTGGAGAAGTCGAAAAACATGATTCTCACAGTGCTCCCGGGTCTGTCCAAGTGGGCGTAGGCACGATGAAGCAGGAAGATGATGGCGTCCTCCACTCCCAGTTTCGGCTGGTAGGCAAACTGAAGAGGGTCCAGCGATGATCTGACCAGGGGCCGAAGAAGCGACAGGACCAGCCTCTCAAAGGACTTCGACACGTGGGACGTCAGCGTAACCGGTCTGTAGTCGTTAGAGGTGCTGGGACGTGCCTTCTTCGGAACCGGCACCAGGCAGGATGTCTTCCACAGCACAGGGACCCTCTCCAGTCTCATGCTCAGGTTGAAGATGTACTGCAGGACTCCACTCAGCTGGGCAGCACATGTTTTGAGGACCCTCGGGCTGACGCCGTCAGGACCAGCAGCCTTGCCTGGGTGGAGCCTGCACAGCACTTTCCTCACCTGCTCAGCTGTGAAGGTCTGTGTGCCGTGTGTGGGGGCAGGAAGAGTCTCTGTTGTGTTGATGAGGGAGGGGTGAGGTAGTGGTGGTGGGGGAGAGAGAACAGGTATGTTGTCGCTGGAGAGGGATGGTGGGGGAGGGGGGACAGCAGGGCTGGGGGGCTGGAGGGGAATGGTAGTAGAGGAGCTGGGGGAGGGGGGGTGGACCGGATCCACTCATTGAATCTATTGAAAAACAAATTCAACTCGTTGGCCCGGTCAGGACCCCCCCCTATTGTCTGGCTACCAGGTTGTTTGTAGCCAGTGATGCTCCTCATGCCACTCCACACATCCTTCAGGTTGTTCTGCTGAAGTTTGTGCTCCAGCTTCCTCCTGTAGTTGTCTTTGCCCTGCTGGATCC
>CM051007.1:691344-713844 GCA_027704905.1 Muraenolepis orangiensis
TCTCTCCTGTCTTGCAGGGTACATCAGAAAAAAATTCACGGCGTTTGGCTGCCTGACCTTCCCTTCATTTGTCAGGAGGGCAGCCCTGTTATCAAAGCAATGCCGCTGTTAATGCATGTTGATCGCGAAGAGCATTTTATACTCTGACCCCGCCCCACATGGGCACCCCGGGGCGTATAGAAGCAAAGAGTAGAGCAATCAATTGTTTGCTCTTTTTTTTCTGTGGTGCATGGTGCCCCAGATTTTGGGGCACCGACCATTGACAGACAACATGGGTTCATCACGCATGTCGTCAATGGAGGAGTCGTTTCAAACCAGCCTCTATATATCAGAAACACGGTGAAAAAGCTTCACATATCATCGTCATGGCCTTGGTCTTGCTACTTTGCCCTTTGGATGTTGGGATGTTTTCTGTTTTTTTTTCAGTTTGGATGTTTCAGATTCGGATGAAAACGGTGAACTGGAACGGCACGTACCAAAAATAACAGACCAAGTCTGTTGTTAATTGAGTCTGTCTCTCTCTCCCTGCTCCGATCTACTCACCGATACTGCCGGCATGTGGCTAAAGGCAAACAATGAACCCAGGTTTTGAGACAAGGGAATGGGGAGATTAGGGCTAATCCACCTCCCATCCACCTCTCACCCCTCTCCCCCACCCTCTCCCCCCATGAAGGGGAGATGAAGATGAAGATTTGGCGGCCCACAGACCCCTGCTGGTGGACCAGGTCCAGGAAGCCCTGCCAGTGATTAAGGTGATACATTAGGGGCGGAGGAAGCCGGGCCTGACGGACGTAGGATGATGGAGAGCGCCGGTTCGATATCTAACACATTGAATGATTGCACTGTGGGTGGGCGGGTGAAGCTGGCTGATGCTGCCTCACCGGATCCAATACACACACACACACACACACACTAGAAGCACACACACACACAAACCAGAAGCACACACACAAACCAGAAACACACACACGCACACACACACAAACCAGAAGCACACACACACACACACAACCAAAAAGCACACACAAACACACACACACACACAAACCAGAAGCAAACACACACACAAAAACATAGAAAGACCATAAACACACATGCTCACAAACACATCATCCTGATGAGATGATGTGTTTGTGAGCATGTGTGTTGAGCTGTACAAGTAAATATGAATTTAATTCAAAAATACACCTATCATTGTCTGTGGACCCACATGCCTCCACCGGAGGCCCTGGACTAGACTGTACTAGTAGCCTTGTGAGGTAAAAGCACCAGGAGACACCAGGATGACCCCTAATACATCCCCCCAAGCCAGAGGAGGTTCCCGCTACACTGCACTGCCCCGGGCCCCCGGGGGCCAAAGCTCCAAAAGTGCATCCAGACACAAATTGTTTACCATGTAGTCTCCTCTCTTCCTCACACAGCTCAGCAGTTCACAGCGCTGAGCTCACCGTCGCCTCACTTTGCGCTATGAGTAGCTGGCCGGGCGCATAGCTACTGTTTACTGTTACGGTCAGCTTGGCTGCTACCGCTGGTCCTACCGCTCCATGCCGGCCACTGGGGACCAATGCAATGTCAGGGAAATCAACGCGGAACAATGTGGAACAGCAATGGGCAGTGATCAGTAATCCTAATGGTTATTGGTAGTCAACGGGCACGATCAATGGGTTGTATTTAATTCACACAACACACGGCACGTGCCTATAAGAGCAACAGATTATAGCGGACTAGCAAACTAGTGGAGTGAGTCTACGTTTGTAGGTATGTTCATTAAGCTGAGAAATAAGGTTAGTTAGTGGAGTAAGATCGTTATTGTGCAAACATGAAAATGAAGGATGCAAACATTGAATCCTGAGCCTCTGGTTATCATATTCTTCATATTTACTTTACATTTGATCTTTCGGAATTAATACATTATCAAAGGGAATCTTGCATTGGTCACAGAATCTTGGCCGACAACTGCTAATTTCCTAAGCGCAGTATCGACTGCACTGCACTGTATCTTTACATAATGGACGGATGTTGTACATATATATATATATATATATATATATATATATACAGACCAAACAATATTGGAGAGAGAACTGTGAGAAATGAAGGCAAATCAACACGCAAGTTTGATTTAATTCATGGGGCTGCCAGTTGGCTAGCCATTCCTGTGTTATATACCCAAGTGCACAAATCTGCAAATAGCAATTCAGAGGCCAATTGATAGTGTAGTACTTGTGTGTTTGGCTCCGTGTCCGTTAGAGTTAGTGTTCCTCTCTCTCTCTCCCAGCCGTCTTGTTGTAACCTGCTGTTGTCTAACGTGCGTACTGATGCCCGGGGATAAGGGATGGAAAGTTGGACCTCACGGGGGGTCAAGCCCACCCTGCCCACTCCCCGGGTCTCCTCATGAACACGCTCTGTGCTTTTGATCAGTGTGTGAAGCAAGCCATTTTGACCCGAGATCAATCTACATTTTTGAGCACTCCCCACGGCCCGGGCAAAAGTTGGCATGGAGTTTTTGGCGGCGTGCACGGTTCATCTCGGTATTTATGCGTGTTGTGTTTATTTATTTATTTTGCCCCTTAACAGGCCCATATGCTGGTGCCATCTGTGCCATCTGCGCTTTCTCTGTCCCTCAGCGAATCCCTCGGCCCACCAACACCACCACCCCCACCACCACTTCCAGCACCACCCCCACTGCCACCACCACCGCCATCAGCACCACCACCTCCACTGCCACCACCGCTACCACCACCACCATCATCCCTACCAGACCCCTGGTCTTCTCAGCCTGTTGTAGATGTTGTGAGGCGTAGCACGTCTCGGTAGCGGAGCAGCATGCAAATCCGGACCACCATGTTAGTTATCAGGGCTCAAGGGGTTTATCCTTCTCCGTCCGTCTGTCTCCATCTCTCACCTCCGGGGGAACAGAACATGGCCTTACGATTGATTGATTGGCCTCGCTTGGAACATCTTCTCTACCTTGACCCAGTTGAGGCTTGAACCTGAGGTAACCGTTTGCTCGTCCTTCTTGGCGAGCCTCGGCTCGGTCCGACCTTTACCGGCACGTAAACAGCGTGATTTATGAATGTCACAGCCGTCCTCCGCCAGCTCAAATGGCTTCTCTCTCTCTCTCTCTTTCTTGATTAATCCGTGAAATATACGATGGGATATTTAAAACGTGTTTTGTGGACAGGCATTAATGCATTTGTTTTGTTATTTATTATTATTCATTAATTCACTCACTTGCATTGGCATGTGTAAGCAGTGTTGGAGCGCAATAATCCAAATGGCCATGCATTACCTATAGACGGTGCAGGGACAAGCCATAACTCTCTCTGTTTGTCAGTATTTAGTGGTGGTGGTGTGTGTGTGTGTGTGTGTGTGTGTGTGTGTGTGTGTGTGTGTGTGTGTGTGTGTGTGTGTGTGTGTGTGTGTGTGTGTGTGTGTGTGTGTGTGTGTGTGTGTGAGTGTGTGTGTGTGAGCGTGTGTGTGTATGTGTGTGTGTGTGTGTGTGAGGAATGGGAATGCATGGTAAGGGGGGGTTGGCAGGTGGTCTAATCCCATTCCTAATCCGTACTGGTCCCCGGTTTAATCCCTTGATCAGTGGATATGAGACCCTTAGTCTTGTCTGCATATTCAAATCAATTAGTCAAAAATGTTTTTATCACTCAGAAAAGCGCATTTCGAGCATACACTCCTTCGTCCATGTGTTCATTCATTCATTAATTCATTCATCCTACGCTGTCAGTCGGGGTCGAGGGTAGCAATCCAAATGGGAAACCTCCAGGGCAGCCACACATGCACTAGACATCTGTTTGAGAGCATTTAGTGAGAGAAGTTAAGTGAAGTAAAGTGCTCCCTAATGGACATGCATCACCACTATCAATGTTAGATAACTGGTTGACCACAGTCGCACGCCTGTGTGTGTTTGTGTGTGCCTTGTGTGTGTGGGTGCATGTGTTTGTGTGTGCGTGTACTTGAATGTGTTTTAGTGTGTGTGCGTGTTTTGTGTGTGGGTGCATATATATATGTGTGTACTTGAATGTGTTTTGGCGTGTGTGTGCGTGCCTTGTGTGTCTAACCGTGGCTGCATGTGTATGTTTATGTGTGTGTATGTGTTCACTAAATCCCATTCCTAATATCTTGTGTGAACGTGGATTACCGCAGTGAAAATAGGAAAAAAAGAAACAGGGCTTATACTACACAACAACAACAACAACAACAAACCTGGAGGATGGAATCCTCTTTATTGGTCACATGTGAACATACAGTGAAATGTGGTCTCTGCATGTAACCCATCCTGTATTAGGAGCAGTGGGCAGCTGTTTATACAGAGGGGAGCAGTTAGGGTTAGGGTGTCTTCCTCAAGGACACCTCCACAGTGTTTGCCAGCGATCGAACCAGCAACCTTCCGGTTGTGAGGCGACCGCTCTACCTCCTGAGCTATACACCCATCCATTCACCTTGGCTCACATCGTCTTACCTCAAACCCCGACCTGAACGACCCCCTGCCTGTCTGTCAAAGCCACACAGAGAAACACTGGCGCCTAACAGAGCGGGGGAGAGGGCGGAGCATCCTTATTCTGGTTGTGTCGATGCTGCAGAGGAATGGGAGGAGAGTGGGGCCTGCGCCGATTGGCCAGCGTTGGCCAATCTTTGACCCCGGGCCAAGGGAAAACAACAATTACAAAACAACACTATTCAGTGTGGGACTATTGGTTAGCGCACGGTTCACCTGCTCCCTATAACAGCCACACTGTCCCTGTGTTAAAGTGGTCAGAATCGGATTCAGAATGTCTTTTTTTGTCATTGTACAAAGTACAATAAAATTGTCTAGCAATTCTTAAGACACGTTTACAAACAATGCAACATTTTAATTTACTATTAAGAAAACTAAACTAAACTTAATGAAGTTTGAAAATTGCCATACAAATGATTGAATATCTACATATTGTGGTATTACAGTAGTTCAAATGCTTTCGCACTATGTAACTATGTCGCTCAATGCAAATTTGAGAGACTACGATGCATGTGATCTAGTTGATGAATACGGGGAAAAACATCTGACGTATTTAGGGAAGTGTGTCGTTCAGACTTTTGCTGACGAAACTTAACAGACATTACCTGTCTTGCTAATCACCCTCATTCTACCCACACAAAAAATGTATATATTTAATGTGCATCACCTTTTTCTGAATCCACTCAAAGCCCTATCAGCACTATTTAATCCAAGCGCTGGCTGTCAGGTCAGGTGTCCAACTGTTAAGTCTTCCCTAATAGCTATGCCTCCATAGAAGTCTGAGTTCCATGCATTCAGACACATGCCATCTGTGTGTGTGTGTGTGTGTGTGGGGGTGTGTGGGTGTGTGTGTGTGTGTGTGCGTGTATCTGTCTGTGATGGTAGTTGCGGAGGTAGAGGTGGAAGAGGGGGCGATGGGAGGGGGAGGTAAGAGGGGAAGGCAGGGGGGGGTTGTCAAGCTCTGCCCCACTTTCCCTTCCCCCCTCCCCCTCCCCCTCCCCCTCCCCCTCCCCCTCCCCCCCATCTCTCCATCTGACAGAGCAGAAGGGATCAGTAAGGATGTCAGACAGCTAGCAGCCTCAGAGTGGCGACATGGGCCAGTGAAGACTTATCTGGGGCTTTCTCCACCAGCGGCCGTGGTGGAGGGAGAGCACCACCCACCACTACTGCCCCGCCACACGGACCTCTGCGGTTCGGCCGCTTCGGAGTTTGTAGCGTAGGCATTCAGACCCTGTGACACCTCTGGTGGTCTTTTGGGGCGGGGTTTTATTCGGAAATCGGCAATAGTCTACAAAAAAGTGGAATTTTCGACTACACGTGTGGTTTCCGTTTCTTGCTGGATAATTGTGCGCCGTTGAGATATTCGAGAAGTACCCGCAAGGGTCATTTTAGCGGAAGCCAAAGACAGTGCTGTTTATTTTGGCCCCTGCAATTGCCACTGCTGTTATCGATCTCACCATCATGTGACCCGGACATGCCACTAGCAATTTGGGGCGTGGGAAGCTTCCGGCTGGATGTAAACTAGGTTATACTCTGGAGCATTTGGAGCAGACGAAGGGAACCACTGTATGTGTTCCCACGCGCCACCCGACATTGGAATAACCCGCCAGCCTCTTATCAGTGGAGCTGTACCGCTAGTGTGCTACTTAGGGAGTGCTGCTCGGTTTGTGTTTGTACCTTATCTGGGTCACTTTTAGTGTACTCAGTTCTAGACTTCTTTAGTTTTCCACTACTTTTAATAGAAAAATACGTAAGTAGGCAACTATCTTTGTTTTAAATACCTGAGTAAATACTTGAAAATGGAATAGCTGGAAATAAGATAATACAACCAATTTCAATTTGCTACGCCCGCTGAAGAAATGTTAAACGGTACATGTTATGATGCCCTCTGTGTTACTGCTGTGTTGAACCAGGAAGGCGTGAGAGCCACACATCACAGCTGTTCAGGCTTGTTGAGAATGCCAGTGTTGCACAGCCTTCTCTTTCTGCAAGCTAGCACAGAACTAGCACACTAAGAAGAAAGATGATCAGAGTAAAGAGGCTTGTCATGAGAGAGCCATGTCAGAGAGCATCATTACATGGCAGATGAAGAGCTGCCACCGGCTGTTGTGCCACCAATTTAAGCAGATGGTAATGTTTTTAATTTTTTTTATATGCTTTTCTCACATTTGGGCCTATTTTGGATGACCTAAAAAGCAGACATAAGAAACACACATTTCCGACTAGCTTGTTATATGAAGTGTTCCAGAGAGTGATCACATGCAGATGCAATCACCCCCCCCCCCCCCCACACTCACACATTCTTTTGACTGACCGTCCACCACACCAGCTTCAACGCCATAAGTGGCATCGATGCTCCGTTTCATGCCAAGATGTGCTCCACTAACTGGCAAATGTACTACCTATATATATATATATATATACTGTATGTATACTATATATATATATCCAGCAGCTCCAGAGCAGACATATGGCAGGCCACCTCTTTGGATCCTAGACAGGGATGGTATGTAGCGGTCGTGAAGCTCACACCAGGCTCAGTGGAGATGATCCATCCCTACGCTGCCTGACTAGGACTCAGGATTTTGCGTTAAAGCGTTTGCATTGAACCATCACATACACACTGCAGAGCGGATATGTGCACTATAATTCCCCATTTTACTAATGTCTGAATAATGAAAAAACATACTGTAGCCTCGTGAGAGTGATGGTGTTCTTATACATACATTAAGGAAGTTTGGGATGCAAAGTTATCTACAGTAAATTTGGCTGCATCAAAAATGCATTTTGCATTGGAAAATATAGGAACCATTTTTATAAATGATGCTTTGTTTACTCAAGTACCTATGTTATCCGGTCCCTTATGAAGGCCAGAGGAAGTAAATGCATTTGCAGATAAGTAATTTACCAGACATAATGAAACTCCATGATGTCCTTTAGGCCTGGTGATTCTGGCTGTTCTATAGCTAACATCACGTTGTTGTTGTTATAATGTTGTGGAAAAAACCCATTATATATCTTTAGACATCCTTCGGAACGAGGATGCTTCGCAGATGATGTGCTCAACATTTTTGCTCGCAACCACATTTGTGCCACATTGAGTGCTAGGGAATAGACCCACATTGTTATTATTATTATTATGTTCAGACAAACCACCTAATACGCCTAGATCGAGCTTCGGTACCATCTGTAATTTAGTTGGGCACCGACCGGCTTTGTCAACAGAGGTGTCCGATTGTTGCGGTTAGTCAAAAGGTTGATTGTGGGAGTGTGTGGATAATAAAGGAAAAGGTGTGTATATGTAGTATATATGAAGTATAACACTGCACACTTTATTGTCATTGGACAAGAACACAAACACAAGTGTGTCGCTATCCTCACGGTGCACTCTTTCACACACAACCCCAATTACAACCAAATCAATTAAATTAATGAAATGGAGATGCATGAATGATTTTTTATGAATGAATCAGCATAAGCTGCTAATTGGCCTCAGTGTGTTTTTGAATAGTAGAACGCTGTTGACTGAAGCTCAAGGTTCCTTGACCTCCATGTAAACACTTATGGCTGTGAGTGGAAGCAGTGAAAGGGAGTTTAGTTCTTTGTTTGCAAAAGCTTTTTGCTCTGTGCTCATAACGTTGTGTTGTGTTTGTGTAAGTGTGTGTGGGTGTGCGTATAATTGCCATCCACCTTTTACTGATTCTCACTTTTTGGAGAGTTTAAAGTATCAACAAGTCATGGCCCTATGCCAGTTGTATCCTGTGTGCATATACTGGATCTGAATGAGGTAACACTTTACATGACGCCTGTGTCTATAATTCATTATAAATATACTTCTGCTTAGCACTCTCTCTCTCTCTCTCTATCTCTCTCTCTCTCGCTCTCGCTCTCTCTCTCTCTCTCTCTCTCTCTCTCTCTCGCTCTCGCTCTCGCTCTCTCTCTCTCTCTCTCTCTCTCTCTCGCTCTCGCTCTCGCTCTCGCTCTCTCGCTCTCGCTCTCGCTCTCGCTCTCGCTCTCTCTATCGCTCTCGCTCTCGCTCTCGCTCTCTCTCTCTCTCTCTCTCTCTCTCTCTCTCTCGCTCTCTCTCTCTCGCTCTCGCTCTCGCTCTCGCTCTCGCTCTCTCTCTCTCTCTCTCTCTCTCTCTCTCTCTCGCTCGCTCTCTCGCTCTCGCTCTCGCTCTCGCTCTCTCTCTCGCTCTCTCTCTCTCTCTCTCTCTCTCTCTCTCTCTCTCTCTCTCTCTCATATCTATAAGTTTGAATGTAAGTTTGAGTGTTTTAAAGGAGTTACTTTTGTTGATTGAATGTTGGAGGTAAAATATTCGGCTACAGCTCAAGTAGAAATTGATTCAGGTATATATTGAATTTATATTTCAATCCGTATTTTGGCAAAACATTACCTTTGTGAAATGTAAATGTCATCATCCGGTTGTGTCGAATTAGAATACCTTACCAGTACTCGGTTTATTGTAAAGTATAACTTATTTCAGTTCCTATTAATAATTAAGTCAGTTGAGTCTTCAGAGGGAGGTTTTTGAGGAAACATTACATTCAGTTGTCAAAAAACATCATAGAACTTCATAGAAATGGCTTGTCGACAAAAGACTGTGGTGCTGACCGTTTTCATATTTATGTTTTATTATCCTATAATTTGATCGGAAAGTCAAGAATGAAACAAGGTATTTTACAATTTGACGACCACCACGCAGATCGGAACCAGAAAGAATGGCAGTAGTGCTAAGCGACTTTGGCGGTTAGCAACCTCTGTGTTTAGGAAACATTTAGACTGAGAACACTCAATTGTGGGCTGTAGCATGTGTGGATCGATGGCTGGTTTAAGCTACCTCCAACCAGACACCGCGACACTTCAACCGCAACAGCAAGTCAAGCAGGTCAAGGTTAGAACATTGTGTTGTGTATATAGTATATTATATTTATAGTAAGAAGTATATAGTGTTGTTGATAGTATTTAGAATATCAGTGGAGGCTGGTGGTTGTAAAAGTAGGGGAGGAAGGAAGGTGACTCTTATTCTCTTATTTTAGCAGACAAGCCAAATAGAATTTAAATCGATTGTGATATGAGGGGAAATAAGCGTTGTTTTGATGAAAATCTGAAAAATCTGGCGAGTTCTACCCAACAAACCAAACAGAATTTAAATTGAGTGAGATTTGAGGGAGAAGCGTTTTTTTGTTTTTAAATAACATAAGGCATACTATCACATAGTAAAACTAGTTATGCATGTAAATCACGTAAATTGTCTAATCCTGAGCCAAGGAAACAGCACCTTATCACGGTCAGCTATGCTTTCTGATGACGTTTTGGCATCATGCACCTGGAACGCTTTCAGTTCGGAACTCGAAACTTCCAATTAAAAATTCAATTAAAAGTAAATGACTCACAAGTTTTCTGGAATGCATAATTAATGAATGACACAAGATAGATCCTTGCATGATGAAAACCCTCCCCCCAAAACTCTGATTGAGTATTCACCAGTGCAGTGAGCTCTGATTGGTTCACAGAGCCTCTGGCTGGATATATCTGGCTATATAGTAGGAAGTATATAGTGTGTTTATTGTATTGCATAATTGAGTATAGAATAGTACAGAATTGTTTTGGAATTCATACTGTGGGAGTGAATGGGGAGGAAGCATTCCTTTGTACTTGATGCACACGGTAAATAGAAACATCTTGAATCACATGGTGCTCATTTCATTCATTCTCCCATCGATTCACTCACTCACTCACTCATCAGCGGGCCACGTGTGACGCACTGCATTGATTCCGGATATAACCCTCCCCTCCCCCCCTCCCCTCCCCCACCTGACCTTTTCCTCTGGTGGCCGAGCGTCACCGATAACAGGTTCCCACACCAGGGGAGGGCAGGTGGTTAACTTTGAGGGCTAATGTGTAGCATGCAGAGCCGATGTAATTAGTCCGAGTTAAAGACCGGCCCGGCGTGCCTCCCATCGATCGGCCATCTTGCTTCTCGAAGATCGAAAAAGTGTGTCCAACACCGCCGAGCCAGACACACAGAACCAGGGGGGAGCCGTGAAGTCGTTTGCATGTACGCCTGCACCTTCTGTCGTTGAGGCTGCAGCCTGGAATGACAAATGACGGTGTTTTTTTGAGTTTGTGGAATACTCGGATTCTGGAACTATTTGGGGTTTTGGGCGGAATGAAGAGAATGGGTTATGTGTGGACCTCATGTCAGCAGTAGGGGGTGGGGGAAACAAACAGCCTTGGGTGTGTGTGTAGGCCTGTGTAGTTGTATGTGTGGACATCAATGCATGAGGGCCCACTACACAGGACATATAAACAGACATAAACAGTAGAGTAATGTACAGGCCATAGCCTTGCTCTCTTTTCATGGTTTTAGTTGCTATTTAGTTGCTTCATGCAGCAGGGAGTGTTAAGCCACTGCTGTTGAGTTGTGTGTCTGTGTGTGTGTGTCTGTGTGTGTGTCTGTGTGTGTGTGTCTGTGTGTGTGTGTCATTGTGTGTGTGTCATTGTGTGTGTGTCATTGTGTGTGTCATTGTGTTTGTGTGTCTCTGTGTGTGTGTCATTGTGTGTGTGTCTGTGTGTGTGTGTCATTGTGTGTGTGTCATTGTGTGTGTGTACATGCTTGCCTGTGTTAGTGTGTGTGTGTGTGTGTGCATGTGTGTTGGTATGCATATGTAGGTTATGTTTGTGCACATGCTTGCCCATGTGTGTGTGTCTGTTTGCATTTATGTGTGTATGCATATGTGTGTTATGTTTGTGTACATGCTTCCATGGGTCTGTGTGTGCGTGTGTGTTTGTGTGTGTGTGTGTGTGTGTGTGTGTTAGTGTATGTGTGTGTGTGTGTGTGTGTGTGTATTTGTGTGTGTGCGTATGTTCATGTGTATTGGTGTGCATATATACGTGTGTGTGTGTGTGTGTCTGTGTATTTGTGTGTGTGCGTATGTTCATGTGTATTGGTGTGCATATATACGTGTGTGTGTGTGTGTGTGTCTGTGTATTTGTGTGTGTGCGTATGTTCAAGTGTATTGGTGTGCATGTGTGTGTGTGTGTGTGTGTCTGTGTATTTGTGTGTGTGCGTATGTTCATGTGTATTGGTGTGCATATATACGTGTGTGTGTGTGTGTGTCTGTGTATTTGTGTGTGTGCGTATGTTCATGTGTATTGGTGTGCATATATACGTGTGTGTGTGTGTGTGTGTCTGTGTGTCTGTGTATTTGTGTGTGTGCGTATGTTCATGTGTATTGGTGTACATATATATGTGTGTGTATGTGTGTGTGTGTGTGTGCACAGTGTGTCAGCCTCCCCTCTCTCTCATTGTGTCGGTCCCTCCTCCTCCTCCAGGGAAGCGGGAGCAGAGAGCTGGGGCACGGAGGGCTGCCAGACGCTCTCCTCCACCGCCCTCCACCAAACCAGATGCCTGTGCAGCCGGATCTCCACCTACGCCCTGTTAGCGCAGCGAGCTAAAGACCCGGTGAGTGGCCGCTGCCAAGACCGCCGTTTTATCTCTCCTACCCGACCGAGACCGAGATCCGGGCCGAGACTGGGAGAGGGGGGGTAATTGGCTCACAGGCTAACGTGACAAAGCCTCTCGGGTCGCCGCTGTGTGTGTGTGTGTGTGTGTGTGTGTGTGTGTGTGTGTGTGTGTGTGTGTGTGTGTGTGTGTGTGTGTGTGTGTGTGTGTGTGTGTGTGTGTGTGTGTGTGTGTGTGTGTGTGTGTGTGTGTGTGCAGGCTGTTCTCATAAACAATATGTAGGATTCCTTACGAAAAAACAGTGTACTTTGTTTCGTAGGAAATCGTACGTATCAACCCGGTACGCATGCACGAACTTCTGCAGCTATAATGTCAAGCACAGTATACAAGTTTCCTTGTATTCTCGGTGGAAAATGTAATAGATAGATAGATAAGTTTCGGCATTATAATATGTTTTAAAAACATTTCTAGCGAGAAATGCGGGTTTTACATATACGTGTCACATGTTTTGTAGTTCAAATGTGTTTTCCCTATTATGTGAAATTGTGACCAGGAATCTTGCCATCTTATTATAAGGTTTACCGGTCGAGAAACACACTGTTTTTTACAGGTTGTGACCCTGCTGAGTGACGCCCCCAATTTGTTTGCCGTTGCTTCTCTTGGCTTCCCTTGACTTGACTTGACTGTAAGCCTTCAAAGGTGGCACAGGATCCAGGTTCAGAGGTCACCCCTGAGGAGCGACATACGTTACTCTCTAGATCAAGACCTTTCCAATGATGTCTTCATGGTTGTCCCACAACTACACTGTAAACCCAAATAAGTTAGCAGAACTCAAAAATGTTGAGGCAATCAATTGCCTCAAAATTTTTGAGTTGATCAACTCAAAAATCTCAAGTTCTCAGAACTCAAAAGTTTGGAGTTCTGAGAACTCCAAACTTTTGATTAGATGCTACTTAACTAATTTAAGTTACTATGACTTAAAGTTGTCAGTTTTCAGAACTCAAAAGTTTTGATTAGGTGCTACTTGACTAATTTAAGTTACTATAACTTAAAGTTGTCAGTTTTCAGAACTCAAAAGTTTTGATTAGGTGCTACTTAACTAATTTAAGTTACTATGACTTAAAGTTGTCAGTTTTCAGAACTCAAAAGTTTTGATTAGGTGCTACTTGATTATTTTCAGTTACTACGACTTAAAGTTTTCAGTTTTCTATCCGTGGGAATAAGTTAACAGAACTTTAAAAAATAAGTACACAACCACATTATTTGAACTTAATAAAAAATAGTTTTATGTACACAAGTCAAACATAAATACAATAGAATCACTATAATTAAACAACTTTACAACAGTTAAATCAATAAAATAAAAACAAATAGAAAAATAGAAAATAGAAAAAATGAACAGTGCACATTGTGTAGTAGGCCTATTGATAAATGTGTAGAAAGAAGGATACCTCAGTGAGGTATTATTGAAGGCCTTCTGAATCAAAGTTCTTTGCTTACTTCTTAAGGCATTATTGTGACAAAGGGAAAGAACTTTGATTCACAATAATAATACCTCACCCCACATCCTTTCTACACATTTATCATCAAGTCATTCTTGAGTGTCTGCAACCTGGGCGACAGTCTACCAGCTTCTAGACCAAGTACAATCTTCTGAACGAATTCAAAAGTGTTGGTCAGCGCTTTAGGATAGCTGAGGTGTAGTGCATAAATCAGTCCAAACATGACCAGGAAGGCATCACCAAATCTGGGGAGGCTGATCACGATGTCACTCTCGAGGACGACAGAGATTTTCGCAGACTGGTAGTGAACTGGATTTGTGTCATGGTCACTGATGACAGTAAGGAGGGCCACAGCAACATCGTCAAGCTCTGGCTCATCAGGCTCCTGAATGAATGAAAGAGACATACTAATCACAAACTAATCCATGGTTTCTACTAATATAAGAGTTAAATAGAATAATTTTTTCCACAATATAGTACTTACTTTATTTTATAACGTTTTTTTTGGTTATTGTTGTTGACAAATCATCTCTCCTTATCATTTAAGTACTGCTGGTGCAGCACAAAGCTAAGTATATGGAGTTATGTTTGTAAGTTGTAAGTAAAAACAGAAGATGCGTGTTCTGGACACAGGAATCAGCCAAGTTACCAGAGAATCTAAGTGGCGGGAGATAGACTGATACTAAGCTCAAGAACACATACAGGAAAATGTTTTACTAAACTTCTTATCGCTTTGAACAAAACACCAAGCCAGTTCATTTGTAGTAGGGTGAAATAAAACAGACCATACCTCTCCAAATCACACAAACTGTATGGATAGACTAAACAAGGGTAAGTCCTAAAACATGTTAGTATTTTGATTAACTGTTCACTTAATATACAGTGGTACTGTTCATTATTTAAGGAGACTCACTGTGCAGGTTCTGAAAAATCCAGAGACTTCCTCGTTCAGATACACAGGAAGTGCATGGAGAACAGTGGTACGCCTGGTGTGGATGTCATGGATTTCCTATTAAGATAAAAACAGTGTATATACTGAAAAGTTTACTGAACAATGCTGATTTTAAACAGTCCAATCAGAACATATGTCCACAAATAACCTCTACACATCTTTAATGCAATCAGACAAATAGCAAACACAAAGTGGACTAATTGTAAAATGTAAAAGCTCATTTGAATCATTGAAGCTGTCCAATGTTAGAGGTTCAACCTACGACATGTATAATAATCTATTCACCCGTTCATCATGGATTCGTAAAATGTCTGCCAACGCAACTGCTGTGGTCCCAGTTTTGGACGCCTTCTGTCTAAATAACGTCATCAGTCTACGAATATGGCGGTCAAGCTCTGCGTAGAAGGTGTTGGGCAGGTTCCGGTTTGTAACCATCTGGAATTCTGCATACACCTACATTTAAAAACAGCATAAGGACAATACATCAACATCAATTAGTCAGTTCAACTTGGAGGAACTCTTAAACTTCTATAACGCAGCAAATAGCCGCCAAATGAGTAAGAACCACAACTTTCACTTTAAACCACACAGAATGTGCAATATGTTAACACAGAATATCCATATTACCACAGACTCTATTTTAAGAGCAGGCCAGGTCCATGAGCTCGTTCACTGGTGGGCAGGAGTTTACTATGGTCTGTCCGCGCAGGGCAAATGTGGTCTGCATCATCTTGGTAATGAGAGGCAGGTTCTTCTCAGTCTTCTTCAGTTCTTCAGCAATTGTCTGCCTCAACTGCTGAATGATGACTGAAATGTACACACGCAATCAGTATAGAGGCATGGAAGAGGGCTGTGCTGCAGTCTGTAGTGTTTAAATAACTGTATTCTGGAAGTGAAAGAAGGAGCGCACAACTTACACTGCCAGACCATATCGGAACAAGCCACCTGAAAGGAAAAAAAAAGACAAAGTTTAGACCTCCATCAACAACATTCAAACCAGAATTACTTACAACTCAATATAACAAAAAGTTCATTACTATTAGCTTACAAAAACATGACCATGGAATACAGAATACACAATACTGCTGTGGGTCGGAAACCCAGGCTGTAAAAGCCAGCTGGCTAGCTAATGACCAGCTAGCCATAAGTTATCCCTTACACGTGTTCTAACCACCATGAATGGAAGGAAACCACGTGCTCGAAATGTTAACACCGTTTAGGGCTTCGGTTTGGTTTAGATAGCGAGCAAGTTAGTAACCAGAGTTAGCTCTTAAAAACAAGATTCATTTTCCCATAACCTGAATACATTTACATTACATTTAGGGCATTTGTCAGACGCTTTTATCCAAAGCGACTTACAAAGAGTACAATTGTTGAAGACAGCAATATATCTCCGTGGTGCATAAAGATAAGAAAAAGAGTAGGTTTCAAGCATTCCTGCTTCCTGCTGAATAGTGCAACGTTACATGAGCCTCACACATGTGCTCTGCACTACACCAACATGCGAGACTAGCGAGAACAATTGAGCGAAATTATATTTTTAAGTCAGGTAGATTAAATGAGCAGAAATAACTAACTATAATTGGTATAATGTATGTGATGTATCTATTCATTAATACTGAAAGTAACTTACCATGCACTTTGGACAAGATCTTGGAGTTCTTCAACGCGGTTGGGGGGAGGAGAGCAAATGATCGCGGTGGAGTGGGGGGGGTGGAGTGGGGAGGGGGTGGAGCGAATCAAATGGGGGTGGGGGGTGGGTTGAAACCGCCCATCAAGGGGAGAGGGGGGAGGGGCGTGTTGCTGAAACAGTTCATGGAGGGGGGAGGGGGGTGTTGCTGAAACATCGTCTGACCCTCAAGGGTGGCGACTAGACCAATGTGTGCGTTCATGCAGCGTTTCCGCTGGTAAGGTTTCCACGGCTAAAACCTTGCCGCCACACCATACATTTGATAATAAAGAATAGGGCTGTCAAGGTTAATGCGTTACTAACGCGTCGCCGTTAACGCCCCCCCGTTCGGACCTGAAGTCCCGCCGCCACCCTCCCCCCCACCCCCACCGCTGGCCATCGCGACCTGAATCCCCCCCCGTCTGACACCCATGAGATCAATTCCACAGGAATCACTGCTTCCATGAGTATATACCACACACCCAACCCCAGATAAATGCCAGAAGAACCCATGCCTATGTGGATTAAAGACCAAAGATCGTACCTCTTGTCTTGTGTTCTGACCGACACGAGTGCGAGTGCGCGCTATATACAGTCATCATATACAGTCCTTTAAAGTCCTCCCCAATACCCACTATAATGTTACTGACATCAGACACATGCAGTAATGTTGAAACAATAGAAATCAGTGGAATTTATCATTTTGAATATGTAATTACTTAATTATTTAAATTATTATTATTATTTTTTTTATTATTATATATTATTATATTATTATAATTATGATTTAATTATTAAATTCTCGTGCTTAAGTTATGCTTTTAAGTTATGCTTACTTAATACACAAATAGTTCAAGTCAATCAAGTTAATCAATCAAGTTAAGTTGCAGTTACTCAAAAAAGGACGACAAGTCACACAAACTCAACATTTTTGAGTTCGTAGAACTTTTTTGAAACTTTGAGTACACACTACTTAATCTATTTGATTACTTTGAACATTCGGGTTTACAGTGTAAGTTAAATGTTCATCTTGCTCCAAGCCAAGGCTACTTGCAGGTGTAGTAGCCAAATGTGTTCAAAGATCATACTTTTCAATGTGGACCGGTTTAGACTTGATTTTATTGTTTAACATAAATATTTTCCAATTAAACTTAATATTATCAAGTCTCAACCAGCCTGCAGGGGGCGCTATAATCCCAACCTAGATTAAATCTAAACCTAAACATGTAAATAATAATAATTCAAAACAAATTTAAATAATTTTAGGAGGGCCAGATCATGTCAGTAAATAGTACTGTGGAGAACAGGTACCTTAGTTGCACTTTTGTGTGTCACCATAGCAACGGATATACATGTTGCAGAATCTTCGCCATAACTAACAAACTAAACTTAAGTGCATATTTCTCGCTAGAAATTACGTATTTTAGAGTAATCTTAACATGTGTATCGTGAGAAAAAAATTCTGAAAAACATACATATATTTTAGACATCATTTAATTGGCTGAATGGGGCATAAACTAACGTTTGTACGATTCCTGCGAAAGAAAGTGCCCTGTTTCTTCGTAGCTGAATTGAGAGCTCCTTGCAGTGCTTAAAAGATTCCCATCTGGAATGAAACTAAAGCCTCGGGATATTTCTTCTCTCTGTCACACACGGTCGAAGGAGTGGCTTTCAGAGTGGATTCACCTTTTCCCTGTCACACTTTTCACACTTTTCACACTTTTCACACTTTTCACGCTTTTCACGCTTTTCACACTGAGCATCTGGCCTGTACGTCATCAGTATGTTCTACTCGGCTAACAACGTTAAAACATTCGCAGTCCTGTTTTATTTATTTCTTAATTTTTTTCCACAGAAAAAGGTCCGATTGTTTTCCTCAAACCAGTTTATTCTAGGTAATAGCAACGGTGGGATGCTCTGTTACAACATGCGCTCTGTAGCCCATTAGCTCAATGATAAAATGTGCGGACATGGCATTTGAACTTTGAGTAACACATGTGGGCATGGGTTGTGTGTGTGTGTGTGTGTGTGTTTCTGTGTGTGTGTGCGTACAGTACATAGATAACACTGTTATTTTAGATGGAATTTCTCAAAGCGTGTGTGTTGTGCGCTGGGTCACGCGTGTGTCTGCGTGTCTCTCTCTCTCTCTCTCTCTCTCTCTCTCTCCTCTCTCTCTCCCTCTCTCTCTCTCTCTCTCTCTCTCTCTCTCTCTCTCTCTCTCTCTCTCTCTCTCTCTCTCTCTCTCTCTCTCTCTCTCTCTCTCTCTCTCTCTCTCTCTCTTATACTCTTGTCTTTATCGGACATGGTATGAATGTCGGGGAGGAATGAGCGCTCAGTGCTGGATGCAGTTCAGCGTGTCTCATGTCGACAGGCTTGCATTCAGTTCGCCTATGATTCATCGTGTTGGAATAAGAAAAAATGTAAAAGGCCTTGTGAGGCCAAGAGGTAAATGGAGCTAAATTGTTGGTAACAATGTTTTAAACATTAAAGCACACGCAAAGCGCATCAAGCTGGTTTGAGAGCCGAGGCCACGGTTTATATATACTTTATATATATATATATATATATTTGATATATAATATATATTTATATATATATACGTTTATAAAGTTGTATTTTTAAATGTTATATTTTTTACTAATACAAATAATAATACATTCAGTTTATATAGCGCTTTTTTGGATACTCAAGGCGCTTTACAGATAAAATGGTCACACAAAGTAATATTGTTTAATAGTTACATCAATTAAAAATAAGACAGATAAGACAAATAAATAAAAAAGTAGGAGTAGAATTAATTTTTTTTTTTATAATAATAATAAAATAGAGGAGAGGATGTTAAGAAGGGGAAAGCCAGTGAAGAGTGGCTTGAGAGCGGTGAAGGTGGGAAGATGTGGATGGGGAGGGCGTTCCAGAGAGAGGGTGCAGCTACTGAAAGGCCCTGTGGCCCCCCAGGTCCGGAGCTTGGTCCTGGGGGGGTGACACGCTGTTGGTGTCAGCGGACCTGAGGCGACGGGAAGGAGTGTGATGGGGTTAGGAGGTCAGAGAGGTAGGGAAGAGCCAGGTTATTTAGGGCTTTGTAGGTGATGAGCAGTATTTTGTTGTCACTCCTGTGTTTAACCGGAGCTAGTGGAGGACAGGGGTGATGTATATATAATGTATATGACATTCTAAATATATGTAGAATGTGTGTAGAAATAGAGCTATGGACAGGATAAGACACGTTCAACAATGACCTTAAAAACTGAAATGAAATGCAAATGGTAAAATGTTCCATCGTATTCAACAAGTGCTCCTGAAAAAAATTGATTTGTAGCAGAGGAGACAATCAATTAGGAGACAAGAGGGGGAGAGACAGAAGGACATCCGCTCCAGAGAGCGTGTGTGCGTTTGTGTGTGTGTGTGTTTGTGTGTGTGTGTTTGTGTGTGTGTGTGTGTGTGTGTGTGTGTGTGTGTGTGTGTGTGTCAATGTCGGAGTGTGTGTGTGTGTCAATGTCGGAGTGTGTGTGTGTGTGTGTGTGTGTGTGTATGTGTGTGTGTGTGTGTGTGTCAGTGTGTGTGTCTCGGTGTGTGTGTGTGTGTTTGTCGGCGTGTCGGTGTGGGTGTGTGTGTGTGTGTGTGTGTGTGTCGATGTCGTTGTGTTTGTGTGTCTCGTGTGTGTGTGTGTGTGTGTGTGTTTGTCGACGTGTCGGTGTGTGTGTGTGTGTGTTTGGGTGTGTTTGAGGATACGTGTTGTGGAGGTATCCAATAGGAAATAGGAAAACAATTGGTCCCCTTCTGTATCTTTGCGGGTCAGTTGTCGCCGGGCAGTTTTTAATTACTTCCTTCCTTTTTTCCCTTCAGTGTATTAACTACAGCCAGGCTCCACTTTCTCTCCCTCTCTTTCTTGCTCTATCTTTCTCTCTCTCTTTTTTCTCTTGCTCTCTGTCTCTCTCTCTCTTTTTTTCTCTTGCTCTCTGTCTCTCTCTCTCTCTTTTTCTTTTACCACATTTTTAACACACGGCCGGGCTATTCTAAGAATAAAAATGACATTATTGACACGGTTAAGTGGATGTTTTATTGATTTGCTCCGACTATCCTGGATTGGTGGCTAACTGCATATTTACAAATTGTGGCAACTCTACTAGCTGTGAGAATTAGATGACACTCTCTCTGTGGTGTGTGGTGGGTTTCCATGACAACTGTTCACCTTAACAGAGAACAAAGGTCCTGGAATGTGTTCAGTAGAGCTGTAGATCTGTCCCCGGCTACAGAGGGCTGCGTTTCTATGTCTCGGCCTTGAGTTTGAGTCTTTAAACAGACGTTTTAATGGTGAACCTGCATTTTAAGAAAAATGAAGGTGATTCAACTTAAAAATGTAAGTTAATTTGCTGCCTTAAAAGCATGAGTTAAGTCAAGGTCAAGATAAGCTTTGTTTCAACTCACCAAGTTAAGTTATACAAGTTGTTTAATTACACTATCTTAACTCACAGTTTCATGTTAAGATAACTTAAACTATATTCATACCAAATGCCAATTCAAGTTATGTTAACTCGTGTTTATAAGGCAGCAATTGAGCATTTTCAAATTGAATATTACATTTACATTTACATTTACATTTAGGACATTTGGCAGACGCTTTTATCCAAAGCGACTTACAAGGTGTACATTAGTTGAAGCAGACAATAGCATAACACTGAGGTACGCAAAAATAAAAATAGAGCAGTTCACAAGTATTCATATTAACAAGATGAATAACACAATTTGGTACTGCTAGGTCACCTGCTTAAGTAGCTGTGATAAGAGCGTGTTATCAACATTAAGGATATACACTTGCTAACATATACAACATGCTAAGAGCTATTAATGTCAGGACTTAAGCAAGTTTAGGGGTTTCACAAAGGAGAAGGAGGGTTCAAGGAGAGTCCAGGTGGACTCTGAACAGGTGGGTCTTGAGTCTCTTGCGGAAGCTGGCGAGGGACTCTGCCGTCCTGACATGAGACGGGAGTTCATTCCACCTGTGGAGCCAGAGCCCTGAAGAGCTGGGTCTTGGACAAGCGATGCTTGGTTGTCATCAGTGAAGGTCGAACAAGTCGCCTGGCAGATGTTGAGCGGAGCGCTCTGGCTGGGATGTAGGGTTTGACCAACGCCTGGAGGTAGGCTGGGGCAGTTCCATTGACTGCCCTGAAGGTCAGCACCAGAGTCTTGAACTTGATGCGAGCATTTACCGGAAGCCAGTGGAGATCGCGGAAGAGAGGGGTCACGTGGGAGAATTTCGGTAATGTAGTGTTTTTTGTTTTATTTGTATCTCTTGAATAATAATGGAAAGTTAACAAGTTTCCTTAAACTTCATACTGAATCAACATAGAACTTTAACATCAGTCAAAACTGTATTAATAGGAGATCAAGTATCTTTATTCTTGAACAAACAATATAAAAAAATATATATACATAAATGCACGGATTAAACACTCCAGTGAACCTAAAACAATAATTCCCATGTCCTATCACCTTCTGGAACACAGTGACCAATGATTAGATGAAGGAAACAGACACAAGTGAACTCTTGTGACAACATGGGAAACTGAGGTAGAAAACCAAATAGATGTGTTACAGTTTGTACCGCAAGAGTATGTTTCTTAGTCTGTGTACTCGGGCAGAGGAATTGGTCTGGCTTGATCTTCATCACCACTCTCTGGAGTAACTCGAAAGAATACTTCATGTCTTGTGGATACTCGGGATTTACACAGTAGATGATGCCCATAAGCATGGCAAAGCTGCATGCCACATCTTTTAGGTTGTGTAGCACAATTGTCTCCTCGAGCACAACTGCCACATTGAAGACCTCATGTGGAATGGCATCCCGTTCACCTTCATAGCCTATTAGTAGGCCAATTAGTATATTTGCTTGATTCAAATGTCAATTATCATGATCCCTACAAAAAATAGAAGCTAAAGCCTACAGATCACTGTGTAAAAGTGACAAGAAGTGATCGGAAATAATTTAAATAGCCTCCATATTCACTGAAAATACTGTACTGTTCTGCATTTCATTTTGAAAGGTGTCCCCTGCCCCCATATCCCTTTTGGCTGCATTGCTTACCCCCACCGATAAAAGGCACATCCACATATTTGCATTACAGAAATAGTTCTGTCTTACATCACACCTCCTGATGACATGTGACGGCTCACCAGATACACAGTGTGGCAGACCAAGCAGAGCAGCAGTCTTGCTCCTCTTATTTGTGTCCTACAACACAAAGAAAGATGCAGATAATAAAATGTTGTAGCAAACAAAACAAATGTTGGCTAATGTTATGGTCATCAGAATCTCCACTTACATCTATCTCAAGGCAGTCCAAAATGTCTTTGAGTGCCTGCTTCTTTCCAGACCTGGTTGCTGCTTTGTACACCTCCAGC
>CM051007.1:716344-718844 GCA_027704905.1 Muraenolepis orangiensis
GTCTCTGTCACTCTCTTGTCTTTCACTCTCTCTCTTCTCTCTTCACTTCTCTACCTCGATCTCCCTCACCCCAGGGTCTGTGCACCGTGACGGCGGCCTTCCTGCATTTCTTCTTCCTGTCGTCGTTCTGCTGGGTGCTGACCGAGGCCTGGCAGTCCTACCTCTCCGTCATCGGCAAGATGAGGTCACGCCTGATCCGCAAGCGTTTCCTGTGCCTGGGCTGGGGTAGGCCCCACACTATCAACGCATACACACTTACACACGTTGTCATATATTATGTGTGCCTTACGGTCTGTCACCCTCGCTGATACGGAGGCAAGGGTACAGAATGTATTGAATGTTCCAATGAACAACCACAAGACAATGAGATTGATGGAGATAGGTGGAGATAGAGAGAGAGAGAGAGAGAGAGAGAGAGAGAGAGAGAGAGAGAGAGAGAGAGAGAGAGAGAGAGAGAGAGAGAGAGAGAGAGAGAGAGGGGGACTTCAGACACATTTTCATTTGATGTGCATCACGTAAAGAAAGTACATTCACCCACAGAAAGCAGGGGAGTGACATCCTGTGGAGATCATGGAGGATTTTACACTCTCACAGGTCACCCACGACGTGTCCAGTCTGATTTTGTGTATTTTCTAATCACCAAACTCAATCTAAAGGTGAACCGCCCTGGGAAGGGGGTGGGGGGGATAGGGGAGGGGGGATAGGGGAGGGGGATAGGGGAGGGGGGATAGGGGGAGGGATGCGGTCAATATGAACATGGGTCTGGTTGTTTTTCCTGGTGCCCCTCCTCCATACTGACCGTATTGCTGAAGTGATATTGCCAATAGCAGAATGAAGATCAAAGTCAGCAGGAAATGATGATGATGCCCTATCTATCTCATCCCACCTTGACCTATTGGAAGCGATGCCGGCCGACAAAACATATCATATATACAGTTTTGTTATGCTTTTTGTGTTTCGCACCCAAAGTTTGGCTAAACTTTCAACCGATAATACCATGTGGGATTGTGATGTGTCCTTAACGATGATACTATAATAACCCTGCTTCTCCTCCAAATTGGGGCGGCAGGTCAGCTCAGTCAGTAGGGACTTAGCTTGGGAACCCGAAGGTCGTCGGTTAAAGTCCCCGAAACACCTGGGCACTGTCGAGGTGCCCTTGAGCATGGCACTAGACCCCCACACATAGCTCCCCGGACACTGTATATACAACCGCCCGCTGCTCCTAATCCTACGTTTGGTGAAATGCACAGAAAATTGGTATGTGACCAAGAAAGAGGATTCAATACAATTAGCCTGATCAAACAAACCATCCACACCATGACAACTGATAGGTTCTGGAGCACGGTTAATAAAATACACAAACCTCACTTTTATTTGATTTATTTATTTATTTTCCAAAGTTTCAACCACAAGACGGTAGAGAGAGATACTGAGAGAGAGACTGAGAGAGAGACTGAGAGAGAGAGAGAATGATTGAGACAGAGAGAGACTGACTGACTAAGATATATTGACTTAAATATATTGTATTTTTATATATCTAACTATACAGTTTTGTACTTTTCGTGCATGGGTGTATGCATACTTGCGTGTGTGTCAAGTCAAGTCAAGTCAAGTTTATTGTCACTTCACAGTTTACAGTTTAGTATAAAGCAGTGATGTGAAAATCTTGTGTGCAAAACCCGACGACAGACAGCAGTTATCAAATAAGATAAAAATAGATAAAAATAGAATAAAAATAGAATAAAAATAGAATAAAATAAAATAAATAAAATAAATAAAATAAAATAAAATAAAATAAAATAAAATAAAATAAATAAAAAATAAAATATAAAAATATAAATAGTGTGTGTGTGTGTGTGTGTGTGTGCCTGCATGTGGTATAGTGTTCAAATAAAACTGCCTGCCCCCCTCTGTCACTGTTACTCCCCCTCCCTCCCACCCCCGTCCTTCTGCCGTCTTATTATTTAACGCTAACGTGACTTTTTGTAATTGCATTTAATTTGTGGCCATAATCACAGCTTTGTTAATTGCATGAATATTTCAGAGCCAAGCTTGTTACAGACCCACCCCGTCCCTCTCCTGTTGGCACCATCTGAGCTGCACTCACTCACTCACAGTCTCTCACACTTAATGAAACCTGCATAAAAACACACACACACAAACACACACACACACACACACACACACACACACACACACACACACACATACACACATGCAGACACACACACACACACACAAACACACGCAAAGCTAGCTAGCTAGCTCGCTAGTTTGCACACAGAGGCGTGCATCAAAGCCAAAAATCGAAGCTGAAAATGTGTTCCGCCAGCAGACAAATAAATGACAGGAAAAGATAGAAAACACAATATGTGAAAGGAGGACGACCAGTGCCCACCATTATGTATGGTCTTAAAGGTGGTAAGTTGATTTCAGAGTGAGTGTGTGTGTGTGTGTGTGTGTGTGTGTGTGTGTGTGTGTGTGTGTGTGTGTGTGTGTG
>CM051007.1:723844-728844 GCA_027704905.1 Muraenolepis orangiensis
TGATACATTTTAATCTAATCTAATATAATCTAATATACAAACTACATGTTAGAACTAGGGCCTACAAATGGCCTAAAACTGTGTGTAATCCTTTTTTTGACAGTATTCTGGGTGTTTTATTTAGTTAGCGTTAGTTTGTTGCGTTGTGGGTCGGAGTGTGTAAATCGCTCCATCGTCGTACCTGAGATCGGGTTCCATGGTTATTCAATGTGCGTCTTGTGGATATATTCTACTGGCTTGGGTAACGCTTGGTTTAAGATTCAAGAAGATTTCCATTTGCAACAAGTACTATGGAATGCTTACTACCCATTCACTGGGTAGGAAAGTCCAGCAAAAGTATTATAGTGTAATGTAATTTAGATGAGAATGTTATGATAGTGGCAGTCCTAGCAGGTTATAAGGCGCACTGCGTGTGGATAAAAACTATCCTGGTAGTTGAACCTGGTAGTCCTTGTACGGATGCTGCAAAACCGGCTTTTGGGGCCCCTAGTAGTGCACCTCACATATAGTATTGCCGATGTGTGCTGATAGTATCCAAAGCGTTTCAATTATCCGCATTTGGCAAATAAATGCATGTTCCCGAGGCCCTGAAAGATCTCCTGGTGTGTCCTTGATAAATCAAGGACACACTAAATCAAAATGAAATGACATTTCAAGAGCAACTTGTGTGTGTGTAAAATTATATTTGAAAAAATTCTGATTGCACACTGTTGTATGTTTGTACCCGCGTATGTGTACCCACCCCTTTTGTCATTCACAAACCACATGTGGTACAAAAACTAGTACAGTAATGAGGACGGAACATCAAACTTTTGCTTTCGACACGTGTTTAATTACTGAGTTTGGCCGAAAGCAGGTAGCAAAACGGAATGGTTCTGACAGATAGAGAGAGAGAGAGGGAGAGATGGAGGGAGAAAGAGGGAGGGAGAGAGAGAGGGAGAGAGATGGATTGAGGGAGAGAGGGAGAGAGATGGAATGAGGGAGCGAGGGAGAGCTTCAGATGACTGGCAAGTTGTAGATATACTAAGTGTGATAGAGCAGATGGATAGATAGATGAGATAGATAGATATAGATAGATAGATAGATAGATAGATAGAGATAGATAGATAGATACTTTATTAATCCCGAGGGAAATTTAGTCTTCCAGCAGCTTATACAAATAGCAAACAAACACTTATTCAGTTATAAAAACTTTAAAAATGAAGGGACTAAGATCCACTGTATACACAGAGGGGGAACAACAATAAGGATTAGTGCTATAGGGCAGGGGTTCCCAACCGCCGGGCCGCGGACCGGTACCGGGCCGTGGAGGTGTTACTGCCGGGCCTCTATCTATATATATATATAGATTAAATATATATCGGCGGCATAACGAGAAACTTTCAGTTGCACGCGCTACTAAAGAGACGTTAGTGACGTGTCGGTCGCGAACGAGCCGGTTTTTTGTTACGGGCGCTTTAAACCGAAATCGAGCCCTGCCGTTTTGTTCGGGGTGTGTGTTGACACACACTTTGACAACTGGTCCGCGAAAATTGACAACCGGTCTGCGAGATTTTTTTCATGTATCTGCCGGTCCGTGGCACAAAAAAGGTTGGGAAGCAACACGGGGAGGAAGCAGGGAACCAAGGGTCTTGTTTGGTGTTGAATGAAGAGGCGATGGGCTGCATAATAAGAGGCATCAGGTGGGGCGATTGACTGTTACCCAGTGGTTCCTAAACTGGTGACTTGTTCCTATTTGGATTTTCAGTTGGAGTTCTGTATTAACCCCCTGGGCGGGGCTTAAGCACACAAGAGAGAGACAGATATAGAAATATATGTTTGGCAGAGTATGAGGTCATTTTCTACTAAGTAGGGAGGGAGTCCTTATCCCAAGTGAAGGAGTTCAAGTATCTCGGGGTCTTGTTATCGAGTGAGGGGAGGATGGAGCGTGAGATTGACAGGAGAATAGGTGCAGCGGGAGCGGGATTGGGTGCACTTTGGCGCACCGTTGTAACCAAAAGAGAGCTGAGCCAGAAGGCAAAGCTCTCGATCTACCGATCAGTCTTCGTTCCTACCCTCACCTATGGCCATGAACAATGGGTAATGACCGAAAGGACGAGACTGCGAATACAAGCGGCCAAAATGAGTTTTCTCAGGAGGGTGGCTGGTATCTCCCTGAGGGATAGGGTGAGAAGCTCAGTCACTCGTGAGAGACTAGGAGTAGAGCCGCTGCTCCTTCGCGTAGAAAGGAGCCAGTTGAGGTGGTTTCGGGCATCTAGTAAGGATGCTTCCTGGTCGCCTCCTGAGGGAGGTTTTCCAGGCACATCCAACTGGGAAGAGACCACGGGGCAGACCGAGGTACAGGTGGGGTGATTACATCTCCACACTGGCCTGGGAACGCCCCCAGTCAGAGCTAGTCGATGTTGCCAGGGAGAGGAAAGTTTGGAGTCCCCTGCTGAAGCTGCTACCTCTGCGAAAAAAATAAGAAAATAAGAATATTTTCCAGCCGTCAAAGCTGCTGTGGAGGATTTCCAAGCAAAACGTGGACATGCAACAAGTTTGTGTGTGTGTGTGTTTATTTAATGGGATATGTAACACTGGGTCAGTGACGGGCAAGCTGAGAAAATGACCCTTTACATGAGGTTTACATGTGTGTTGAAAGTCCAATGTGTGCTGTCATGTTGTTAGGTTGATAGGGCATAACAATGGTACTGTTATGGTACTCTCTCTCTCTCTCTCTCTCTCTCTCTCTCTCTCTCTCTCTCTCTCTCTCTCTCTCTCTCTCTCTCTCTCTCTCTCTCTCTCTCTCTCTCTCTCTCTCTCTCTCTCTCTCTCTCTCTCTCTCTCTCTCCGACAGGTGAATATGCTGATTGAAATCGTGGTGTTCAATAAGCTCATGTTTCGGGACGGGATCTCTGACAAGTCTAAAAAGCAGCGAGCTGGGTGAGTTTATCTCTGTTTACTCGGCCGGTTTAAAGCTCCGTCCAAGGGCGCTTTGAGAGATCGCTCAGAAAGACACATAATGACAGAACCACCATCACTCGGAAACACACCAAAATTACTTTCTAAAGGTCTCCGGAGAGGGAGGGAGAGGGAGAGAGAGAGAGAGGAGAGAGAGAGAGAGAGAGAGAGAGAGAGAGAGAGAGAGAGAGAGAGAGAGAGAGAGAGAGAGAGAGAGAGAGAGAGAGAGAGAGAGAGAGAGAGAGAGAGAGAGATAGAGAGAAAGTGTTTTTGCTTTGGCACGGAAAACGGCTGACATCTGTTGCGTTTATAGGCGTGATGAATCAAAATATGTGTGTGTGTGTGAGTGTGTGTGTCCCATCCCCTTGCATACTCGTCTACCTGCATACTCGTCTACCACCCGAGTGTATACGTTCACAGTGTTTCAGGAGAGAGAGAGAGAGAGAGAGAGAGAGAGAGAGAGAGAGAGAGAGAGAGAGAGAGAGAGAGAGAGAGAGAGGGCGCACACTAACAAAATGGCTCTGTTGAATATGGGGGATTCTTTAAAATCAGAGACAGATGGTGCACTGATTGTGCTATGTTGGTTAAACGGAAGAAATATTGTGTTTTGATATTGATTACCTCACAATCACCGCGCAAGGTAAACGGTATCACGCTTGTGATGGTTAGGCCGTCATCGAACACAGCAAAGTTTGATGTTCGGAAGGTGGCACGTTTCACGAGAGGAGGTCGATCTGAAAGGGGTGTTCATAAGGAGTGTATGCGTGTCAACGTGCACAGATAGATGGCACACACACATTTTCTAAATTCAAGGGGGGGAGGGGGTGAATGAAGGGGCGGTGAATAATCACAGAGATCTCCTTGAGGAAATCTCATGGTTTCATTTTGATCCACCTTCTCTGCTGCTCTCCTGGTCCCGCTTTGCACACATGCTGCCAGCTCATTAAAACCCAGCATTGTGCTTCTGCCTAAAGGGTTAATGACAGGTGGAGCCTCATCAGGTGTTCACTAGGAGCTAAATGGGCACCCTACACCCAGCGCAGCTGTAGTCATGACAATATGGTTATTTTGGTGGTGCATCCATGACAAGAGTCCTTGTATGCATACACATAGGACACACGCCCACATATTGTACATACATACATACCAGTGGCGGCTAGTGGTTGTAAAAGTAGGGGAGGAGAGAATTGAAACCAATTGAGGGTAGGAAGTATTGTTTTGATGAAAAATAGTTATTTGGTGATTATTCCATAATTCATCCAAAATAGTAGAATACAAGGCTAGTTATATCAAACCACGGAATTGAAATTGAGTAAGATTTGATGGAGAAGCGTTATTTGTGTAAAGTATATTTACCTGTTTTCAGTTTAAAAATACATACTATCATATAGTAAAACCAGTTATGCACGTAAATCACATCAATTGTCTAATCACGAGCCAAAGAAACATAACTTTCTCATGGTCAGCTGTTACGACTTTTGAGTTTGTAACTCAAAAGTTTCAAGTCTGAAATATATCAAATGTAGTTGTCTGGAATGCTGAGTTAATGACTGACACAAGATAGATCCTTACGTGATGATAACGCTCCCCCCAAAACTCTGATTGGGTATTCACCAGCGCCGTGAGCTCTGCTGATTGGTTCACAGCCTCTGGCTAGACCCGCCCTCAGGGAGGATGGTCCTCCCTTACTGCCGTACTCACTCATGTTAAACCAGGACTCACCGGTCGCTCGGGTACAGCAGTTTTATAATGGACTTCAATGTCCTCCGTAAAGTCATTTTTGAATTTAAATTTAAATGTACGTGTATTTATGTTTCTCTTTCCCTAAGACCCAGGAGCAGAGTCACAGCAGTGTTGCTAAACGCACAGTAAACCATTACTGTGTGCCTTATGAAGCCATGGGGACATGTTGGGGGCGCTCAGGCAATGAGCTATGATGGGACGCTAATGTAGCGTAGCATGTGTATAGCCCCCATAGCCACTCCCCCCCATCCCCATCTCTCCCATCATTCTGGGCGATATACAGATCCCCCCCCCCCCCCCCCACACACACACACACA
>CM051007.1:733844-736344 GCA_027704905.1 Muraenolepis orangiensis
GACTATCTCTGTCTTTGTCTCTCTCTCTCTCTCTCTCTGTCTCTCTCTCTCTCTCTGTCTCTCTCTCTCTCTCTCTCTCTCTCTCTCTCTCTCTCTCTCTCTCTCTCTCTCTCTCTCTCTCTCTCTCTCTCTCTCTCTCTCTCTCTCTCTCTCTTTCATTGCTTGTATGTCACTCTCTCTGGCGACCCTCTTGGTAAGAAAGGAGACGGTATCCTCTACCTTGCCTTGTTTGGTTTTATTCTTTAATTATATTATTTTCTAACTAAATATTCACGCACGCCATTTGCAAAATGGAAATTAGGCCTCACACAGAACTTCAGTCACCCACTCACGGCCACGTTTAACCTGCTCTAAATGTAAACATTTAAAGTCAGTAATTATCTTCACCAAAATGCAGGGTTGTGCACGTTTAGATGGACATGGCCCATAGTCTGCACTGGAATCCGGGGGCCGACACGTCGTCAACAAGAGTCAACAATTGCTAGCAAATGTGGCTTTTAGAGACGTTTGATATGATTAAGGGTATTTTAGGACGAAGAAGAAGTTTCCCACGGCTTTATTTCTACGTTTATTAAGACTAAAAACTGTTATGCACACACATGTTGCTGTTTGCTGACCCCGGGGTAGGACTGACAGAGAGGAGGAAAGAGGAGTTTAAAACCAGTAAGCGTCTTCATTGGATAGAGCGGATATGAGCTGTGAACAATCCACTATGTGTGTGACAATTACAGAAGTAATTAATACAATGTGTGAACCAACTTACGTGAGTGGAAAACGGAAATCCATGGTATAACGTGCTGCGGGGAGAAGGCTGAAGTCCAAAAACAAACACAAAAACATCCAAGGGTAAAAATCTAACAAAAATCCAACAAAGGAACAAACAAGAAAAGCATGAGGAAATCCCAGGAGACACGGGGCGACATGGTCTTCAAGGGGGAGACACGGAGGAGTACTGCCAGAGTGTCTCGGGTTGAACAACGTGAATTATCTGGCAACGGGTGACAGGAGAGCGGAGTCTAAATAATAGGGAGCCTGGTTGGGAATAGGGAACAGGTGCGCTGATGGCGACTACGGTCTTCAGGGGCGGAGCGTGTTCTCCTGGGTGTAGTAACCCCAGGTGGCAGAGAGGGGGAGGCAGACGAGCGTGGCTGGAGAGGAGAGTGGTGTGACGCTGGAATCACAACAAAAAACATCCTAATGGACCCAAGACTATATTAACTGTCATTTGTAATATATATATATATATATAGATATATCTAAGCGAGGTGTTTTTATCGCCGACGACGGTGTTCATTATTCAAAGTGATGGCCGGGAAGTTGTTAAAATGCCAGCACCCTTATTAGAAAAGGGTGCTTGAGGAAGGCGTGTTCATGCTATAAAGAGGCACCCCGGGACCCCTGAGAATTACGGAGGAGAACACAACCACCCACCGTAGTTCACGACCACTAAATAATGCAGAGGAGGGTAGGGGGGGAAATCGGTTGGCCCCGAAAAGCCACGTGAAGTAAAGTGAACTTGATGATGATATATTATATATACATACTGTATATAAATATATATATAAAATAAGGGATTGGGGGGGAGCCTTGGTCTAGATGTGAGGATGAGGATAGCAGATATGTCTCTACGAGCTCCCGCAGTTTATTTAGTTTACTTAGTTTGCTTGTACTTTTTACTTGTCTTTTTTTCGCACTTTTCTTTATATTTAAGTAACTTTATAGAGCTATAGCTAGTCACCATGTGTGTTATCACATATGTTCGCCAAACACTCTTGGACTTACAGAACAATACAACCACAGACAACGCAACAAAGGGACTTACCTGTGGAGATCCGGCGGGACAAATGAGAACAGGGGGAAGGGAGTCACCAAGCCCCGGGGGGCAACAACAAACATGCCCGCAGGAGAGGGTCCCGTGGCGGCCTACTGGTTAGGACACGCCGGAGGCGATGGAAACCAGCCCTACCGAGCATTCTCCTCACCAACATCAAGTCTCTCGCAAACAAGTCCGACGAACTGAACTGCCGTATCGCCTCGCAGCGGGACATCAGGGAGTGTTGCGCCATGATCTTTACGGAAACGTGGCTGTCCTCCGTGATTCCTGACGAAGCAGTGCTGCAACCACCGGGATTCTCTTTGTTTCGGACCAACAGAACAGCTGAGTCCACGGGGAAGAACAAAGGTGGGGGCGTGTGCTGCTTGGTTAACAGCAGCTGGTGTACGGACGTTCAGGTGCTTTCTCAACATTGCTCATCTAATCTAGACTATTACTGATCTATTACTGACTATCAAGTGTCGCCCTTTTTACTTGCCGAGGGAAATCTCCGCTATTCTCATGTCGGCGGTTTACATCCAACCACGGTCTGAATGAACTTTACATTGAAGTGAGAAAACTTCAGAATCGCTACCCCGAGGCAGTCCCCATTGTAGCGGGGGACTGCAATTTAAAAAAGGTATTACCAAAATACTATCAACACATCTCATGTCCGACCAGACAAAA
>CM051007.1:741344-743844 GCA_027704905.1 Muraenolepis orangiensis
TCTCTCCCCCTCTCTTCCTCATCTACCTCTTCCTCACCTACCCTTCTCCCCCTCCATTTTTTCCTCTCCCCCCCACTCTTCCTTACCTACCCTTCTCTCTCCATCTCTTCCTCTCTCCCCCTCTCTTCCTCACCTTCCCTTCTCTCTCCATATTTTCCTCTCTCCCCCTCTCTTCCTCACCTACCCTTCTCTCTCCATCTCTTCCTCTCTCCCCCTCTCTTCCTCACCTACCCTTCTCTCTCCATATCTTCCTCTCTCTTCCTCACCTACCCTTCTCTCTCCATATCTTCCTCTCTCTTCCTCACCTACCCTTCTCTCTCCATCTCTTCCTCTCTCCCCCTCTCTTCCTCACCTACCCTTCTCTCTCCATCTCTTCCTCTCTCCCCCTCTCTTTCTCACCTACCCTTCTCTCTCCATCTCTTCCTCTCTCCCCCTCTCTTCCTCACCTACCCTTCTCTCTCCATCTCTTCCTCTCTCCCCCTCTCTTTCTCACCTACCCCTTCTTCTCTCCCCCTCTCTTCCTCACCTACCCTTCTCTCTCCATCTCTTCCTCTCTCCCCCTCTCTTTCTCACCTACCCCTTCCTCTCTCCACCTCTCTTCCTCACCTACCCTTCTCTTGATCCAACTCTGCCAAACCACACTGTCACCACAGCTGTTCTCGGTCCTGGCCCCACAGCGGTGGGATGAACTCCCCGCTGATGTCAGGACAGCAAAGTCACGGCCCAAACCCACCTCTTCAGGGAGCCCTACCCTGACCCTCCCTCTTAGCAGTTGTTACTTATTATTGGTTTGGTTAAGGTTTTTTGTCATTATTATAATTTTTATTACTTTTTTATTCTCGCCTGAAGCAGACCTGAAACAGTGGCAGTGGTGAAATAGTGTAATTATTCGACTGGCGGCTCATGAACAGGAAAAAAGGATTTAAATAAACACAATAGAACACTTAAGCTTCTACCCTCCCGGGAGGAGAAGAAGAACCCACAACGTCTGGGAAGCTCTAATCGTAGACAGCCTAAATAAGTGGCTCAGCTAGACCTTAAGATTCCTCCTCATTATCAAAAAAAACCAGTCCATCAATTTGTCTCGTTGTCTCGTTGTCTCGTTGACCCATCGCTCTTAAATGCAAATAAAAGGAAGAGGAAAGGTGAAGTGAGCAGCCCCTCTCTCTCTCTCCCCCTCAAAAACCTTTGGTTTCCTTTCTCCTGCTATACAAAGTGGAGCCAGCCAAAACTTGTTTTCCCCATGCCTCATCCTCACCACTCTGCTTCTCTCCATCTCACCTCCACCTTTCATGCACCCACCGCCACCATCGCCCCCAGCAGTGCGGCTCCCTCCGCTATGGCGCCACCGCCGCCCTGTGCCTGCCTGCGGCGTGCCGCCAGCCGCCGCCCCACCCCTCCCCCGTGTGCCCCCCGGGGTGCCGGCACGGGTGCCAGCAGGCCTGCCTCCACAGCCTGCCCCGCCCCATCAGCCTCAACCACAACCACGCCCACAGCCACCTCCACGAGCACGGCGGCTGCTCCGACCTCCACAGCCTCTCCCTCATCAACCATAACCACGCCCACAGCCACCTCCACGAGCACGGCGGCTGCTCCGACCTCCACAGCCTCTCCCTCATCAACCATAACCACGCCCACAGCCACCTCCACGAGCACGGGCGGCTGCTCCGACCTCCACAGCCTCTCCCTCATCAACCATAACCACGCCCACAGCCACCTCCACGAGCACGGCGGCTGCTCCGACCTCCACAGCCTCGCCCTCATCAACCATAACCACGCCCACAGCAGCCAATCAGTAGGTTGTGTTGAATGTAGACTGAGCTGGGAATGTGAGATTTCTTTCTACAAAAGTGTACAATCTGTAATAACACACAACAAAAGTTGTATTATTATGGGTAACTGATGGAATCTAGATTATTCATTATTACATATTGTGCCTTTCAAAGGCAAAACTATAACAGTAGAAGTAATAGTTGAAGCGTTAGAGCTTTTTTATCGTTATAGTTAACTATTATATATAGTTGTATTATTACAGTACAATAACTGTTAAAATATAGCGTATAGGGGAGTGTAGCAGCGGTTGGGATTTTATAGTGTCGACTTTATGGTTGTTGTTTTTTTTTTTTGGTGTATTTATTTATTTATTTTAGCACTGAAAGCTAGCATGAATTATTCAGCGCACAGCTCGCTACACGGCTCCTGGTGAGAGGCCTGTTCCCAGAGTCAAGAGCTGAGCAAGCCCCCCCACAACGGTCTCCAGATCACAAGCCTTATCAACCACCACCCCCTCAATGAGCATCTCCTCCTTTCCACTATTCTCATTCTCCTCCCTCTTGTCTTTTACTTTTTCAATCCGCATCCCCCCCTTTCCTCCCCCCCTTCCTACTCCCCCTCCTCCTCCCTCTCCACCTCTTCCACCCCCTCCTCCTCCTCCTCTCCCCCTTTCTCCTCCCCCACCTCCTCCACCCCCTCCTCCTCCTCCTCCTCCTCTCCCCCTTTC
>CM051007.1:753844-781344 GCA_027704905.1 Muraenolepis orangiensis
GTTTTCATTACTGCTGCCAACGTCGGAGAGCGACACTGTGTTTAATTTCCCCGGCTACGAGCCATTGTTTGCTGTTCCTGTCTCTTCTTCGGGGGGCTCAGCCTTCCATTGTTGTCTTTAAAGAACGTCCGCAGAATCCCCACAACCAAGGAGTTTCTCCACGTTAAGCAAGCGGCGACACTAATTCCACCAATGAGGAAACTTCTGTTATATTTATACTGTGTGTCCATGGGTTAATTAACTTTATTTCTCGACAACTTCACGCCTAGAGCATGAAATAACAAATTAATTTAAAGATATATTCCGGTTAACGAAAGCTGGGAATTCATGTGCTTTTGGAAAGGAATCGAAGTCTGGAAGAACATATATTATTTCAACTTGTATTGGATGTATATAAAAAAAAAGGAAAAGCCTACAATTACTATAGCCTCAACTTTAAACAATTGTTGGCTCTTACAGAGAGAGCTTTGTCAGTGTGTCCCACTATTTTTATACTTTTTCATCATTTTTCATTTTTGGTTGCTACATGAGTTGACGTTACCTTAAGCTTAGCATATAAACCCTACTCCTTAGCCAGTTCCCTTAAATTAAAGAAACTTGTGACAGTCAAGTCAAGTCAAGTCAAGTTTATTGTCACTTCACAGTTTACAGTTTAGTATAAAGCAGTGATGTGAAAATCTTGTGTGCAATACCCGACGACAGACAGCAGTTATAAAATAAGATAAAAATAGATAAAAATAGAATAAAATAGAATAAAGAATATAAAATAAAAATAAAAAATGCAATTTATAAAATGCAAAAATCAGCACAGAAAAGAGCAATATGTATATATAAATCAATGTAATAAAATATACATTGTTATATGTTATACGCCCTTGTTCAGCAGCCTGATGGCCTGACTGTGGAAGCTATCTCTAAGCCTATTTGTACGACACTTGATACTGCGGTATCGCCTGCCTGACGGTAACAGTGAGTACAGTTCGTGGCTGGGGTGGGCAATGTCTTTTATAATTCGTTTGGCCTTGGCCACGCACCGCTGGTTGTAAATGTCCAGGAGGGAGGGGAGCTCACCTCCAACGATATACTGGGCCGTCCGCACCACCCTTTGAAGCGCTCTGCGCTCGAGTGCAGTGCAGTTCCCGTACCAGGCGGTGATACACCCTGTAAGAACACTCTCGATGGTGCCGTTGTAGAATGTTCTCAGGATGCGGGCGCCCATGCTGAATTTCTTCAGACGCCTGAGAAAATACAGGCGTTGTTGGGCCCTTTTCACCACGTGTGTGGTGTGCGTGGACCATGTGAGGTCCTCGGAGATGTGCACGCAGAGGAACTTGAAGCTGCTGACCCTCTCTACTGCAACGCCGTCGATGGAGATAGGGCTGTGCTCTCCCCTCTGCCTCCTGAAGTCCACGATCAGCTCCTTGGTCTTCTTGACGTTGAGGGCGAGGCTGTTCTCCTGGCACCACTGCTCCAGCGATCCGACCTCCTCCCTGTAGGCTGTCTCGTCGTCGCCGGCGATCAGGCCCATCACTGTCGTGTCGTCAGCAAACTTGACGATGACGTTGGAGCTGTGCATAGCCATGCAGTCGTGGGTGTAGAGGGAGAGGGAGACAGGAACAGGAAATTAGATTTCCGTCCCATAGGCCGTTATCACTTCTCTTTTGGGGCGGTTTATTCAACAGAGCTGGCACTTGATGGCTAATCCATCACGGACACTTAATGCATTCTAAATCCTGCAGTAAGAGAGACGGCTTGGCCCTCGCTCCCCACGCTCATTCTCCAAATGACTCCACCCTAACTCTGCAGCTACCTGATAGGTAGCGTCTTCTCCCAGGGGAGGACGCTGCCACATTAAACTTCATGTAATTCCTGTCCAGTTGGTCTCTTTTGTTGTGCGCTGACGTAAACGTATTGTGTGTGTGTGTGTGTGTGTGTGTGTTTGTACTTTATATGTGCCTGTGTGTGTGTGTGTGTGTGTGTGTGTGTGTGTGTGTGTGTGTGTGTGTGTGTGTGTGTGTGTTTGTGTGTATAGATGCAGGTGTGTGTGTTTGTGTGTGTGTGTGTGTGTATGTGTGTGTATATAGATGCAGGTGTATGTGTGTGTTACATATGTGTGTGTGTGTGTGTGTGTGTGTTTGTGTGTGTATATATGTGTGTGTGTGTGGTGTATATCTGCCCGTGTATGTGTGTGTCTGTGTGTGTGAAAATAGTCCATAAGAACAGTGCAGCAGTGTCTTTGAATCATTATTACATCATTAGTCGGAGACAAAAGAGTCCCTGGCTCTCCCTCCCTTGACCTTCAGAGGGCTGATTTTATTAAGACTTACACACACACACACACACACACACACACACACACACACACACACACACACTCACTCACAGTCTTTTGAAGTGTTCACGCAATTACCTCCCCATGCATACAAGTGCGCGCACACACACACACACACACACACACTCACACATATACCTCATCAGCGGCCCTGCAGCGCACACAGCTGTGATTAGATTGCAGATCGTCCATTGTGACTCATGGATGCAAGTCAGGCGACAGACAGGAAGTAAGCAGCTACAGGGAGCGTTTTCAAAAGTTGTTTATCAATGTTTGATCAGATCAAACATGATCTGTAGTTTTAGGTTAGAGCAAATAGCATTCTACTGAAACTGAGGCTTTTCCTACCGTTGATGGCTCAGCACTCCTCTCTACGTTGTCTCCATTCAAACCTTCTGTTAATGTACTGCATTGGATTCACATGCACATCCGGATAAAGGATAAAACATTGTCTCTAGGAGAACCTGCCCAAATGGGAGTGCCGCAAGGTTCCATCATAGGACCATTGTTGTTGTTCAGTTCATCAATGGTCTTCCGTCTGTGTGTGTGTGTGTGTGTGTGTGTGTGTGTGTGTGTGTGTGTGTGTGTGTGTGTGTGTGTGTGTGTGTGTGTGTGTGTGTGTGTGTGTGTGTGTGTGTGTGTGTGTGTGTGTGTGTGCGATGTATGCAGACACACAAAGGAAAGACATTGAACTAGCTGCTGCCAGATTGTCATTAACGGTGGGAGTGGCAGTAACTCATGTCTCACTCTGAATATTGAGAAAACAGTGACAGTGTATTTTGTGCCATGTGTTGAAATATAACGTGGTCAGGATTCCATTAACAATTTTCATCATTTTAAGACATCATTTGAATGCCATTTTTCTTATTTTCATTATTGCATATCATGTTGGCATCAGCCAAACAAGACAACTCCTAAAATCCAATAAGGTCACCTCATCAACAAGCCCTGAAGGTCCTGGACAGGAAGCCACAACAGTATCATTATTGTGATGTTATTCTTATTAAATATAAAAGAGAGGGAATTTGTTTGCTGGAATTTGTTGAGAGAGGGAAAAGATCGGGTTGTGATTTATTTCAAAAAATGTCACTGCATATTGTATTGTTGGGAATAATGATGAATGTATATTTGGATCTATGACTTAGTGTTAGTGTTTCTGTCGACCTGCCCAAGGACTGCATATGGAAATTAGCTTGTTGCTTAATCCTTAAATGTAAGCCTTTGATAGGTGGGCTGGCACACACACACACACACACACATCCACACACACACACACACACACACACACACACACACACACACACACACATCCACACAAACACACACACAAACACACACACACACACACACACACTTTTGCGTTCACACACACCTACAATTCAATACACTACTACACAAGGGAACTGGAGGGCGGAGTGTATATTACGAATTACTGTTTTGAAGAAAATGTCTGAAATGATGGTATACCGCTATAGTACTGTGGCACAGTACTTTTATGAAAGTAAAGGAGACTTAATGAGGACTAATTACAATGATAACACTATTAGAGTCGCCCTTTGACTGGATCCAGCTGCAGTTCAACTCAAATGATTTTAAGATCTCACTTTGACAATCGCCCTAGACACCAGGGTGATGACTGGGCAACCAGAGATGCTGACTATACAGCAATCATGGAGATGAGGAGTGTGTGTGTGTCTTTACATCCATACGTGTGTGTTTGTGTGTATGTCTGCGTCTGTGCATCCATAAGTGTGTGTGTCTTTGTGTTTGTGTACATGTGTGTGTCTGTGTGTATGTGTGGGTGTAGGTTTTCGTTTCCCCCCCACTATTCCTATGCTTTTCTGTTTTGTTGTGTTGATGAACATGAAAATAGAAAATACAAACCAAAAAGGACTAAGAAGGCCTGGAAATGTCTTAAGCAGTGTCGGAAATTACACCTAATGACCTCAATAATAACCCCGCTGAACTCCACCCCCCTCCCCCCACCACCCCTTTCATCTCTCTTTGCAGCCACATATGTTTTATGCTCCAGTAGCAAACCTTGAAATTGCTAATTCAAGACGATGGATGGAGATCAGTGAGCACATGCAGGGTCAGCAGGAAGATTGTCCTCTACTCAAGCTAATCACCTGTCACACCTTGACTCACCCGTCTCTCTCTTAAACCGCTCCTAAACTAAGTAAAATAAACAATCTGCTTAAGCTATCTTTGATTCTGGACCTGTGGACCTGATGTGTGTTGTGTTGTGTTTCAAAGCTAGCGTTGTTTTGGGGATTATTCTTTCAATTGGGTTGAAAAACACATAACTGACAGTGGCAAATTATTATAATAATATTGAGTGTAGTCGCTAGCCAAAAGCCAGTAGCGTGTAACTTGTCACCCCCTTGTCTTGTGACTGTATTTCCTAGTCTACGATAAGTCCCCCTAGTGGTGTTGTTAACTAACAGTCCAATCCCACGGCACCCCTTCTTCTCACTCTCAAGGTTTGCATATTGTCCTCCTCAACTCACACAATTCAAAATGTGAAATTAATAAATCATGAGATGGCTATTGACATCACACTACCCGTGTCCTCTTTTATGGATGTGTTGTGACGGCTTGATATTGGGCCGTTTTTTTTACATTTGCATATTTGATATGCAGCGGTTCTTCCTAAGCGCTGAATCAGAACATTTTGGTGCTATTGTTGTATTGCGTAAAATAAATAACCCCAAAAATAATTAAATAAATAAATAGTAAAATAAACTAAGCCATTAAAATGTCATCGGCCTTAATAGCTTCATAATCACCTTATGAATTATTAACACGCTCATTAAAGCATTGCAGGACAGCGAGCAGCCACAATTGAGGCCGTGCTCGAAGAGCCACTTATTGGTGAATAAGCCACACCAGGGCTACCTCCAGGGAAGAGGGGATGTGAAGGAGAAATGAGAACACACAAACGCTTGTGTGTTCCCGGTGATGTTATTTCTCCATCGATGATTGCATCAAGGGATGCAATCACACAACTTCCTCATCCGAACATAGCGGAACGGTGGGACAATGGGACAAAGCAAATAAGTGCGCTAGTTACGCCGTGATTTCTGCCAGCCGCCGTCGCTACCACCGCCACAGCCCGGGGAAAAACAGATCTCTCTCTCTCTCTCTCTCTCTCTCTCTCTCTCTCTCTCTCTCTCTCTCTCTCTTCCCGTGCGAGACTGATCTGATCGCACAGCGCCCAGCGAAGGACCACGATTCTGATTCAAACCTCGATTGCTTATTTGCAATGTCTTGCCCTAATTAGATGTATTTACCTTACATTATTCCTGATTCCTTTGAAAGGCCTTATTATGTGTGACACCCGCAATCCAAGTGGTAATTGATGGTAAAGGCTATGCCCAATTACCAACTTTTTCTTTCTCTAAAAATATTCTGCTAACTTTGCTTGCTGGTGTCTCATCATTTTGTCAAATTGTGTGGATGAAAGGAATGGATATAAAATACAAATAGGAAGGAAGAAAGAGATCAGAACGGAAGGAAACATTTTTAAAAGTTTGAGCGCAAAACATGAAAAAATACTCAGTCTGCTTCTGCTTGTGCTCCGTGCGATGAGTTCAATATTTTACTTTTGTAAAAAGTGTTTCTGAGGGTGAGGCCACTGTCTCGGGAAGAGTGACTACAGCACACACACACACACACACACAGCCACGACTCTCACAAGAACCAACGGGCAATCTGCCCTAGCTCTTCACCCGCACTGTCCCCACAGAACTGGGTTTTACTTTGGCTGCTGCTACCTGATGATGGTGATGGTGATAGTGAAGAGTATGGTGGCTCCTTGATTTGGGGGGCAAAGTTATCTTTCGACTGAAAATGATGTAGATATTCCCACACTGGCTTTGGTCAAGATGCTGCGCAACAAAGGCACTGTCAAGACATGTCAAGACATGTCAAAGCACTGTCAAAGCTAGAAATGGGAGGGAGGGCGGCAACCTCTGCATGGCACAATCACCACAAGTACTGCTGAATACATCTGAATCTGTCGAGGTGTCCTTGAGCAAGACCCCCTAACCCTAACTGCTCCTGACCTGCTGGCTGTCTCCTTCCCTAACCCTAACTGCTCCTGACCTGCTGGCTGTCTCCTTCCCTAACCCTAACTGCTCCTGACCTGCTGGCTGTCTCCTTCCCTAACCCTAACTGCTCCTGACCTGCTGGCTGTCTCCTTCCCTAACCCTAACTGCTCCTGACCTGCTGGCTGTCTCCTTCCCTAACCCTAACTGCTCCTGACCTGCTGGCTGTCTCCTTCCCTAACCCTAACTGCTCCTGACCTGCTGGCTGTCTCCTTCCCTAACCCTAACTGCTCCTGACCTGCTGGCTGTCTCCTTCCCTAACCCTAACTGCTCCTGACCTGCTGGCTGTCTCCTTGATGGCGGACTCCGCCGTTGGTGGTTGAATGTGTGTATGAATGGGTGAATGTGAGGCATGACTTGTAAAGAGCTTTGGATAAAAAGCGCTGTGTCAAAAAGCATCGATTACCATTACTTACATGATGTAAAGCGCTTTGGGTGTCTTGAAAAGCGCTATATAAATGCAATGAATTATTATTATTATAAATCACAAGGAATGAAGAGGAATACAAGTCTGCCTAAACCTAGCATAGCATGGTTTCATGGTTTCTGGAATTATTTGGGTCGATGAACCTTCAAATTGAAGATGGCTACCGATTTTTTTTACCGTTATTTTTTCAAAATCGTCATAGAGCCTTATTATTAGGCTTAAATGAAAAGGCTGCATATGCTGAGTTGAGTTATGGAAAATATTATTACCATACAGGAGCCAATAAACCTGAAATTCCAACATGCAGAAAAAAAATGCTATTTTCCAAGATGGCTGCCATCTGGACAAAAATACTACAAGATATTAAATGTATCAAATAAAGGGTTAGGGAAATGAAAAAAAACATATGGTGCTGAGTAGATAGCACTCCTAAATAATAATTGATCAACTAGTAACCTAATGGTTGTAAGATCAGGTCTGGAGGAAACAGCCACTGAACCATGACAAACTGAAAATATAACTTAGAACACAAATATATGGAAAACAAATAAATTAGGGTGATAAGAAAATTCTGGGAAAAATAGAATAAACAGAGCAGGGATGGTTATAAGGTAATCTAAGACTCACTTCTTGTAGGTGGATAATGAGGAGACGAAACAACTCTTCATCTGAGTCTGTTGATTCTCTGCAATGACTCCTCTCATCATCACTACTGAACATCATCTGAACAGTCGTGAGATGGGTGTGACGCGCTGGCCGGCACTTCCCATTCAATAGTACCAAACGGTGACCAACGGGAGAGGGATGCTCCAGGAGGTTGTAATGAAGCTGGCAATATGTGATGTAGTGTCTCCTTTCCACATGAAAATACAAAGAGTTGTCGTCAGGTGGGAGACGGATTGTACTTCTTCTTCAGTTTGTGCCACTTGGAAACTCTGGCCTCTGGCCTCTCTGCACTCTCACAGAGTGACACATGCCTTCATATCCGCTCTGACTCCTTCTTTTAACTCAAGACTCTCACTCACACATCTTAGGAGCTATCTTGCCTCAGGATCAATCATCTTCTCCAACACATGATCCTCCCCATGCCCTTAGAAGCCTGAGGTGTGTCACTGCCATTGATCACATGGTATGATGAAGTCTGCAACCTCTTCTGAGAGCATTGCACGGCAGTTGATTAACGCATGCTTGCGTTTAATCAACAGATCACATCTGACTTGCTGCGAGACATAAGCAGCTTGGACATACACGTCTGTGTCCTCGCAGTCTAATATAACAGGCCCACTGTAGTGGATGGTCCTCACCTTTGCAGAGGCAGCGAGCAGCATCGTGTCCTCCTCTGGAGGCTTGAAGACATAGTCCCTATTAGCCACGCCAGTGCTCAGGTTAGTTTATGTTTTTCTATCGCAGTATATGATCACCAGCTTGTGTTTTCAGCTGTTCCTTCACATGTTTCTGTAGTCTGACCTTGTTGCCTGAATTAACCATGAGGTCGTTAAACTCAGTGGCTCCTGGGAACCTGTCTTCAGGCTTAGGGAAAACATAGAAGACCCCCTCTTTAAACTGGCTAAACCCCCCACCCACCATCCCATGACTTTACATTACAATTATACTAATATTATTTATTCCATTTTATAATCTATTATATCTTATTATGTCTTATTTTAAGCGATATAACTATTAAATTATTTTACTTACTACTTCACGTGCAAGTTTACCATGTCTGTAATGTATATTAAATCAAATGTATTATTATTATTTGTAATTCCCTCTTATGCAATGATGACAGCAACGCGTTCTTTATGGTACTGGTAGGATTTATTCAAATCCAGACCGTGAGAACTGTGAAACACACACATGAAATACAATAAATCACAGATCAAACAATAACAACCTACATCCATATTATGTCTACTTGTCTCTTAGTGTCACATGTCTTTGCAATATTGTTAACCAAAATTAACTTAACCTACAAAACACATTAAGTCCTTCTGCAATAATAATAATAATAAACTCACTTAGCAACCATTTCGTTAGCACTTTAGCTACCTGGCTTGGGCCTACACACAGCTAACAACCACAACACCAAACGTACCTTATTGGCTGCATGCAATAAGAGAGGAAATGATGGGGACTTTACTGACTGAACTGACTGACTGTGACTGAACTATCTCTTAAATCCGGAGATTTTGACACGCGTGCGTCGGCATAAAACGTCCCCGGACACTGTGCGCTTCAACCATTAGTTCCGCCCTTAATCTACAGCATTTAGGTAGGAACCAAAAACTGGTAGGAACCAAAACTCAAACTGAACACAGAGGCAGTTACATTATTATTATTATCATTATTATTTGGGAGGTGTGGCTGTTTTGCTGGCTGTCGATCATGCTCATCATCCTTCATGCTGAAGGGAAAGTCATACTTGTCGTTGATACGGATGTTTTGGTATGCATTGGCATGGCGTGAGAAGATGATAGCACAGCGGTACTCCTAACCATCCCGCTTCCTAGCCTCACGGTCTTCAGGTGTGGTGGCAACCTGCCAGATCAGCCCCATGTCCACAAGGCTAATGTAGTCTTGTGGTTTTTCAATAACTTGGTCTAGCTTGAAGATCTCTAACAACTTGCTCTTCACCGTCTTGCGTATTGACCCATCTACATTGTAGAGTGAAAGGCACTCATCAGTCACATGCTTTTAAATATATTTGCACAATTCAACACATATCATCTATCAGTCACATTGCTGTTCTTTGTTTGTTTATTTGTATTGTATATATTATTTTTATGGTATTGTTTTGGAGATTCATACTGCGGGAGGGAATGGGGAGTAAGCATTCCAATGTACTTTAAATACAATAAATATCTTGTATCCTCTCAAAGGCTGACTTGAGTTGGCTCATACCTGATCCCTCCGCAAGATCCACCAGGGCTGCCAGCCCTGATCTCTCCATATGGACCTTCACATGAGCACCAGATGGTTCACAGATCATTTTGCAGCAAAATGCTGCCTTTTATTCCTGTGCATGGTTGCAGTGAAAGGCTTGATCTTTGTGAACACTCGCTCTTGCAGGGAGGTTTCAACCTGAGCTTGGCCATTTGGAAGTGCAGTGTTGAGTTCATGCACTAACTGACCTCAGTGTTGGTGAAGAGATGTCAAAGGGCTCAGCTGCAAAATCTTTCATACATGCCTGCAGGGCCTGAACTGCCTGCTCATCCTTCATCATCGCTGAAGAAGGACGCTGGCTGGCATTCAACATGCTTCCTATGTTGTCTGCTGGTACTTGAGGCTCCGCTTTTCAATAGACTTCACCCTTGCAACGTTGTTTGCGTTCCTTGTTGTTGAGAACAGTTGCTTCTCATTCTGTAGAAGCTGAGTAGATCCTTGATTTAGCTCACAATTCAGGTTCATTGTTGTTTCTATCCAAAGGTCAAGTGGCTGGCAGGAGTAGGGTAGCTCTGTCATGGACCTTGCTCGCTTTGTGTGTTTGTGTTAGCTAGCCTGTCAAACCGTGTACAGAATACTATGTCAGTCTATTCAATTTTGTAATATGTTAGATTAGACAATGTGTTTATAAGTTTGTAGAATAATTTGTGTGACTAATACAGTGCTTATAAGACTAGCTACAGTTAACCATTCACCATTTAGAGTACAATACAATTCAACTAATATTGATGACAAATTTCCTAATTAACCAAAGCTTCAGCAGCTTAACCACAAACTTTGACATTTCTGACCTGAGATGACCTCTGTGTGTAGCTTTACTGTCCATAACTCAACTCAGTATGAGCAGAGCTTTCATTTGAGCCAGCATGATGATTTGGAAAAATTGATGTTTTATATCACAAAATCTGAAAAATAGTCAAATAATTCAAATCACATGATTTCGGAATTATTTGACCTAAATTGTGTCAGAAACCATGTCAGAGGGGCACCCCGGCTAAATTGTATCTTTAACCTTTACAGATGTCAAATCCAGTGAGAAACAAACCTTCTCTCTCCACGGTCACGGAAGTGCATCAGATGACCCAACTATAACCCATCCATCCAGCCACCTGCTTTCTGCCAGGAAGTTAAACGTGGACACCTGCCTTTTCCGGTAGGAGTTAATGTAGTAGCGTTTTCAGAGTTGTGGTGGTTCTTTTTCCCATTTGTCGTGATTTGTGTTTTGACGTTGAGTTTTCAGATTCGTTGTGTTTTCTCTTTCGTTCATTTGATTTACAATTTGTCATTGTGTTTTCTGATTTGCCTTGATATTCCTATTCCTTGTTCCTATATGTCGTTGTGATTACCTAGAGCCATGGTTTTTTGATCTGTTGTCTGTTTTCCTTATTCTTCTTTGTGATTTGACTTCAGGGCCACCATAGATTGCAGCACAGCTACAGAATCCAATGGGCACATTGTTATGTGGACCTTGGGTTGATGAACACTTCCCTACTGGTTTATCTTATGAACCAGGGGAAGACGGTTGCTGCTTGTGTGTGTATATGTGTGGGTACCAAAGGTGTGGTGTGCAAACATCTGCAACACCAGTTCACCTTGAAAGGTGTGGGAACAATGCTATTGTTTCAGTGCTGGTCTGTCAGTGACTGTGCCTACCAACCCCCCAACAGACACACACACACACACACACACACACACACACACACACACACACACACACACACACATACTCACACACACACACACACACACACACACACACACACACACACACACACACACACACACACACACACACACACACACACACACACACACACACACACACACACACACACACACACACACACACATACTCACACCCCATTCCACACCCAGTCTTTCCTTTTTCCCTTTTTCTTATCTTTCTCTCTTTGTCTCTTTGTCTCTCTTTCCCTCCCCTTTCATCACAGCAGAGGAGGGTAAACCATGGAGCACTGGGTCCCCCGGAGGTGAAGGTCCCTGCTCTATCCCAGCCATTAAGAAAAATTGTTGTTTCTCGCCTTCTTCTCAAACAGCCAATCACAAACAACTCTCCTGAATGGGGTAAACTGATTGGATGACTGTATAGTCTCCTCAACGTTTTATAAAAATGTACTCTTTTTTTTCATTTTGTACAAGCAACAACCCCACTGTGGGGTTGTAAAAAGGCCTTTCTGCCTTTTTACCAGTTTTTTTTTAACATTTTTTAAAGAAACTCAACATAGAGAAACTCACTAGAAGGTCCTTGCTGTGACCTCTGAGCCAAAAAGTCACCTTCACCTTTGTAAAGACTATTGATATGTACATGTACATATCAACCATCAATTACTTTATTGTTCTTGTAATGTTCATTTAATTTTATACTAAGGGAGTGATTGGGAACGAAGCATTACATTGTACTTGTTGCAAATGGCAAATACAAATCTTAAATCTGGAATCTTGTATTGTAATTGTTTTCTAACCCTTCTCGCCAACATGAATCGCCCTGCTGCAGTTAAGCTGCATGAGGTTCCTCATCACCCACAACCCCACCAACGCCACCATGTACACCAAGGCTCCGGTGGAGAAAGAGGCTATCCAAGTCCTGGTAAGAGCGAGTATGCGTGCCCTTGTTGTCCTTAAGCCTACGCTTAAGGACATGCAAAAGTTCACGTTGTAGGAACTCGTGGAATACAACGACACAGTTTCTTTGGTTGACAACACAAATCCGTGTGTCATTTATTGCATCTCATCTCCTCATGTTGAGCTGCACTCCTCAGCTACAACTCCAAACATGAATTCCTTACACACCCAAAATGGCTGCCATCTTTAAGCCCAACCCCAAACACCTGCTTAAAGGGACCGTGCCCCATTACCCCTAACACACCCTTTGCCTGGTGAATTACGTTCCTTGCATCCCCTACATGCCTCCCCCCAGAATTCACCCTAATAACAGTCAATTTACGCGGAGGGCGGAGCGCTCTGCCATAACGGCTCCGCCTGACCAACGTGGTGGGCGGCACCGCCGTAGGGAACGTCTCAGGGGCTCTACGGTCAAGTGGGCGCTGGAAGGGTGGCGAGGGGGTCCCCAGGGCCTTACCCGGGATCTGGGGCAAGGTAGGGGGCCGTCCGCGCCGATAATTATGAGTACCTATACCAACAATACCTAACGGATGAATACAAATGCTATGCTAGAGTACTTTTTGGTAAGCCACCCTTGTGGGAAAACACCACCCAAACCCATTTCACGACACCCGGGCCATATGAAATAGTGCCAAGTCCTCAAGAAGTCTCCTGTTTCATGAAATTGCAAAAGTCTTATCGCGAGTACGATACACCCTGTTACTGGTGATCAAGCGGCTTGTTGAAATATAGAAGAAGCATGCTGAGCTCCATAGAGATCAATGAGAGTCAAGTCAAGTCAAGTCAAGTTTATTGTCACTTCACAGTTTACACAAGTATAAAGCAGTGATGTGAAAATCGTATGTGCAAAACCCGACGACAGACAGCAGTTATAAAATAAGATAAAAATAGATAAAAATAGAATAAAAATAGCTATAAATGCAATTTATAAAATGCAAAATATCAGCACAGAAAAGAGCAATATGTATATATAAATCAATGTAATAAAATATACATTGTTATATGCTATACGCCCTTGTTCAGCAGCCTGATGGCCTGACTGTGGAAGCTATCTCTAAGCCTATTTGTACAGCACTTGATACTGCGGTATCGCCTGCCTGACGGTAACAGTGAGTACAGTTCGTGGCTGGGGTGGGCAATGTCTTTTATGATTTGTTTGGCCTTGGCCACGCACCGCTGATTGTAAATATCCAGGAGGGAGGGGAGCTCACCTCCAACGATATACTGGGCCGTCCGCACCACCCTTTGAAGCACTCTGCGCTCGAGTGCAGTGCAGTTCCCGTACCAGGCGGTGATACACCCTGTAAGAACACTCTCGATGGTGCCGTTATAGAATGTTCTCAGGATGCGGGGGCCCATGCTGAATTTCTTCAGACGCCTTAGGAAATACAGGCGTTGTTGGGCCCTTTTCACCACGTGTGTGGTGTGCGTGGACCATGTGAGGTCCTCGGAGATGTGCACGCCGAGGAACTTGAAGCTGCTTACCCTCTCTACTGCAACGCCGTCGATGGAGATAGGGCTGTGCTCTCCCCTCTGCCTCCTGAAGTCCACGATCAGCTCCTTGGTCTTCTTGACGTTGAGGGCGAGGCTGTTCTCCTGGCACCACTGCTCCAGCGATCCGACCTCCTCCCTGTAGGCTGTCTCGTCGTCGCCGGCGATCAGGCCCATCACTGTCGTGTCGTCAGCAAACTTGACGATGATGTTGGAGCTGTGCATAGCCATGCAGTCGTGGGTGTAGAGGGAGTAGAGGAGAGGGCTCAGCACGCATCCCTGGGGGGCACCCATGTTGAGGGTCAGTGGCTCTGATGTGGTGCTGCCCATCCTCACCACCTGGCGGCGGTCCGACAGGAGGTCCAGTATCCAGCTGCACGTGGATGGGGGTACGCCTAGACCTCTCAGCTTGGTGTCGAGCTTGGCAGGAACTATTGTGTTGAACGCTGAGCTGTAGTCCACAAACAGCATTCGCACATAACAGTTCTTTCCCTCCAGGTGGGAAAGGGCAGTGTGGAGGGCCATGGCAATTGCGTCGTCCGTGGATCTATTTTGACGATATGCAAATTGCCATGGGTCCAGCGTGGCAGGTAACACGGAGCAAATAAAGTCCTTGACCAACCTCTCGAAGCATTTGCTAACGATCGAGGTGAGGGCTACAGGTCTATAGTCATTCAGGCATGTTACCTTGGGTTGTTTAGGGACAGGCACGATGGTGGACATCTTGAAGACCGCGGGGACAACAGCCTGGGACAGGGAGAGGTTGAAGATGTCTGCAAAGACTCCTGCCAACTGGTCTGCGCATGCTCTGAGGACGCGGCCCGGGATGTCGTCGGGGCCTGCCGCCTTACGGATGTTCAGCCGCTTGAAGGTGCGGCGCACATCCGCCTTCGAGATGCGCAGCTGGCTGGTCTCCTCAGTCGGTTCTGGCTTCGGTGGGCTGCCGTTTACGTCGAACCGAGCAAAAAAAGGATTTAGATCTGGGAGGGAGGAAGAGGAGTTCTCTACACAACTGGTTCTCCCTCTGAAGTTCGTTATCGTCTGCAACCCCTGCCACATACCTCTCGCATCGTGGCTCTTGAATTTATCTTCCACTCTGTCCTTATATTCCCGCTTGGCAGTGACGATGGTCTTACGGAGGTTGTAACAGGCTCTCGTATATTCCTCCATATTCCCGGAGCCAAAGGCGGCGTTACGCGCATGTAGGGCAGCGCGACCATCGCCGTTAATCCACGGTTTGTGATTGGGATATATCCGAACCGACTTGGTCGGAACAACGTCATCTATGCACTTCTTGATGAACCCGGTGACCGACGACGCGTACTCGTTGATGTTATTGTCCGAGGCAACGCGGAACATGTGCCAGTCAGCGTGATCAAAACAATCCTGCAGCATAGAGTCTGATTGGTCCGACCAGCATTGGACCTCCCTCACAGCGATCGGTTGCTGCTTCAGTCTCTGCCTATAGGCGGGGAGTAGCTGGATAGAGCGGTGGTCTGATTTGCCGAACGGTGGGCGGAGGAGGGCCTTGTAGCCATCACGGAAGGGAGTGTAGCAGTGGTCGAGGATCCGCTCGCCCCGTGTGTTGCTCGTTATGTGTTGGTAGAACTTCGGGAGAACCTTCTTCAGGTTCGCCTTGTTGAAGTCCCCCGCCACGAAGAGAGCAGCCTTGGGGTGTGCCGACTCCTGTTCACTGATAGCCCCGTACAGTTCCTTCAGCGCTGTGTCCGTGTTGGCTTGTGGGGGAATGTAAACAGTGGTCACGGTTACCGCTGTAAACTCCCGAGGTAGCCAGTGTGGACGGCACATAAGCATCAGGTACTCCAGGTCCGGGGAACAGAAAGACTTGAGGGGATGTACATGACATTGGTTGCACCAAGATCTATTTATCATGAGACATACCCCCCCTCCGCGATCTTTACCGGAGAGAGCCTTTGTTCTGTCCGCCCGGTGGACAGAAAAGCCCGACACGACACGGCAGCCATCTCGTACGGCGCCATACTTCAGAGAGTGCTGAAGACCAGACTCAAATCTTAACCCTCCAAAGCCCCGTCCTCCTCTCTCCAACCAGACTCTCCTTGGCTTGCATTAGCACGTCTGTGAGGTCAGACTGGTGTCGTTACAGGAACTGGCGAAGTGTGTCACCCTTTATTAGTGAGCGCTGATTCATTCCTGCTTTCAAGAGCTTCGACTGCTCCTGTTCATCTGACGGAGCGCATGGCTCTTTAAAGTTTGGTCATCAGCCGGATTACTCATCCTTTTTCAATGTTTGGCTGTCTGGTGACCGGTTTGAGCATAATGCAAAATGTGTCACTTTTTGCTTGCTTGTGACCAGGGGAAAATGGGGTTGTTTATCGTCCAATTTAGGCTTCCATTCATATTTCCTGCACAAACAACTGTATTTGGAGCAGACCGAGGCAACCATAAACAAATATTCTCTTGATTCATGGAATATGGACATTTTATATTTTGGAACTTGAAACTATGGAAGATACGTTTGGAAGAAAGATTAATAATGCACAATACTATTATATTCCTATTTCTGTAGATTGATTGATTTTTTTATTAAAACCATCAGTTACAACGGGTAAAACTAATTCTCAAATAAATCGTGCTTCATTGTGGTTTTGTACACACACAATTTGTTCACGTAACTTCCCTTTAAGATTTCCATAATGTTTATTCAGTGAGTGTGTCAGTGACAACTTCCTCTTAAGACATTCTGTTATGTCTTTCTGCCATATTCCTCTGCGTTTTAAGCAAGTAGCTTGGTCCTTTCAACAGAGATTGTTTCTATAGTGGTGATCCCCCCCCACACTCGCTGGTACATTGTACCACTTTGAGGAATGGCAAGACCGACGGAGGTCTGAAAATCTGTTGTCACTAGTAGCACTTTACACTAAACCATAGCCTATTAGCCTGCTATATACTAATGGTAACCAAGAGCTGATATCATTAGTTAGTTGTAATTAAATCCATGATAGTGATCTGTTTTATTTATTAATGCTGTTGTCAAAAGCTCACACATGCTTCCAATAGCCAGTCGCCACATGGCCAAACTGAAACAACTCTGGATTTGAACAGGTCGAGGTATATTGTCCAAGATGTGTGCTCAGTCAGCACCCAGATGAGACCAGACCAATCTGATTTCCCTTTGTGTGTCTCGCTCTCTCGCTCACACACAGACACGCACACACACCCACCCTCCACCAAATTTTGGTGAGAACGTATTCTTACTGTTACTTATGTTCGGGTGTGAGTTTAGCCTCCCAGACTCATCTCCCAGGTTGATATACTGTACCTCCTCTATTTTTCTCTCCTTATAACAACCATGTGAACACATGGCATTTCGTGGCATTTCCCTCTTCTTCTACACCTCTTGCACCCTTGCTCTCTGTTGCTGCATTATTGTCTCTTCACCGACTGATACCCCCTTACAGTATGTGTGTATGTGATCCTCTTTCAGAGCTCCTGTCTGGGTGGCCCTAGCCCAGAGCAGAATGAAGTATGAGGATGCCGTGCAATTAATAAGGCTGTAAGTGTAGCCGCCGCATTGGAAATAGCCGCCTCGGTCCGTAGCAGTTTGTGTGCAAAAAAGTTGTAAGGTGGCGCTTTCGATTTGGGTGATGTGAAAAACTCTCTCTCTCTCCCCTCCCCTCAATCCCTCTCTATCCTTCCCCTCCATCCCTCTCTGTCCCTCCCCCTCCATCCCTCTCCATCCCTCCCGCTCCATCCATCTCTCTCCCTACCCCTACATCCCTCTACCTCCCTCCCCCTCCAGCCCTCTCCCTCCCGTAGGAAGAGACGTGGGGCCTTCAACTCCAGAAGAACAGCTTCTTCACCTGGAGAAACACCAGCCCAAGATGAGTCTGCGGTTCAAGGATGCCAACGGCGGCCACAACTGCGGTGTGCAGTAGGCTCTCTTCTGTCACGCACAGCGCACAGCTAGTGGGGGGGAACGGTTCCAACCAAGGTGGGGGGAGGGAGAGGGGGCAGGGGAAGATAGATACAAATGAAAGAGAAAGCTCTATTGGTAATTGCTGTGATGATTTATTACGGAGTCTCATGGTAAATCAAAGCACAAAGATGGGTCCGCCTCCCGGTTTCTAGCGCTCAATCATGGGGCCACAAATTGTTTAACTTTCATTAAGATTTTCTTTTTACATATTTTTTTAAGGTTTAATCATGGGATTTTTTCAGCTAAAATGTTTGCACATGTACAATTATTGTTTTCAATTCCAGCGATGACCATGGCCCGTGGGGTTGTTCATGAAATGAACCTTCATGAAATATTTCTAAACATTTTGCACAAAATATAACAGTTTTGTCTTTGTGTTATTTCTGCACACAAAAGAAAAATCAACTGACAACGTTAACGTCCTCCTCACCTCCTCACCTTCTCTTTAGTCTAGGTGTTTTAGTTTAAGTTCTAAATGTGTCCACTGTCTTTATTCACTGGCTTTGGCAGACTAGAGTTGGACTGGGGTAAGAACAATGTGTTATTTAAAAAAACTCGAAGCCATGTTTTATTTTTCACTTTTTAATCTCAGAGTCCAATAACCAGTCCACCTCAGAAGGGAAATCAAAGAGCACTAGATGTGGCCGTCAGTCCTAAACACATGCGCACACATACTCACAGAGACCAGTTGAACACAAATGAAGACACTTGGTGATCCTTACAACCGGTACGTTTACCATCTCCTCCGCCTCCCCAGCACCACTTCCACCATTGGTTTTTAACAACACTTGAACACACCTTACCCTAACTGGATATATTGCCTTTCTGCCTAGGTGGATGTCATTTTAAGAGGGACCACCTATAGAGGTATACAAACCTCTATATGATTTACTTTATTTTACTAGTATTTGGTACTATGGGTTCATTGGATACTATAAACTATTTGAAATAGTTCATATCCAATAGATACAGTCTTTCCAAAACGAGTAAACTACTGAAATGGATATCTAATAAAACAGTCCTATAGGTTTCAATGACAATATTGTCAAATGGTTACTAGTAACATTAGTATTTACTAGTAGACTTGTTCAAATTGTTACTAATCTATTTTAACTTTTTAAATGTTGACTTCATTCACTACAATTTAATGGTAATATCGATTGGGTGTGGGGGCATTTCCCAACCAGTATCTCACATGAGTAGGCCTATTTCTAAATGTAAATACTTACAGGAAGGCCAGTAGTCCACAGCCTGTGACCAAATTCATGCAATAAATATACTTCCTCATTCCATGAGGGAGAACGACAGACAGACAAGCTCTACGGAGATGATTCGCCGGTCCTCATCACCGCGACTCAGAGCCACTTGAACCAGGTCAATTAATGTGTGGAAATAATGGAACCGCAATTGGAAAAGCAGCGTAAGGCGCCCTGTGATGGCCAATAGTTTCTGTGCATATGGTCGATGGTCATAAGGGCGGATCGAGTACCAAACCCCTGTAGACACTTGCACAAATAGTGTAACATAATCACGTTCGTAATTCATAAATTGCCTCAAAGGTTTCCCATTTCTCTCCATAATTGATACGGTGCTCTACAGAGTGGACTGCAGAATCTTCCTTTTTTATGTCTTGGAATGGCCATCTGACCTTTTATGCTTCCCTAAAATAAAACCGTGTTCACACATGTATTTTTGTATAAAGTAGGCAGGGCATAGCAACAAAGTTTTGTAATAGCCCAATATTTAAACTAAATTGATCATTTTAGTGGTGGGTCTCTTTCGTGAGCCGTCTATACCATCCTGGAATAAATACGGCAAAAACAGGCATGTAACTGCATATGGTGGACTTATACCACTCGCCTCAGGAGAGTATCATTTGGAGGAGCTACAACTGAATTAGGACTGCATAATGTATTGTGTAGAACAGAATTGATTTGAACAATGCAATGTATACAACAAGGGAAGCCAGACAGTGTGTGGTCTCCGGTGTGGAATTTACACAAGAACTTTAATCCAACAATTGAATTCTCCGCTAACAGCCAAAGAGATGAATAGGCCTGGATCCTTCTGAGCATTATGCCTTAACAACTTCTGGCACATAGCGTATATCTCGCTGTTTCTCTGCCGGTGATGCGGCCAATTAGCCACCATTTCTGACATGGATGATGAGGCTTCATAATAGTCAGATTACATCTGTCAGCCAGCTATGAAAATTCCCATCAACTCAGTGATGTGGAATTAAGGACTTGCTGGTTTGAGAGAAGAAAACGCAACCCATAAAAAAAACGCAACCCATAAAAAAACGCAACCCATATAGACTCGATCATAATACATTATTATGTTCTGGGGTGCCTGGTGGGTCCAATTCGGGGGATTTGTTAGTCAATAAGAATCAGAATACTTGCGTCATTGTACATTGTACAAAGTACATGGACAGATGCAAGCAATACAGTGATTGACATAAACCCACACGTCTTCTCTTGCCAGCACACCTTCAGGTTTGGCTATCAAGGACATCACTGATATGACATGTGTGTTGTAGTGGGTGACGTTGATGAGACTGATCCATCCATCATGGTGACACGCCCTCTTGTTATGTCATTTTAATGGTTCATTATTGTCACACCTGGTGGGAAAGCAGCCAGCACCTGGTAAGCCTTGGGTAAATACCGGTGTTGTTGTTGTGGTTTATTCTTCTCTCCCCCCCTGCGTTCATTTGAAAAACAAATACATTTATAGTCATTGTTATTTGATACGGAAATATATATATGATAAACACACGCGATAATTAGTGCATTTTGATCAATTGTCTCTGTCTAATGGCGACTGAGTGTCTCCGCACACAGCGAGGCCCCCCAGGCTCCCCTAGTGCAGACCACTCTCTGGTGCTTCGGAGCTCAGCGAGTCTCATTCTCATCTCATTTACCAAACACAGCTTAGCATCTGTGGAAGACACACCAAAAAACACACCACAACAAAGCGCTGAAAGCACTGATGTTATGCATATTTTTGGTCAGGAAAATCAACGTTGATGTTAATTAATGTACGAGGTTGATGTTAATTAATATATAACAGCTGTATTGTATTGCACATAGTTGCATTGTGTTAAGGGCACTATGCCTATACTGCAGTACAGTGTGTTCTCGTGGGTCTCCTAAGATATTGGAAGGAGACCGATGACAGATGTTGTCCCTCTCCGCCGGATCAACTGCCGGCCGGCACAGCGTGACGCCAGACACACCGGGTCCAAAAGCGGGCTGTGAGCTTGAGATGAGGAGGAGGGGAAGGGGAAAGCGAGGGTGTAGTAGGTCGATGTCTCCGGCTCAGATCTTTATCATGGCGGTGGCGGTGGTAGCAGCCTCTCCATCAAGATAAAAGCACGGAAGAGACGCCCGTGTTTTCATTAAGTGGCAGACAACACACATCTGTCTCATGCCATCTTTAAACATTAAACAGACGACGGCAGACGGTGGAGGTCGGCTCGGTGTCGCGACGGAGAGATGGAGTCAACGGCCGGCGAACCTGCTAGAAATATTCGTTTTTAGAGGTTTTATTTTACTGGGTTATGTTGACGTAAGAATATAACTGTAAAGCAGCCACACAGCCACACAGCCATACTCCTACAGATCATTGATTCTCTACTGAAATATAAAAAACAATACTTCAAATAAATAATCAGTGGTGAAATCGAGTCATGTTTTAAAGATCAATTTTTTCATTATTAATATGGTCCTGCTTCAAAAAAAGTGGTTGTGGGAGGAGGAGGAGGAGGAGGAGGAGGAGCTGGAGGAGGAGGAGGAGGAGGAGGAGGAGGAGGAGGAGGAGGAGGAGGAGGAAGAGGAAGAGGAAGAGGAAGAGGAAGAGGAGGAGGAGGAGGAGGAGGAGGAAGAGGAAGAGGAAGAGGAGGAGGTGGAGGAGGAGGAGGAGGTGGAGGAGGAGGAGGAGGGGAGGAGCAGGAGGAGGAGGAAGAGGAGGAGGAGGAGGAGGAGGAGGAGGAGCAGAGGAGGAGGAGGTGGAGGAGGAGGAGGAGGAGGAGGAGGAGGAGTGAGGAGGAGGAGGAGAAATGAGTGGGTTGGTGAGGTAGTAGGAAATTCACACTGCGGAAGAAAAAACACCCCTAATAATTAAATCAAACATGGGGAGACGTAGCGTTCTCCTGCTGTGGATACAAAAACCAAACAGCCACAGTGCTTCACATGGAAGGCGGTGGAAGAGGCGTTCTGAAGTGAGGAGTCCTTGATGCGGAGGGAATGAGGAGTAAGCTTTCCATTGTACTTGTTGCACATGGCAAATACAAACATCTTGAATCTTGAATCTAGTCACAGCCAATGCAAAAATCTTGTGGTACTCAAAAGCGTCTCTTTTTTAGTTTGATCCGTGAGACAATCTTTATGTGGACCGCGCCCTGCTCACCAGCGCACCAATCATGTGCCGCCCTGATGATACTGATCCAGCCCTGATGATGCTGATCCAGCCCTGATGATACTGATCCAGCCCTGATGATACTGATCCAGCCCTGATGATACTGATCCAGCCCTGATGATGCTGATCCAGCCCTGATGATACTGATCCAGCCCTGATGATACTGATCCAGCCCTGATGATGCTGATCCAGCCCTGATGATACTGATCCAGCCCTGATGATACTGATCCAGCCCTGATGATACTGATCCAGCCCTGATGAGACTGATCCAGCCCTGATGATACTGATCCAGCCCTGATGATACTGATCCAGCCCTGATGATACTGATCCAGCCCTGATGATGCTGATCCAGCCCTGATGATACTGATCCAGCCCTGATGAGACTGATCCAGCCCTGATTATACTGATCCAGCCCTGATGATACTGATCCAGCCCTGATGATGCTGATCCAGCCCTGATGATACTGATCCAGCCCTGATGATACTGATCCAGCCCTGATGATACTGATCCAGCCCTGATGATGCTGATCCAGCCCTGATGATACTGATCCAGCCCTGATGATACTGATCCAGCCCTGATGATACTGATCCAGCCCTGATGATACTGATCCAGCCCTGATGATGCTGATCCAGCCCTGATGATACTGATCCAGCCCTGATGATACAGATCCAGCCCTGATGATACTGATCCAGCCCTGATGATGCTGATCCAGCCCTGATGATGCTGATCCAGCCCTGATGAGACTGATCCAGCCCTGATGATACTGATCCAGCCCTGATGATGCTGATCCAGCCCTGATGATACTGATCCAGCCCTGATGATACTGATCCAGCCCTGATGATACTGATCCAGCCCTGATGAGACTGATCCAGCCCTGATGATGCTGATCCAGCCCTGATGATACTGATCCAGCCCTGATGATACTGATCCAGCCCTGATGATACTGATCCAGCCCTGATGATACTGATCCAGCCCTGATGAGACTGATCCAGCCCTGATGATACTGATCCAGCCCTGATGATACTGATCCAGCCCTGATGATACTGATCCAGCCCTGATGATGCTGATCCAGCCCTGATGATACTGATCCAGCCCTGATGATACTGATCCAGCCCTGATGATACTGATCCAGCCCTGATGATGCTGATCCAGCCCTGATGATGCTGATCCAGCCCTGATGATACTGATCCAGCCCTGATGATACTGATCCAGCCCTGATGATACTGATCCAGCCCTGATGATGCTGATCCAGCCCTGATGATGCTGATCCAGCCCTGATGATACTGATCCAGCCCTGATGATGTTGATCCAGCCCTGATGATGCTGATCCAGCCCTGATGATACTGATCCAGCCCTGATGATACTGATCCAGCCCTGATGATACTGATCCAGCCCTGATGATGCTGATCCAGCCCTGATGATGCTGATCCAGCCCTGATGATACTGATCCAGCCCTGATGATACTGATCCAGCCCTGATGATACTGATCCAGCCCTGATGATACTGATCCAGCCCTGTGCCCGCAGCAGAACCCCAACCACAGCTGGGCGGCAGTATAGCTCGGGAGGTAAAGCGGACACCTCACAAACGGCAGGTTGTTGGTTCAATCCCCTGGCTTCTCCTAGCAAAAACCTGTAGAGGTGTCCTTGAGCAAGACACCCTGCTCCTGACATGCTGGCTGTCTCCTAGTTGACTCTGCTGTCGGTGATTGAATGTTTATATGAATGGGTGAATGTGAGCTTGACATTCACCAGCTTGTAAAGCGCTATATAAAAAAGCATCCATTGCACACAGTCACACTCACACGATGTAAAGCGATGTAAAGCGATGTAAAGCGATGTAAAGCGATGTGGGTGTCTCGAAAAGCGCTATATAAATGCAATGAATTATTATTACACAGAGATCAACCCACACCTTCACACCTTCACACCTTCACAAAGCATGGGAGAACACACGTGCTGCATGGCTTGTGTGTTTGTGTCGCAAGCCACACACACACACTAGCGCACAAACACTAGTGCAAGCGCACACACACACACTGGCAAGCATGCCGGCAAACAAACACACACCACAACATGCTTTCCATTTTATAGTTGCATGGTGATTTAGAGGACCAGATCCCATCTGCCAGATGTACCACAGCCCATCTTGTAGAGATCCATCAGCGAGAGCTCTCCACTCCTCCATCACCTGATGACGAGGACAATGTCCTGATTCTAGACAAGAGGGAGGATGGATCGCCCACAGCCCAGTGGCCGGGATGTGTGTCTTTCTTTCTGTCTGTGTGTTTGTGTCTGGTGTGTGTGTGTGTGTGTGTGTGTAGTGTGTGCGCGCTGATGTGTGTGTGTGGTGCGCTGAGTGTGTGTGTGTGTGTGTGTGGTGTGTGTGTGTGTGTGTGTGAGAGAGTTTGAGTGCTTGTGTGTGTGTGTGTGTGTGTGTGTGTGTGTGTGTGTGTGTGTGTGTGTGTGTGTGTGAGAGAATGCACCAGTGGGACACACAATGTAAAGTTATGCACGCACATATGCACACACACACACACACACACACACACACACACACACACACACACACACACACACACACACACACACACATGTACAAACACACTGACACACATACACACAAACACACACCGACACATACACACACAGACACAGACACAGACACACACACAGCCAGGACGTTTTTTGCTCGCGGGGCAAATATCTCTCTCTCTCTTTTAATGTATGTTTTAATGTAACCTCTGACGCCTCCACATTTCCTGCCCTGGTGGAGAAGCCATGTGTACCTAAATCATTAGCGGGATGTTTCCCGGACACTTTCCTGGGCTCTACTGCGATTTCAGCAGAACCCCCTTTAGACATGAGATATGAGATATGAGGCGTAAGAGAGAGGGAGACGGGGGGGGTGAGAAGAGAGAGAGACAAGCTACCCCGGCTGCTCCCTTTTATTTTAAGCTAAGCTACCAATTAAGGGATACGCTTTGATTCGAGCGGAACGCATGGTAGCACGGTTTGGAAACACGCCACACGACTCAAGATTCAACATTTTGATTTGCCACATGCAACAAGTACAATGGAAAGCTTACTCCCCATCCCCCCCCCCCCCCCCCCCCCCCCCGCAGTATGAATTTTCTAAAAACACTATACTAGAAAAATAAATATACTGTACCAAAACGTGGCTGTACACCCAGAGACCCGCAGAGGAACAATGTTCTCAGTGCATTGCCATCGCGTCCAGCAACCTGCGTCCTTCTGTTCTCCTTCGGGGAACAGAAGAGGGGAGGAGAAGCAAAACCTGAGCCGGCACACAGCGCTCACCGGCTTTGACCCTCTGGCTAGCTCCTGCTCTCTCTCTCTCTCTCTCTCTCTCTCTCTCTCTCTCTCTCTCTCTCTCTCTCTCTCTCTCTCTCTCTCTCTCTCTCTCTCTCTCTCTCTCTCTCTCTCTCTCTCTCTCTCTCTCTCTCTCTCTCTCTGTCATCTGTAGGTCATCCATTTTTGAGACGTAAGGACGTTGTGGAAACTTTTCCCCAATACCGCCTTCTGCTGCCTCCAATACCTCCAATGCCGGAAGAAGCTGCCTTCCTGCAAATTGATTAAATCTGGGACAATCGCTCCATTTCCCCCCCCCCCCCACTTCCTCCCCCCCACTTCCTCCCCCCACCACCCTGTCTCCGCCCCCTCCCCCCTTCTTTTATATGGAGACAGCCCCTAAATCCAGTCCAGGAAAGCATTCAGCGCTATCTGATTCCGGCTGTCACATTCCTTCACACACACACACTACACACACACACACACACACACACACACACACACTCAAACAGACACACACACACACATGCATGCACTATCCCCTTCACACCCACCCCCACCACACGCACTACCCACTACACACACACACAAACACACACACACACACACACATACACACACACTACATTCACACCGTGCACACACCCCAGGACCAGGCTGATGTGATTTATCATAGCCTGCCGCGGCGTGACGGCCTGCCCCCCCTGCTTATCTGTGAGCGAGGGAAACAGCCCCGGATCAATGTCCCACCAGCACGCTTCACCTCCAACACACCTGGCCATGGATACACACCCGTATGCAGCTTCCACTTTTGATGTGCCGTTTGTTTTTCGGCCGCTACTGCGGTTACTGGCTGTTACTGGCTGGTACTGGCTGTTACTGGCTGTTACTGGCTGTTTCTGGCTGGTACTGGCTGTTACTGGCTGGTACTGGCTGTTACTGGCTGGTACTCGCTGGTACTGGCTGGTACTGGCTGGTACTGGCTGTTACTGGCTGGTACTGGCTGGTACCGGCTGGTACCGGCTGGTACCGGCTGTTACTGGCTGTTACTGGCTGGTACTGGCTGTTACTGGCTGGTACTGGCTGGTACTGGCTGTTACTGGCTGTTACTGGCTGTTACTGGCTGTTGTTATCTTATCGAGGATGGGAGGAGGGAATGTCTTTGCCCCTGTTTGTTTGTTGGTTTGTCTGCTTGTTGTCTTACAGCAAGATAACTCAAAAGTTTATGTTTGGAATTGGACAAAACTTGGTGGTTAGGTAACTCATGGGCCAAGGAACAGTTGATTAGATTGTGGTCTATTAGGACTTTTTGGTATGGCGGGGGGTATCTACTGAGGGCCCTCTAGTTTGTTTGTCTGTTTGTCTGTTAACAAGATTACTCAAACAGTTACAGTATATAGAGAATTGGACAAAACTACTGAGTTCCATAACTTATGGACCACGAAACAGTTGATTTTGGTGCAGAACCGGGTTTGAATCCGGATTGAGGGGACTTTTGGGTGTGGTGGAGGTATACACTCTAGGGAGGGCCCACTAGTTTGTGTATCTGTTTGTCTGTTTGCAAGATAACTCAAAACAGTTATTTACAGAAATGGACAAAACAACTAGAGTTCCCTCTAGTTGTTAATGTAAATCATTTGTTTACAATTTTCCTAACCTTGATGGCATGAAGTCTAAAAATGTATCCATTTGTTGGTGCCTATTTCTTTTTTCATTGTAAGCGAACCATGGAAATAGAGCGAAGGGAAGGCTCACATTCTACATTCATCAGCCCAGAGAGAGAGAGAGAGAGAGAGAGAGAGAGAGAGAGAGAGAGAGCGACAGACACACAGAGGGAGAGAGAGAGAGAGAGAGAGAGAGAGAGAGA
>CM051007.1:783844-786344 GCA_027704905.1 Muraenolepis orangiensis
ACACACACACACACACACACACACACACACACACACACAAAGACACACCCAATCATGCACCCACACACACACACACACACACACACACACACCAAAGCATGCTTCTACACGCACACAGACACACACATACACACACACACACACACACACACACACACACTCATACACACCCACCTGCATACTGTATATTCCGTTAGATATGGCCAGCAGAAGTAATCAGTGGTGTGGAGATTAGAGCTTTAGAACAGATCAGTGGTTCTGGACACTCCCTGGTCCCCCAGGATAAACCTGGCCCTGCAGGCTGTTTGTCACAACCCGATATATATTCTGTGTGCTGGTTCAGAGAGTCCTCCAGAGTTAGGCCCATCAAACAGAGAGCCTGCCCACCTGAATGCACTCTTTGTTGTCAGTCTGTTGCGTGTACTCCACTGGTTGGAGTGTTCATCATGTCGTTGAGGAGGCTCTTCTATCTTCTAAGTGACTAAACGGAGGACAGAAGCAGTAAGGAGGATGCAGGCATCAACCATCTCATGGTTCCTCTCTCTCTCTCTCTCTCTCTACCCCTTTCTCTCTCTCCCTCTCTCACTCTTATCTCTCTCCCGCTCTCTCTCTTCTTACTCTGTCTCTCTCTCTCTCTCTCTCTCTCTCTCTCTCTCTCTCTCTCTCTCTCTCTCTCTCTCTCTCTCTCTCTCTCTCTCTCTCTCTCTCTCTCTCTCTCTCTCTCTCTCTCTCTCTCTCTCTCTCATATCAACGCAGAGTGACATTGATGTGAATGGCTCCAGGGTCTCCAAGCCCCCCCCGCCCCCCCCCTGAGTCCAGGCTAAATTTACAGCCATGTCTGCCCAACCCATTAATATTCCATGGTGACTTTTCTCTAAAATTAACTCCAGCCCCCAAAGGACAGTCTCTCTCTGCGTAGAGACCAAAGTCCACACCGTTTGCCATTTCCTCTAGAAGTGGCGTAACTTCTAAATTTCCTCCCCCTGCTTTTGTTTATTCCGATGCTGTTTATTTGGTTTTATCGTTGCTTGTCAACAATTATGGTTGTTGTGTTACCCGGGTGACTGAGCTGTGACTGTGAACTTTAGAAAATTTAGTGCGATGATGGGTTTTCAATCTTGAGAAATTATTCGCAAATTGTTCCCCCGGTTTCCTCATCTGTCATTGTCTTGATGATGTGCTCCCGTTCTGAGACGTATGCGTTTGGTTTTGGGCGTTCGCACGCAACATCACCTCACTGCTTCAGAAGCTTCATTAGTTTTAATTCATTATTTGTCAAAACTTCATTTTGAGTTTTTTTGAATGTCATTATTATTGTTTTGCTTTACATTGTTTAATTGTTTCAAGATTCAAATCAAGATTCAAGATTTTTTTTCTTGCGCTATGCAATGTACAACGGTATGGTATGACATTTCTAAAACACTCAACTATAAAAATATAATTAATACTGTACACAATAAAAAGAACAATACAAAAAACATTAAAGTGTACATATGTTGAATTGTGCAGAAAGCCTTTACAAAGCATGTTAAAGTGCCAGTAGTGCAGCAGCATCATGAATACAGTGCAGTAGAGTGCAGAACAATGCAGTAGCTGTAATGAGTCCTTAAAGTCCAATGATAGTGTAATGTGAATTATGACAATGATGACAATATTATGATAGTGGCGGCACTCCTAGCAGTTCAGTAAACTGTCCTTTACTGTTAGAATAATTAATCAGTCTTCCACGTACCTATACAATAGGCAATATGATTTCTCGGTCTTATTAGCCCAAACTGTATTCGAGAACTGGTCTCGACCTTGGCAATAATTAATAACGTCTTATTCTCTCTCACCCCATGGGGGGGGGGGCGTGATTAAAACACAGGGAACTGCATATATGCTTTTATTATTTTTATTTAATCTGAATACTCTCTGAATTCCTATGCGTGCCGCAGCCCCACATGTCCTATTGATCCCCAGGCCTGCTTTGTTACTTTACTTTAAATGAACACATCCTGTCAAAGTGATTGTTCAGAAAGCCTCACTATCCCACGTATCTGTTCTGCAGTAGTTGATGGTCCCACGTATCTGTCCTGCAGTAGTTGATGGTCCCACGTATCTGTTCTACAGTAGTTGATGGTCCCACATATCTGTTCTGCAGTAGTTGATGGTCCCACGTATCTGTTCTGCAGTAGTTGATGGTCCCATGTATCTGTTCTGCAGTAGTTGATGGTCCCATGTATCTGTTCTGCAGTAGTTGATGGTCCCATGTATCTGTTCTGCAGTAGTTGATGGTCCCACGTATCTGTTCTGCAGTAGTTGGTGGTCCCACGTATCTGTTCTGCAGTAGTTGGTGGTCCCACGTATCTGTTCTGCAGTAGTTGGTGGTCCCACGTATCTGTTCTGCAGTAGTTGATGGTCCCATGTATCTGTTCTGCAGTAGTTGATGGTCCCACGTATCTGTTCTGCAGTAGTTGATGGTCCCACGTATCTATTCTGCAGTAGTTGATGGTCCCAT
>CM051007.1:791344-838844 GCA_027704905.1 Muraenolepis orangiensis
ATTAAGTAGGTGCTCTGTGTGCTCTTAAATCACTTAAAGCAGAGGTTTTCAAAGTGGGAGGCGGCCTCCCCAGGTGGGGGTTGTTTCAGGGCTCAGGGAATGGATGTGAAATGCTCTGTCCTCTGATACCGTGTTTCCAACCAACTTTTTTGAGGGCTGGTTCGGAGCTTGGGCCTAATCTCAAACCAGTTTTTTGCGTTTCCACCACAAAATAACCGGTTTTTGGCCCAGGTAACAAGTTCCAGAGAGGCCCCAAATCAAAGCTGGGCTAGCCCAGCAAGTACCGCTACGTCAGGGGCTGGGGGCGGGGCTTATCGTGACCAACACACCAACTAAAAATTTGTGACCGCCATTTTATAAATCACTAACAAATGGCTATGGAAGTGAAGGCGAAGCAGCGGTAGTCCGTGGAGGAACCAAACGGCCTCCTTCATGGTGGTCCTCCTTCATGGTGGTCCTCCTTCATGGAGGTCCTCCACAGAAGGTCACAATAAACTAGAGGAGCTTCTAGAACAAACCGCTATTAGAAAAACTACAGCGCGAGATGTCATCAGTGGGGGACAGAACCGAGGAGCTAATCCATAACAAACTGGATGATACGCTGCTGTCACTCTGGTCCTGGTAAGTTCTACTTTATAAATCTTTGCTGTGTTGCCAACCAGCTTTGCATTTCTAAGCTCTTTAGCGAGCTGCTCATTTCTCACATCAATGTTATGTTCGTATCATCAGATATGAGTAGCTATGATTGCTAGGCTTCTGTTAGCCGCTAGCATAGTCTTGGTAACAATAGCCAATTGGGCCCCTCGGAGCCCCTCGGAGCCCATCGGAGCCCCTCGGAGCCCCTCAGAGCCCAGGAGCCCCTCGGAGCCCCTCGGAGCCCCTCGGAGCCCCCTCGGAGCCCTCGGAGCCCCTCGGAGCCCAGGAGCCCCTCGGAGCCCAGGAGCCCCTCAGAGCCCAGGAGCCCCTCAGAGCCCAGGAGCCCCTCAGAGCCCAGGAGCCCCTCAGAGCCCAGGAGCCCAGGAGCCCAGGAGCCCCTCGGAGCTATATTGACATTGAATTATTGCACTTCACTCTACGCATTTTATGATTTGTGTATATTGTGTATTTAATGTTTTTTTAAATAAAATACATTTCTAAATATAAATGTCTGCTTCATTATGCTTTATCAACCGAGAAATATAATACAAGACAGTTTTGAAGAAGAAAAGGCCAATGGTCCCTTCTGTTGAAGTACTCAGTATGCAGCTCTAACGTCAAGTCCATTTTATTTGTATAGCCCTTAATCACAGTTAGTCTCAAAGGGCTTCAACGCAATCGCGTCCATAGCACTTAAGAAGAGCAGCTCAACGCCAGCCGTGTTTGTATTCCAATGGAGCCTCAAAGCCAGGAGCAACACTTTTACATACATCATGTAATCCGCCACTGTTGTGGAAGTTGGCGCTAGCGTTGCTGGGAAAGCAGAGACGTATCCCGACGTTCACAGTGACGTAATGACGTGGCTCTCTCTGTGAAAACGCAAACAGGTTCTTAGACGATTCGCCAGTTGAACCAACTGCAAATCGGCTCTAGCGCCAGCCCAGAGCTAGAAGTAGGCTTGCGTTGGTGGAAACGAGGCATGAGAGGTGGCCCATAGCCTCAGACTTTGAAAAGCCCTGACCCCTGACCTAAACAAATGCGTAGGAGATAAATTGAGCCCATTGCTAAAGACCTCACCTTGTCCATTCTTTTGTTTGGTTTTCTGCATCACATGGCCTCCCTCTCTATCATATTCGTATGATAATTAAGATGCTGTATCATCAAATTGCGTAGTTGCATAGTAACAAGACAAAGCCCTTAATACATATCCCCCGTCGGTGCGTTCCAATAGTTATATTCACTATCGTACAACGGTGAAGTCATCTAAAAATGAATCCCGTTTCAATAGGAGGAGACTTACAAGGTCCCCGGGTCCCCCTCTTCATCGTTCCACATGTCTATCTGCCTTCATTACATTACACTATCACTATCTTTTGCTGGACTTTCTGGACTCATTACAGACACAGCACCTTTCTGCACTGTACTGCACTGTATTCATTATGCTGCTACCTTACTGGCACTTTAAATGCTTTTTAAATGCTTTTTGTACATATCATCAGTCACTTTATTGTTCTTTTAATTTCATTTTATTGTGTACAGTATTTTTGTAGTATATTTTATAGTATAGTGTTTTAGAAAAGTCCTACTGCAGGAGGGAATGGGGAGTAAGCATTCCATTGTACTTGTTGCATATCGCAGCCAAGCTCCACAGGATCCGACTGAACAAAAGCCTTCCCATCCCCCCCTTCCTATCCTGTTCTGGGCCTGGACCTCCAAGGATCTGCTCATCTCAGAGCTGCTGACCAGGTGCCAGAGACTATATAGTAAAAGCATTGGTGAGCTTGGATCTTGGAAAGAGAATCAAATTGATTTAACCTTTTTTTTCTAATGCCGAGAGGGAGGGAGAACTAAGAGCTAAATAGAGGACGTCAATTGTAAATGAAACATTTTCCAGGACATATATCGCCTAACCAAAAAATAACCAAATACAAACGAGGGGGTTGTGAAGGTGGGCTGGGGGCCACATGGCTGGGGGGCCACATGGCTGGGGGGCGTCATGGCTGGGGGGCCACATGGCTGGGGGGCGTCATGGCTGGGGGGCGGGCTCCTGCTTTGAAAGCCAAGCTCCGACTGTACAATAACTGTGTCTTTATACCTTCTCTAACCTCCTCCCTCCAGACCAAACTATTACATTTTTTTATTTAGTGTTCCTCGCTGTGTTCCCAAAGTCGATCGCGTTTTTTATGTCTCTGAGCCGTCACAGAGAGCCCACACAGATGCCGCTGATGTTCAACAAGAAGCTCAGTTTAATAGTTTTGTATTAACAAGCACTGCAAGTACTGTACCGTTTAGGAGCTCCTGTCTAGGTCTCCAGGTGAGGACCATGCAGCTCTAGACTATCACACTGTGGCTCTAACAGGAAAGAGTGCATATTTCAATGTTCAAGAAAAGGTTTCAGTGGAGTGTAACCTGTCAGGGAGGCTCCACACACAGCCAGCAGGGGGATGTTAAAACAAATCTACCTGCACCGCAAACCAGACTGAAGATAACTAGAGCTGCCCCGGTGAACAGAAGGTGTATTTTAGGCTTACAATACACTCCACGCTGGTTCGAATGAACCTGAAGGATAAATGAGACGAGACATGAAAAGAAAGAAAGAAAGAAAATGACGAGATAGAATTAGACAAGTCGCATTAAAAATGTGGGCAGCCGGGGCTATGACACAGGGAAGGTTTTCGGAGCAGAGGAGAAGGGGAGAGATGGAGCCGGGGTTCATTTTAAGAGCCTCATCAATGTGATAGTTGCTGAACGGACGGGAAGGCTGGATTTCACCTCGATCGTCCTTCTGTATGAACCCTTCCCGCTGGAGAGGGAATGAAACATGAGAAGAAACACGGAGAAAAACAAACCTTAGCACATTGTCAAAGCCTGTTTGTTTAATTGACAAACTTCAGACAGAGAGAGAGAGACAGAGAGACAGAGAGACAGAGAGAGAGGGAGGGGAAAACTTTCCAGAGAGAGTACTTCACCTTGACGTGGATGCCACCGTTGATAACTATCCCATTTCTTAAGGTAGGTGATAGCAATGCCAAAAGCCATAACCATGTGACAAAACACTGATGGAACTGTCACTTCCCCCCCAATATTCCTATCACCAGGCAACAACCTCTTCACAAGAGAGTTCTGTTCACTAGGGGGATGGCAATTTGTATTTATGTTGCAAAGCAGCTGGTTTGATGAGTGCCATAAATATGGAAAATGTGACACGAAAACTGTGCGGCAGATGTCTTGGAACGTATGTGTGTGTGTGTGTGTGTGTGTGTGTGTGTGTGGTGTGTGTGTGTGTGTGTGTGCGTGTGTGTGAGAGTGAGAGAGAGTGTGTGTGTTTGTGTGTGTGTGTGTGTGTGTGTGTGTGTGTGCGTGTGTGTGTGTATGTGTGTGTGTGTGTGTGAGAGTGTGTGTGTGTGCACTTGTTCCTGTGTGCAAGCTTAACCACATGAGTGTATATTTATGTATTCATAATCCAGGTGTTGTGTATGTTAATGACCGTCTCTATGACTTGCCAACTTTCATATAAGCTTCAAACGAGTGGACTTATGGACCTCATCTGCATTTTGTTATTTTGTTATTTATTTTTTTCAACTGTTAAATCTGTGAATTATTTCTACAGTTAATCACGACAGCTTGTTTTTTTTAAACATTAATTTTGTCTGTCCGGTAGGAGAGTGGACACACCCAGTAGAACCCATGAGAAACCTCATATTATGACCTTATGAGGGGGAATGTGTCTGTGAGCATTGAGACCAGGTCATTCCCAGTGCCTGGTATGGTTCTCATTAAGGATGTGATGTCTTTCCTTCATCCTTTTAATGGGCGGGTCAGTCATTATCTTGGTGCATTAGCTCCCCTAAAGCCTCTTAATAGCGCATTATCTACAACGCTCCTTCAATTAGGCCTTTGATAACGACGTCTGACTCTGCACTTCGTCTTTTAGAAATGCTAATTGCGTTTCATAAATTGACCCAAACGTGACCCAAATTTATATTTTATGAAATCTAATTTTGGTTTTGTTGTAAATGGCTAAACCGCACTCCAGGAGCCTGGAGGGCGAGACACACACACACACACACACCACACACACACACACACACACACACAACATTGCTGCTGCTGCGTTTTCTCAGCATCTGAGACACAGCTGATAATCTGAAGTCTGAACTCTGACAGACTCATGTCTTATGATGCTTGCTTGTCAGGTGATTTCTTCAGAGGATTAGTCAAAGAGGGATGGGTACGGCGAGACGGCAAAAACACCATGTTGACACCATGGTGAGTAGAGCTCATTCAAAAATAAGTTGATTGGTTGATAAGTTGTGTTGGAAAAATGCTTTTAAAAAGTACTGAACACATATCATAACATATTCAACCATCAGAGATGATCCTGTGTCGTCGTTGTCCACCCTCAAGTCAAGGCCAGTCCAGCGACAGTGGATGTAGACTGAGAGTGATTCTATTAAATGTTGTGCTTTTGTAACAGAGGCCAGACAGTGGCGCTGTGCAGTGAGTTAACCTCACTCCCCGACACCTAAGAGACGTTTGAGCAAGAGATGCTAGATGCCTGTGGGTTTCAGCTTCCCTTGTTAGAGCGTCATGATGGGGAGGTCGCGTGTAATGGAAGCCAGCGCGTGGTGCTGTGCGGTGAGTAAACCTGACTCCCCACACCTAAAAGACATTCTAGCGATGAAGATTCAGGGTTTTGGCTTCCCTTGTGAGAGCATCTGCCTCTCGTGCCAGGGGGGGGGTCGTTAGTTTGAAATCTGAAACTGTTACACATTCACAAAAGTGATGCGTGTGGGCCTTAACATTTTTGGTAAGGCCTGATGTAACGGTGGCATGTCGGCCCCTGTCAAGATATTACAAGATATTTTTCTCCCATTCCAACCTGCAGTATACATCTCCAAAACAATACCATAAATAGATAATAATATATACAATAAAAATAAACAAAAAGAGCAGCAAAGTGACTGTTAAATGATATGTACATGTGTTGAATGTACAATTTTCAGTTCAGTGCAGTAGCTGTAATGAGTCCAGAAAGTCCAGCAAAGTATGTAAGTGTAGTTTTAATGACAATGTTATGAAAGTGGCAGTGTCCAACTGTCAACTGTCGATTTGTATGCATGGACACATAGTTTGCTCATTCCCTCATTAACTTAATGAGAAGTTTCGCCACCAAATTTGGCATCGCATAATTCAACTGCGGCTGACCTCTCACGCTCTCCAAGCATCATTTAGAGAACATGCACAAGAGGTTCTTCATGCGTTCTGTGCCTTCACCTAGTCCACACCCTCATGAATTATGCATCCTCTTGCAGATATATTGGTGTATTTTGATTTTACTTAGTTTATGGATTTAATTATTCCATATGCATTGCATGGATTTAAATAATGCATCGTAGTCTCTAGTTCTCTTCATACTGAATTCTCGCTCAGTGAGTTGCATTGGCATGTTGGGATCTGAGCTAAAAGCTAGCTTTGCTCATGAGCCGTTATAGTTGTGGCTCAGTTTATCATGAGCCTTTATAGTTTAGTCTCTGTTGTTCATGAGTCTTTATAGTTTAGTCTCTGTTGTTCATGAGCCTTTATAGTTTAGTCTCTGTTGTTCATGAGTCTTTATAGTTTAGTCTCTGTTGTTCATGAGTCTTTATAGTTTAGTCTCTGTTGTTCATGAGCCTTTATAGTTTAGTCTCTGTTGTTCATGAGCCTTTATAGTTTAGTCTCTGTTGTTCATGAGCCTTTATAGTTTAGTCTCTGTTGTTCATGAGCCTTTATAGTTTAGTCTCTGTTGTTCATGAGTCTTTATAGTTTAGTCTCTGTTGTTCATGAGTCTTTATAGTTTAGTCTCTGTTGTTCATGAGCCTTTATAGTTTAGTCTCTGTTGTTCATGAGTCTTTATAGTTTAGTCTCTGTTGTTCATGAGTCTTTATAGTTTAGTCTCTGTTGTTCATGAGCCTTTATAGTTTATTAACAGCGATGTTCGCGCTGCCCTACATGTGCGTAACGCCGCCTTTGGCTCCGGGAATACGGAGGAATATACGAGAGCCCGTTACGACCTCCGTAAGACCATCGTCACTGCCAAGCGGGAGTATAACGACAGAGTGGAAGATAAATTCAAGAGCCACGATGCGAGGGGTATGTGGCAGGGGCTGCAGACGATAATGAACTTCAGAGGGAGAACCAGTTGTGTAGAGAACTCCTCTACCTCCCTCCAAGGAGAGCTAAATACTTTTTTTGCTTGGTTCGACGTAAACGGCAGCCCGCCGAAGCCAGCACCGACTGAGGAGACCAGCCAGCTGCGCATCTCGGAGGCGGATGTGCGCCTTCAAGCGGCTGAACATCCGTAAGGCGGCAGGCCCCGACGAAATCCCGGGCCGCGTCCTCAGAGCATGCGCAGACCAGTTGGCAGGAGTCTTTGCAGACATCTTCAACCTCTCCCTGTCCCAGGCTGTTGTCCCCGTGGTCTTCAATATGTCCACCATCGTGCCTGTCCCTAAACAACCCAAGGTAACATGCCTGAATGACTATAGACCTGTAGCCCTCACCTCGATCGTTAGCAAATGCTTCGAGAGGTTTGTCAAGGACTTTATTTGCTCCGTGTTACCTGCCACGCTGGACCCATGGCAATTTGCATATCGTCAAAATAGATCCACGGACGACGCAATTGCCATGGCCCTCCACACTGCCCTTTCCCACCTGGAGGGAAAGAACTGTAATGTGCGAATGCTGTTTGTGGACTACAGCTCAGCGTTCAACACAATAGTCAACACAATAGTTCCTGCCAAGCTCGACACCAAGCTGAGAGGTCTAGGCATTCCCCCATCCACGTGCAGCTGGATACTGGACCTCCTGTCGGACCGCCGCCAGGTGGTGAGGATGGGCAGCACCACATCAGAGCCACTGCCCCTCAACACGGGAGCCCCCCAGGGATGCGTGCTGAGCCCTCTCCTCTACTCCCTCTACGCCCACGACTGCATGGCTATGCACAGCTCCAACGTCATCGTCAAGTTTGCTGACGACACGACAGTGATGGGCCTGATCGCCGGCGACGACGAGACAGCCTACAGGGAGGAGGTCGGATCGCTGGAGCAGTGGTGCCAGGAGAACAGCCTCGCCCTCAACGTCAAGAAGACCAAGGAGCTGATCGTGGACTTCAGGAGGCAGAGGGGAGAGCACAGCCCTATCTCCATCGACGGCGTTGCAGTAGAGAGAGTCAGCAGCTTCAAGTTCCTCGGCGTGCGCATCTCCGAGGACCTCACATGGTCCACGCACACCACACACGTGGTGAAAAGGGCCCAACAACGCCTGTATTCCCTCAGGCGTCTGAAGAAATTCAGCATGGGCCCCCGCATCCTGAGAACATTCTATAACGGCACCATCGAGAGTGTTCTTACAGGGTGTATCACCGCCTGGTACGGGAACTGCACTGCACTAGAGCGCAGAGCGCTTCAAAGGGTGGTGCGGACGGCCGAGTATATTGTTGGAGGTGAGCTCCCCTCCCTCCTGGATATTTACAATCAGCGGTGCGTGGCCAAGGCCAAACGAATCATAAAAGACATTGCCCACCCCAGCCACGAACTGTACTCACTGTTACCGTCAGGCAGGCGATACCGCAGTATCAAGTGCCGTACAAATAGGCTTAGAGATAGCATCCACAGTCAGGCCATCAGGCTGCTGAACAAGGGCGTATAGCATATAACAATGTATATTTTATTACATTGATTTATATGTACATATTGCTCTTTTCTGTGCTGATATTTTGCATTTTATAGATTGCATTTTAATTTTTAATTTTTAATTTGAATTTTTACTTTATTCTATTTTTATTTTATTTTTATCTATTTTTATCTTATTTTATAACTGCTGTCTGTCGTCGGGTATTGCACACAATATTTTCACATCACTGCTTTATACTTGTGTAAACTGTGAAGTGACAATAAACTTGACTTGACTTGACTTGACTTTAGTCTCTGTTGTTCATGAGTCTTTATAGTTTAGTCTCTGTTGTTCATGAGTCTTTATAGTTTAGTCTCTGTTGTTCATGAGTCTTTATAGTTTAGTCTCTGTTGTTCATGAGTCTTTATAGTTTAGTCTCTGTTGTTCATGAGTCTTTATAGTTTAGTCTCTGTTGTTCATGAGTCTTTATAGTTTAGTCTCTGTTGTTCATGAGTCTTTATAGTTTAGTCTCTGTTGTTCATGAGCCTTTATAGTTTAGTCTCTGTTGTTCATGAGCCTTTATAGTTTAGTCTCTGTTGTTCATGAGTCTTTATAGTTTAGTCTCTGTTGTTCATGAGTCTTTATAGTTTAGTCTCTGTTGTTCATGAGTCTTTATAGTTTAGTCTATGTTGAGAATGAGTCTTTGTAGTTTAGTCTATGTTGAGAGTGAGTCTTTATAGTTTAGTCTCTGTTGAGAATGAGTCTTTATAGTTTAGTCTCTGTTGAGAATGAGTCTTTATAGTTTAGTCTCTGTTGAGAATGAGTCTTTATAGTTTAGTCTCTGTTGTTCATGAGTCTTTATAGTTGAGTCTATGTTGAGAATGAGTCTTTGTAGTTTAGTCTATGTTGAGAATGAGTCTTTATAGTTTAGTCTCTGTTGAGAATGAGTCTTTATAGTTTAGTCTCTGTTGAGAATGAGTCTTTATAGTTTAGTCTCTGTTGTTCATGAGTCTTTATAGTTTAGTCTCTGTTGAGAATGAGTCTTTATAGTTTAGTCTCTGTTGAGAATGAGTCTTTATAGTTTAGTCTCTGTTGAGAATGAGTCTTTATAGTTTAGTCTCTGTTGAGAATGAGTCTTTATAGTTTAGTCTCTGTTGTTCATGAGTCTTTATAGTTGAGTCTATGTTGAGAATGAGTCTTTGTAGTTTAGTCTATGTTGAGAATGAGTCTTTATAGTTTAGTCTCTGTTGAGAATGAGTCTTTATAGTTTAGTCTCTGTTGAGAATGAGTCTTTATAGTTTAGTCTCTGTTGTTCATGAGTCTTTATAGTTTAGTCTCTGTTGAGAATGAGTCTTTATAGTTTAGTCTCTGTTGAGAATGAGTCTTTATAGTTTAGACTCTGCTAAGATTGAGTCTTTATAGTTTAGTCCCTGTTGAATGTTTAATGCTTAGTTATAAGCATTGGGCTGAAACGTTTACATTGAACAATGACTGACCCCAATTCTGTCTATCTATGTTGATGACCTGGACCTGGCTCCCTGTGGGGCGAACACTGGCTTGAAGGTGGAATTCAGGTGAAACGTGGGGGTAAAGGGTGACAATAATAGCTTGCTGCATTAATCATGTTTGTGGACCCCCTGCAGTACATATGTGGACCCCCTGGAGGGGTCACAGGGCCCCTGGTTGAAGACCACAGCATTAGAACACAAGAAGAAGCAGAAAACGCTGCATTTTTTATTCAAACCTAAACTTTGAGCGTGTGGATCAGGGTGGGGGGGGGATTGTCAATTACTTTTTCGAAATTATTCTCAAAGAATGGATCGGGTGCTTTGGATTATCATCAAAGCCAACCATTTACATGTTGGCCGTGGATCAGTGATCAGTGATCAGTGATCAGTGATCAGTGATCAGTGATCACGTGATCAGGGATCAGTGATATCAAGCTGTGTTTAGCAGCTGCTGTGCTGCACTACATCAGGAGTTGGCACACTGTCCACTCGCTGCCCCGGCTACCCGCTAGCCGCCAACGTTATTTAGACCACATTGGAGTATCTTAGGATCTTCTGATTAAAGATATTTAGACCGCCTTATACATGAGCACAACTGAGACATTAGCATGAGTCAATCCAAAAACAGAAATGGGGATCATGACGCTTCCCAGTCAAACCCGCAAGGAAGCTCGGAAGTTAATACACCTTCTGACACCAAAGCAATCCACCCCTGTGGGGACTTGGAATGCCCGGACCTCGTTCCAGCCTGGCAAGGCTGCTACCATTGTCAAATAAATGGTGTGCTACAATCTCTCTGTCCTGGTTCTGGGAGAAATAAGAAGGACACAGTCCAGTAAAGCTGCCCAGTGGGCAGTCTGTTATCTACTCTGTTATCTACTCTGGCCATGAAGAAGAAGGAGCAAATCAAATGGAGGGAGTAACCATCATGATGACTAAGTAGACCAGAAAGGCCCTGATCGCATGGGAACCCATCAGCTCTCGCCTCATTACTGCATCCTTCAGAACCAACAACAGGAGAGTGAAATCTCACATAACAGTAACAGTGCTATACACCTACCAACGATGCAGTTGATGATGTCAAGGCCAGGTTCTATGACAGCTTGAACCACCTACTTGGTAGGGTTGGAGCCAGAAACCTCATTATCCTGATGGGTGACTTCAACACCAAGATTGGAGGATGGAATGAGGGCTACGAGGAAGTGATGGGGAAACATGGAGTGGGGAAAATTAATGAGAAAGGAGAGATGTTTGTTGAGACCTGTGTCAACAACAACCTGGTCATTGGAGGAAGTGTTTTCCCTCACAAAACCATACATAAAACGACGTGGGTGTCACCAGACCATGTCACAAAAAACATATCGATCACATCTGTATGAAGTTCAGAAGGTCCATGGAAGATGTCATAACCAGAAGAGGAGCAGATGCAGCATCTGACCACCATCTGCTGGTAGGGAAATTTAAACTAAGTTAGTTAGTTAGTTAAGCCCTTGGCTCCTCCAGGGAGCATAGGCCATTGACCAATGTCTTCCATCTCACTCTTCCCTCCTAAGGCAGTTGTTGATGAATGTTTGCAGTCTGGTTGTTGTTTGTGTTGTTGTTGGCCATGTTTCTGATCCATACAGCATCACCTGTTTCACATTGGAGTAGAAGAGGAGTAGTTTGGTGTTAGTTGAGATGGTTTTGGAGCTCCAGATCTTCCTGAGGATGTTAAACATAAGCCTGGCTTTGATCCTGCTCTTTATGTCCGGGTCTCCTCCGTCTTCCGTCTGTTTTGTGTGACTGTACGTCTCCCTCACTCCATATTGATTTCCCAGTTCCACCTTCTACCCATAATGCACTCTTTTTTGTCCAGGTGTCCCTGTCCCGAACCAACTACGACCCCTTCCCCTTTCATTTTGTTAGTTTGGTTCGGTCCGCGCCAAATTAACCGGGAGATACTATTGGGAGTCGGGGAGGGGGGGGGGGAGATACCTGAAATATTTATGGCTCAGGATCTCATGAACCTGGCATGTCATTTCAAAACGACTTTCTTCTTAATGCTGCCTTTAAATCAAACAATCAAAATCAATCAAAAGTTTGTAGACTGAGATAAAAATGGTGAAAAAAACATCCACCAAAAATTGAATGGTGGATTTATTGATTTTAAGTCGACAATGCCACCACCATCACACACACGCTCACACGCGCCAACACACACGCGCCAACACACAATAAAACCCACACAAAATATCAGGCACAGCATAGGGTGCCTTATATTAGTGATATATGGACCCCTTTATGGGCAAATCCATTTTATTTGACCCAGAATTGGGCCCTCTGATGGAGTTTGAGCATAAAGGCCCCAGAATATAATATATGGCTGAGGCTATCGAAACAACACAGTTTAAATGAAAACCAAGGTGGACGGTAATGACTCCTAAAGACTTTTTTTATTCCAAAAAACCCGGGTAGATTTTGACAATTTTTTGCCAGATTAATTAAGGGGAGACAGATTTGGCCGGGTTTTCTCTTGAGAATGCGTACGTACGTGCGTGTGTGTGTGTGCATGCGTGTGTGTGTGTGTGTGTGTGTGTGTGTGTGTGTGTGTGTGTGTGTGTGTGTGTGTGTGTGTGTGTGTGTGTGTGTGTGTGTGTGAGAGAGAGAGAGAGAGAGAGAGAGAGAGAGAGAGAGAGAGAGAGAGAGAGAGAGAGAGAGAGAGAGAGAGAGAGAGAGAGAGAGAGAGAGAGAGAGAGAGAGAGAGACAGAAAGAAAGAGAGTGTGGGTGGGCTCACACCTGTAGTAGTGAGTGGGTTATTATAATTAAGGTTCCTATAAAGGTAAAAGCAATTGGAACTCTGTATGTGTGTGTGTGTGTGTGTGTGTGTGTGTGTGTGTGTGTGTGTGTGTGTGTGTGTGTGTGTGTGTGTGTTTGTGTGTGTGTGTGTGTGTGCGCGCATATCTGGAACAGTCTGAGCCCTTCTGGTTTGTTTCTGGAGGAGCTTGACACACTTGTCTCCTACTTCCCTGATGATGGTTTCTGGGCTCGTCCTTCTGGTTGACTTCAACATCCTGACTGAGAAGCTGGACCCTATTCTCTCCTTTCCTCGCCTACTTCCACATTTCCCTCTCTCCATCTCCTCCACCCCACAGGGGCTGGCACTTAGTTTCTCTCCCCAAGCCTTTAGCCCCTGCGTGTCCACTTCGCTCTGCTGCCTTGTGGGGGTCTGCTTGCCCCGTCGCTCAGAGGCCCCTGAGGGCCGATCTACACGGTCACAGCTCTTCCATATCCTGTGGTCCCTCAGCGGTGGGATGAACTCTCCTCTGATGTCAGGACTGCAGAGTCGCCCATCTTGCCCATTTTCCACCGCAGGCTGAATGCCCAGCTCTCCAGGAAGCACTACCCTGACTGTAATGTTACGTGCATTCCTTGTTTGTGTTCCAAACTATTTTCTTTCTGTTTAAGGGGTTCTAGTGACACTATAGGCCATTAGGTAAATGTTTCCTATTTTTTTTAATTACATCGAGATTCTCATTGGTTGTTAGAATTCACGTGGGTTGTTAGTCACGTGATCAGAGCAGCGCCATTTTCCCGGAAAGCAAGCTAGTAATCAGCATTGTTCAAGGGCTTTCAATCTTGTTCCATCTGCCGGTGTGATCTTAAAAGAAGCTTTGTTTGTGAGTATATATTCGTTCATCTATGTATTTAGAGATTTTATGTGCTCATATTTGTTATATTTCGTAATATTTGTGTACTTTATTGATAGTTGCTTTGTATTGTTTAGTCAAGTCAAGTCAAGTCAAGTTTATTGTCACTTCACAGTTTACAGTTTAGTATAAAGCAGTGATGTGAAATTCTTGTGTGCAATACCCGACGACAGACAGCAGTTATAGAATAAGATAAAATAAAAATAGATAAAATAGATAAAAATAGAATAAAAAATAGAATAAAAAATAGAATAAGGAATATAAAATAAAAATAAAAAATGCAATTTATAAAATGCAAAAATCAGTGAGCACTCTGACGTTCTCTGTTCCCTCTTTATCTTTCTCTCGCTCTCTGCTCTCTCTCTCTCTCTCTCTCTCTCTCTCTCTCTCTCTCTCTCTCTCTCTCTCCTTATCTATGGGCGGCAGTCTAGCTCAGTCTAGCTCAGGAGGTAGAGCGGTCGCCTCACAACCGGAAGGTTGCTGGTTCGATCCCCGGCTCCTCCTAGCAAAAACTGTCGAGGTGTCCTTGAGGAAGACCCTAACCCTAACTGCTCCCCGGGCGCTGTATGAATAGCTGCCCACTGCTCCTAATACTAGGATGGGTTAAATGCAGAGAACACATTTCACTGTATGTCTTCATGTATGTGACCAATAAAGAGGATTCAATCCTCACGATTTGTTTGTTGTTGTTGTATCTTGATCTTGATTCTTTCTCTATATTTTTTACTCTTTTTCTCTATTAGTGTTCTGTGTTTCTCACATTGTGCCCACAGATTTAGTCTCTGATCACACAGACACACACACACACACACACACACACACACACACACACGGCACACACGGCACATAGACAACATTATGATGGACAGAGAAAGTCAGAGAGAGATATAGTAAACAAGAGAGAGAGAGAGTCGTTGCCTGTTCGCCTCTGATAATAGGCCTCCTAATTGGCTCAAAAAGTGCAATGAATAACATTGAGCTGATAGGTTTATCTATTTCAAATTAAAAGACACAGGACTATATGGTGGACAAGTGTTTCATTTCTGCTATCTCGTAGCAGCACATACTGTATTGGACCTTATAAAACTCACACAACACAAAGTATACACGCGGCCATGAACTTCACTTCGGCAAGCTTGTTAAATGGTTTTATCAGGATGAGCTTCAAAGTCCAATTGTCTGCTGTAAATATGAATGTGTAAATGGCACTAAACAGAATCCACGGTTGTTGCTCAGATGTGAAACGAAGAAGAAGAAGAAGCTCAAAGCACCTTTGAAGATTGTTCCTCTTATTATTATTATTCAAATCCCCGGTAGAAGGCTGAGACTAAAGGGAAAGTGTCACCAAATCTGACTAGACGTGATCAAAGCGCCATTAAACATCATCTGAGAGTGAAGGCTTGAAATTTGGCACTTCTGGGTCAGGAAGCATGTGTGTGTGTGTGTGTGTGTTTGTGTGTGTGTGTGTGTGTGTGTGTGTGTGTGTGTGTGTGTGTGTGTGTGTGTGTGTGTGTGTGTGTGTGTGTGTGTGTGTGTGTGTGTGTGTGTGTGTGTGTGTGCGTGCGTGTGTGCGTGTGTATGAGTGTGTGTCTGTGTGTTTGAGAATATAAGTATCCCGGACTTGTTCTTCTGGTTGACTTCAACATCCTGACTGAGAAGCTGGACCTTCTCCTCTCCTTTCCTCGCCTCCTTCCACATTTCCCTCTCTCCATCTCCTTGGACCCACAGGGGCAGGCGCTCCTCTCCACCTCTCTGACCACTACTGATCTCTCTCTCTCTCTCTCTCTCTCCGCCCTCATACCCTCCCCCCTACCCACATGGTTTCTCAAAAGGTGACGAGGAACCCCCCCCTAACCCCCCCCCCCCCCGTCGAAAAAAAACATGACTTGAAGAGGATCCTTATCATGCTTGAAGAGGACCCTTATCATGCTTGAAGAGGACCCTTATCATGCTTGAAGAGGACCTTATCATGCTTGAAGAGGACCCTTATCATGCTTGAAGAGGACCTTATCATGCTTGAAGAGGACCTTATCATGCTTGAAGAGGACCCTTATCATGCTTGAAGAGGACCTTATCATGCTTGAAGAGGACCCTTATCATGCTTGAAGAGGACCTTATCATGCTTGAAGAGGACCTTATCATGCTTGCCACGGACTGCTTTCTGCTTTCGTGAAACAATGGCGCTGGAGACGCCTCCTCGGGCGCCAGCTGAAGACGAGGAGACGGCCGTACCTTCGTTAACCTTTCCCGCGATTGCCACACCTCTGGAGATTGGACACGTCTTCAGCCTGACCTTCTCTCTTGTTTTTCCCCCACATTTAGTTCCAGACGAGGATGTGGTCATAGGCTACGTGTCCTCCGTGCTTGGCTTCAAGGGCGATTGGCATTTCTCTCCCTTGTCTGAAACTCAAAACTCTTTTGAGGAGTTGTTTTTGGTAGGTTGGCCGTTGACCGTCAGTCGAAAAGGTTTTTTTTGGGTTTCCTACTGTTGAATATCGTCGATCTGAGGTTGCGTCAATAGGTTTGTCCCAAATACATCATACACCTATTTATTTTCCGTCAAGCTACTGATGGAATAGTGCGAGTTGCGAGCCGAGTGTGATTAAATCTGAATCTGGAGGATTGAATCCTCTTTATTGCTCAGTGAAATGTGTTTCTCTGCATTTAACACATCCTAGTATTAGGAGCAGTGGGCAGCTATTGTACATTGAATGCCCATGGAACAGTGTAGGGGTCTGGTGCCTTGCTCAAGGGCACCTTGGCAGTGCCCAGAAGACGAACTAGCACCTTTTTCCAAGTATCAGTTCTCACTCCGTACTTGGTCCGTTTCGAGGACTTGAACCGGCTACCCTCCGGTTCCCAAGCCAAGTCCCAACAGACTGAGCTACTGCCGCCTCCTCTGTGTGTGTTTTGTGTGTGTGTGTCTGTGTCTGTGTGTGTGTGTGTGTGTGTGTGTGTGTGTGTGTGTGTGTGTGTGTGTGTGTGTGTGTGGGTGTGTATTGGCTGCTCTGTGGGATGTAAAGAATTATCTTAGTTTTTTTCCACTGCCTCTCATAAGATTGGTGAACAGCAGCAGAGAGATGATTGAGGGAAACAGAGAGGGTGTGGGGAGAGGGGGTGTCAGGCTGCTTTTGAAGCCTTGTTCTCCTGAAGATCATCTCACCTTTTTGTCCTTTCTCTTTTCACCAGACCCTCTTGATAGTCCAATATCCAATCAATCATTGGTCTTAGCGTGCGCTGGCAACCAACCTGCCAAAATCCCCACCGACGGATCTGTGGGCCGTACTTACTGTAACTGAACTAATATAAATCATTTATTAATATATATTTTTGACATTGTAATATTATTATATAAGGAGCCCACCATGCTGTTATTTCCTCTATCTTTGCAGTCGCGATCTCATTAGAACTGCACGACAACAAGACAAGACCTGAATGGAGCGGCTTCTACTACTACTTATTTATAACGGTTGAGAATGATAAAAAGTACAGCAACAGGGTGCATTTTACAACGCTGCCCATAGGCACAGCTTCAGCACCGCCCAGCTCAGAACCGCTCATCTCAGCACCGCCCAGCTCAGAACCGCTCATCTCAGTACCGCACAGCTCAGAACCACCCAGCTCAGCACTTTAACTGGACCTAACGCACGCTTACCTGCCAGAAACGCCAATAGCATAACCAAAGGGGAGATGTGTGGGTTCCTCAGTCACCATCGGCCGTATTCGATTTGAAGTCGTTTGGTGTGTGTACGAGGGGGTGCAGATGTTTTTTGGTGTTTATTCAAAATAATAAAATAATTAATATAGTAATTGAAGTCGGTCACCACTCAGGGAGGCAAAGATAAGCAAAAATAAGACACATTTTCTGAACTGAAATGTAAAACAAATGTCTCCTAGTCTCTCTTCCAGAGGGTCTAGGGGGTTGGGATGTGATGGAGGCTGTAGTTACAGCGATGACAGAGTAATTAAAGGGACTGATTGCAGTAGGAAGAGGTGGCTCTCTCTCTCTCTCTCTCTCTCTCTCTCTCTCACTCTCTCTCTCTCTCTCTCTCTCTCTCTCTCGCTCTCTCTCTCACCACACACACACACACACACACACACACACACACACACACACACACACACACACATGCACACACACACGCACGTACGTACGCAATCTTAAGAGAAAACCCGGCCAAATCTGTCTCCCCTTAATTAATCTGGTAAAAAATTGTCAAAATCTACCTGGGTTTTTTGGAATAAAAAAAGTCTTTAGGAGTCTCTCTCTCTCTCTCTCTCTCTCTCTCTCTCACCAGCCCACACGTTTGATTCTCATGTCCGCTTCACGCTGTTTTGCTTTTCCTTTCTTCCCTCTGTTTGTGTTTATAATTAATAACACAATAAGGAACCTCTCCGGGAACCATCACCTTATGGTGGTGGAGAGGTTTGTGTGTCCCTGTGAACCTGAGAGCTGTGTTGTCTGGAGCCTAGTGCTCCTGGTAGGGTCTCCCATGGCAGATTGGTCTCATGGGAGACTAAGAATGGTTCAAAGACTTCAATGGACAAACAAACAAGAAGTGAGGATACCCTGCCCGGGGCCCCTTTCCGGAGCCAGGCCTGGAAAGAGGGCCCGTCAGCGAGCGCCTGCTGGCCGGGTTAGCCACAGAGCTCGGTCGGGCATAGCCCGAAAAGGCAACGTAGCCACTTCTCCTTCCCGCGGACCCACCACCTACGGGAAGAACCGCTGGGGTCGGGTGCACTGCCAGTTAGGAGGCAGTGAAGGCAGGGGGCATCGACGGACCAAACCCAGCCAACAGAGACTGGCTTTGGGGACGTGGAATGTCACCTCTCTGGGGGGGAAGGAGCCTGAGCTTGTGCGGGAGGTGGAGCGCGACCAATTAGATCTGGTGGCTCTACGCACAGCACTGGCTCTGGAACTAAAGTCCTGGATAGGGGTTGGACTCTTTCCTTCTCTGGAGTTGCTCAGGGTGTGAGGCGCCGGGCGGGTATGGGGATACTCATAAGTCCCCGGCTGAGTGCCGCTTTGTTGGAGTTTACCCCGGTGGACTGTTGTTTGTGCCTATGCACCAAACAACAGTTCGGAATATCCCGCCTTCTTGCACACCCTGGATGGAGTCCTGCATGGGGCTCCTGAAGGGGACTCTATAGTCCTCCTGGGAGACTTCAACGCACACGTGGGTAACGATGGGGAAACTTGGAGGGGCGTGTTGGGGATGAACGGCGTACCTGATCTGAACCGGAGTGGGGTTTTGTTATTGGATTTCTGTGCTAGTCATGGATTGGCCATAACAAACACCATGTTCAAACATAAGGATGCTCATAAGTGTACATGGTACCAGAGTACCTTAGGCCGAAGGTCAATGATCGATTTTGTTATCGTATCATCTGGCCTGAGGCCGCATGTTTTGGACACTCGGGTGAAGAGAGGGGCAGAGCTGTCATCCGATCACCATCTGGTGGTGAGTTGGGTAAGATGGCGGGGGAAGCCTCTGGACAGACCTGGTAAGCCCAAATGTGTAGTGCGGGTGAACTGGGAACGTCTGGTGGATGCCCCTGTCCGGGAGACCTTCAACCCCCCCCCCCCCCCTGGCGGAATTTTTCAGGCATCTCTGTGGAGGCTGGGGGCATTGAGCCAGAGTGGTCATTGTTCAAAGCTTCTATTGCCGAAGCTGCGGTTGAGAGTTGTGGCCTCAAGGTCATTGGTGCCTCAAGGGGCGGCAACCCTCGGACTTCGTGGTGGACACAGGTGGTCAGGGAAGCCGTCCGGCTGAAGAAGGAGGCCTTCTGGGCTATGTTAGCCTGTGAGACTCCGGACTCAGTTGCGAGGTATCGACAGGCCAAGAGAACGGCAGTCTCGGCTGTAGCGGAGGCAAAGCAGCGGGTGTGGGAGGAATTCGGAGAAGCCATGGAGAAGGACTTTCAGTCGGCACCAAAGCATTTCTGGCAAACAATCCGGTGCCTCAGGAGGGGGAAGCGTGGGTCCATCCAAGCTGTGTACAGTAAGGGTGGGACATTGCTGACCTCAACTGAGGAGGTGATCGGGCGGTGGAAAGAACACTTTGAGGAACTTGTTAACCCAACTACACCCTCAATGGTAGAGACAGAGCTGGAGGATGAAGGACGGCAAACATCAATCTCCCTGGAGGAAGTCACTGCGGTAGTCAAACATCTCCGCAGTGGCAAAGCCCCAGGGGTTGATGAGATCCATCCAGAAATGCTAAAGGCTCTGGGTGTTGAGGGGCTGTCGTGGATGACACGTCTTTTCAACATTGCGTGGATGTCTGGGACAGTGCCTGAGGAGTGGCAAACGGGGGTGGTGGTACCCCTGTTCAAAAAGGGTGACCAGAGGGTGTGTGCCAATTACAGGGGTATCACATTACTCAGCCTCCCTGGGAAAGTCTACTCCAAGGTGCTGGAAAGGAGGGTTCGGCCGATAGTCGAACCTCAGATTGAAGAGGAACAATGCGGATTCCGCCCTGGTCGTGGAACAACGGACCAGCTTTTCACTCTTGCAATGATCCTGGAGGGGGCTTGGGAGTATGCCCATCCGGTCTCCATGTGTTTTGTAGATTTGGAGAAGGCATATGATCGGGTCCCTCGGGAAATACTGTGGGGGTGCTGCGGGAGTATGGGGTGCGGGGGTCACTGTTGAGGGCCATCCAATCTCTCTACTCCCAAAGCAAGAGCTGTGTCCGGATTCTCGGTACAAAGTCAGGCCTGTTCTCAGTGGGCCTCCGCCAGGGCTGCGCTTTGTCACCCATCCTGTTTGTGAGTTTCATGGACAGGATTTCAAGGCGTAGTCATGGAGGGGAGGGGTTTCAGTATGGTGGGCTCAGGAATGAATCGCTGCTGTTTGCAGATGATGTGGTCCTGTTTGTGTCATCAGTATGTGACCTTCAGCACTCACTGGATCGGTTTGCAGCAGAATGTGAAGCGGCTGGGATGAGGATCAGCACCTCCAAATCTGAGGCCATGGTTCTTAGCAGGAAACTGGTGGATTGTCTACTCCAAGTAGGGAGGGAGTCCTTATCCCAAGTGAAGGAGTTCAAGTATCTCGGGGTCTTGTTCTCGAGTGAGGGGAGGATGGAGCGTGAGATTGACAGGAGAATAGGTGCAGCGGGAGTGGTATTGGGTGCACTTTGGCGCACCGTTGTAACCAAAAGAGAGCTGAGCCAGAAGGCAAAGCTCTCGATCTACCGATCAGTCTTCGTTCCTACCCTCACCTATGGCCATGAGCAATGGGTAATGACCGAAAGGACGAGATCACGAAAACAAGCGGCCAAAATGAGTTTCCTCAGGAGGGTGGCTGGTATCTCCCTGAGGGATAGGGTGAGAAGCAAGTTGAGGTGGTTCGGGCATCTAGTAAGGATGCTTCCTGGTCGCCTCCCGAGGGAGGTTTTCCAGGCACATCCAACTGGGATGAGACCACGGGGCAGACCGAGGTACAGGTGGGGTGATTACATCTCCACACTGGCCTGGGAACGCCTCGGGATCCCCCAGTCAGAGCTAGTCGATAGCTACTGAAATCAAAGCGAGAGAGAGAGAGAGAGAGAGAGAGAGAGAGAGAGAGAGAGAGAGAGAGAGAGAGAGAGAGAGAGAGAGAGAGAGAGAGAGAGAGAGAGACATTGAAACATTGAAGAACACTAAACAGACAGCTTTGTGCCTGAATGATATGAAATTATACCAGAAACAATACTGCAGTACTGGCACTTTAAAATGTTTTAAAATGCTTTTTGCACACTTTATGTATATATCATCCATCAGTCACTTTATTGTTATTTTTGTTGTGTACAGTGTTGTATAGTATAAGTATGGTACATAGTATAGTACATAGTATAGCATATATCATATAGACTTACTTCATGGCTGATCCAGTGCTCCATAGGCTGTATGTATCACCCATTTCACACAAAACTGTTAGGGCAAAAACATCCTCCGACCTACATGGGAGGAGTAAGCGTTCCAATGTACTTGTTACAAATGGCCAATTAATATCTTGTGTCTTGTATCTCATAAACAGCAGAATTGGTTGTCCCAAAACAAAAGGAATGATGTCTGATAAAAGATTTACAAAACATAAAACATATGTACTAGGTAACAAGCGAGAGACCTGGTGTCTCTTCTACATATCAGATTGTGGATTTTGTGGCTGTAGCCCAAACATAAGCAATGCAAATAGAACAGAAAAGATAGGAAGTGAATGGGGTTATTTTCTCAGTCATTTTGTTTAAGTACCGTTAGCTCCAAAGGGAAGGCTCTCGTCCTTCTAGGAGTCCGGAATGAGAACCTCTTTAGAAGGGTGCTGCTGGCAGGGAGATGGTGTCCAGAGATGGACTGATTAGAAAAAAAAGCAAAATAATTGGGGCAGATCCAGACCCTGTAACCTCTTCCAGAAGTGGTCACTGTCAAGTATGGAATCGGTAAAAGATTTCATCTGAGATACGGCAATGGGGAAACATCTGAAGGATGCTGATGAAGGAAAGCAGCCGCAGTTTGCTGGAAATAAGTGCAAGCACTTCTTCCTTAAATGCAATGTCAAATGTTTTTTAATTATCTCTCTATATATATATATATATATATATATATATATATATATATGAAGATAGATAGATGGACTTGAAATGTTTATATATATATATATTAAATATATATATATATATAAATATATATTATCTATCTTTTTTTTGCTATGTATATACACGGTATATCTATCTATCTATCTATCTGTCTATCTATCTATCTATCTATCTGTCTGTCTGTCTGTCTGTCTGTCTGTCTGTCTGTCTGTCTGTCTGACTGTGCGTGTGTGTGTATATATATAATGCACCATTTTATATCTATATATATATAAAAAAAGGAAAAGCATCAATATAGTTTATTTCCCCAGGTTTATTGGTCACTCATGGTTACGCTTCACTGTCCCCGTGTGAACGTTGAAGTGTCCGATAAAGCATCGTAGGACTTCCATCGTAACCGGCTGTAAGCAAGCAGCGTCCGACCTTTAAACACACAGACCATTCTCGATTAAACAGGGCCGAAAGAAATGTGTTATATGAAAACAGGCCGTCGTTATCGTGGTAGTCTTTCGAAACCTGATGTAATTTGTGATATACTATATGTATAACTATACAACTGAGTACATAAGCTTTGGATTTGAATCCATCAACGGTGTGCACACCGTGTCTGTGATAGTGATGTGAACCGGCTGGTTCCCTCAAGATTCAATATGTTTTATGGAGTACAATGGAATGCTCACTCCTCATTCACTCCAACAGTATTAATTTCAACAAAAATACTATACTATGCTATACTAAACTTTGCAATACTATACTATGCAACACTATACTATAAACAACACTATATACTACCTGCTGTATACTAGTATAAACAACACTATATAATACCTCCTATATACTATACAGTATACTATAAACAAAACGATATACTACCTCCTATATCGTATATACTAAACAACACTAAATACTACCTAAGTTATACTATACTATATACTATAAACAACACTATCTATTACCTACTATATACTATACAATATACTAAAAACAACACCATATACTACCTTCTATATACTATATACAATGAACAACACTATATACTACCAATTATATGCTATACTATATATAACACTGTACTATTACAATGCTATGCACACTATAGAACAATAAAGTGACTGATGGAGGATATGTAAATATGATGTTAACTGCGGTCCAGTGCCAGGTGGGTGGTGATGAAGTGGACCGAGGAGGGGGCTTGGAGGGAGTGGCTGTTAGCCTTAGTAGCTGGTATGAAGTGGACCGAGGAGGGGGCTTGGAGGGAGTGGCTGTTAGCCTTAGTAGCTGGTATGAAGTGGACCGAGGAGGGGGCTTGGAGGGAGCGGCTGTTAGCCTTAGTAGCTGGTATGAAGTGGACCGAGGAGGGGGCTTGGAGGGAGTGGCTGTTAGCCTTAGTAGCTGGTATGAAGTGGACCGAGGAGGGGGCTTGGAGGGAGTGGCTGTTAGCCTTAGTAGCTGGTATGAAGTGGACCGAGGAGGGGGCTTGGAGGGAGTGGCTGTTAGCCTTAGTAGCTGGTATGAAGTGGACCGAGGGGGGGGCTTGGAGGGAGTGGCTGTTAGCCTTAGTAGCTGGTATGAAGTGGACCGAGGAGGGGGCTTGGAGGGAGTGGCTGTTAGCCTTAGTAGCTGCTAAGGGATGAAGATAATATTTGGGGAGTACACAAGGGGGCTGGACGGCAGGATAGCTCAGTCTGTTACGACTTGGCTTGGGAACCAGAAGGTCACATGTTCAAGTCCCCGGAACACCTGGGCCGCACTGCCCAGGTGCCCTTAAGCAAGGCACCAAAACCTGACCTCCCTGGCTCCCCAGGTGCTGTATATACAATAGCCGCCCACTGCTCCTAATACTAGAATGGGTTAAATGTAGAGAAGTTTCACTGTGTGTGTGTGTGTGTGTGACCAATAAAGAGGACTCAATCCTCCAGGTTTAGATTAAGATGGTTGTTTTATGAATCACCGGTTGATGGCGCTGCAAGTTGACACACGGGTTCAAAGAGGGAACAAATAAGTAAATCCTGTAATTTTTCATCTTGTTATTTTGTTTTGTTGAAAGTGGTTTAATGATTACCTTACGCTGGTTTTGATCTGGTGGATGAGGGCCAATGAGTGCCATTTTAAATGAAGGTCAGACAATGCTAATATTAAACTGAATAACTATTTGAGCTTACCCAAATGCTAAAATGTTTTTAAAAAGGACTGGGACTGATTTATAATATTGTGACAGTGTAAAGAATTACCTCTTCATCAAAATTCCTTCTCACACACATTTTATACTCGCATCCAAAGTGCATACACACACACATACACAGAGAGAGAGAGAGAGAGAGAGAGAGAGAGAGAGAGAGAGAGAGAGAGAGAGAGAGAGAGAGAGAGAGAGAGAGAGAGAGCACAGTTGGTGTTACAATGACAACTTTGTCTCACCCGTGTGAACCCACTGCCCCTGCACATCATTTAGATTCCCCATGGGAGGATCTGGAGAAGGCAGTAATGGCACCTCTTTCTCTCTCTCTCTCTCTCTCTCTCTCTCTCTCTCTCTCTCTCTCTCTCTCTCTCTCTCTCTCTCTCTCTCTCTCTCTCTCTCTCTCTCTCTCTCTCCATCATGCCCCCCCCCCCCTTCCCTCTCTCTCTTTCTCTCTCTCCCTCCCTCTTCCCACTAATTTGCTGATTGACAGGTGTAAGCGAATTAGAAGGAAAAAACCCAGAGGTTAATGCAGGTCTCAGTTCCCCGGGTCGGCCTTCCTGTCAATCTCTCTCCCGATCGGGCGGGAGGATTCATATCAGGGGTTCATGTTCACATGATGAAAACGACATGATGACAAGCAATCCGTCTTTCCCTGCACCTTTTACTTCAATATTACAAAAGTCCATATAAGATGAATACAAATCGGATTACTCTTTTACCAAGCCGTGGGAAGGGTTTTTTGCGAGCTCAAATTGCAAATAGTTTGTGTATTGAATGAATAAATAGTTCTTTAATTCATTCAATACAAAAGTGAAATGAGTTTCATTTTATTATTATTTTTTCCGGTCTGGTTTTAATCACCGTTTACAACAATAACCAACCATGGTTTCGGCTCATTAGTGAAATGCACTTTTCATATTTTCTGTTCATAATCTTTGAGGATTGTTTATTGTGTTCCCATTAGTTAACACACTATTAAGTTGCCATTAGTTAGACAGCATGAAGAAAAGTTATTCTAGAAAAGGCCAATCCATTTTCTCATTACGACGATTAACGCTTTTACTTAATTGATTAATACAATAATTTAAATAAATTATAACTTAGAATAAATATTATAAAAAAAATGCATTTTTCTTCTTCTTCTTCTTCTTCTTCTTCTTCTTCTTCTTCTTCTTCTTCTTCTTCTTCTTCTTCTTCTTCTTCTTCTTCTTCTTCTTCTTCTTCTTCTTCTTCTTCTTCTTCTTCTTCTTCTTCTTCTTCTTTTCTCACTGCTCTCACTTCCACAGTTCCACTGTTATCTTCAATACACAAGAGACTTCCATCTCTGAGATGGTTTTATCCAACTGGATCTAAGTATTCACGCTCCAGAGAAACATTACGATGCCCATCCCGCTGACACAAACACAAACACAAACTACTTCTACGCCATCGAAGGATGACAGCTATTCTGCGATGTTTTGGGTTCTTTTTCTGTCCCATCTATGTTTGTAGGTGACTTTGCAAAAAAGCTGATTGGGCCGACTCTCTCTCTCTCTCTCTCTCTCTCTCTCTCTCTCTCTCTCTCTCTCTCTCTCTCTCTCTCTCTCTCTCTCTCTCTCTCTCTCTCTCTCTCTCTCTCTCTCTCTCTCTCTCACAATTGTCAATCATCCACACATATTTATAAATAGGATTAAATCCTCTTTAATGGTCAAATAAATGTTCAAACACAAAGTGAACCTTCAGATTCAGGTTCCAAAGCCACGTCTCAACAGACTATGCTATACTGCCGCCTCTATTTGGTATGTCTCATATCTGTATCATAACATCAAATATTGAGTTTGATTCATCCTATGCGTATTATTTACACTCCTGTGACCATGAGGCAAAACAAAAGTCCTGAAGATGGAATCAGAAACGCAGAACTCAGACCAAGTTTAACACAAGGCACACAACATGTGGCAGCGACACACACACATACACACACATACACACACACACACACACACACACACACACACACACACACACACACACACACATACACACATACACACACACACACACACACACACACACACAGCAGAAACTCCCATCTCCAGTCACCACGGCAGCCCGGGTGGCAGTGAGGAGGGAGAGATATTGGGAGATTCTCTGGTGGGTTTTGATGAACAGCAGCGAGTAGGAAGGAAGAAAGGAAGCTATATATATAAATATATAAATATATAAATATATAAATATATAAATATATAAATATATAAATATATACAGCAGGAACTGGAGGATTGCATTTCTGATGCTGTGTGTGCATGTGCACTGGCACACGCACACACACACACACACACACACCCATACACACACGCACACACACCTCCCGTGTTAATTATACCTACCTAGACAGTGTCACACATGTAGTTGGGGACCGGGTGGGGGGGACAGATGGGGGGGTTTAGTGGTCCATCATCAACCGCCGTTTGATTTGAGTCCCTCTCACAGTGCTTGTTTTAGCGTGATTTAAAGAGAGAGTCTTATTGCTCTGTTGAACACCCAACCAAGAGAGAGAGAGAGAGCGAGAGAGAGAGCGAGAGAGAGAGCGAGAGAGAGAGCGAGAGAGAGAGCGAGAGAGAGAGAGAGAGAGAGAGAGAGAGAGGTTTTGACAGTTTGAGGATCCAATGGAGTTAAATCGTTTTTATTGGTTATATATTTCTAAAAACCCACCGACGGACGTAGAGGGTGACCAATAGCATTGATTTATGAAAATGACAAAGTCATTATAAATTGATGGAAGAAGAGATTCATCTAGTAAAATATGTGTTTCAATAAGCTGGCTCTGTTGATGAATAACTTTCAATTGAAGCTGTTGTTGTCCTCACAACCACAATAACAATATGTTAACGTTTGTGTAACTTCCAGGCTGGCTTCAGACACCTCCTTATATTTACCCTGAAAATAACTTCCCTTAATTTTTTACTTAAAGACGGTGCGAATATCAATCTTATCCAGCAAAAAAAACAAAAAAACAAAAAAAACTTTGTGACAACAGAATAAAAACAGGAATCCACCGAGCAAGTTAATGCAGACCAAAACAAATCTGTAGTAATAGTTCTGCAATAAAAATAATAGACCATAATGAACAATATGCGGGACAGATAGTGCATACATAATGAAGGTGGCCTCATGCATAGCCATAAAACACATATATATATATATATATATATATAACATATATATCTACAGTATATATACATATACAGTATACTGTATCTACATATATATACATATATAAATACACACAAATACATATTTACACACATACATACATACATACATACATACATACATACATACATACATACACACACACATACATACATACATACATACATATTTATATATATATGCACACTGTATATATATATATAAACAGAACCCACATCATTAATCCAGAGTCAGTGTAATTGTAGTTCTGGCACGGAGACGTGAGCGACGACAGTCGGGTGCCGATCAACGTCGAGCAACGCGTCAGAGAGCGTTGTCTGAGATTTCCCGGACACCTGTCGGTCCACACCTGGAGGAATTCAGAGCCTATGCAAGTGAGCCGCACCAGCCTCACCTCAGAGGAGTGGGAACACTGCCGTTCGCTGCCATTTATGCATGTACTGTGGTTGGTCTGGTCATTTTCGTCTCGATGCCCGTTAAAAGGCAGGGCTCATCAGTAATGGGGAATATACGGATGAGCCAAACCTCCAGACTGTTCCCCAACCAGAGATCCCTGTGCCATGCCCGACTGCTTTTAGCTGATGGTTCTCATACCATCGCGACATTCATAGACTCTGGTGCCGTTGTCAACATCATCGATGAGAACCTCGCTCTGCAGTTGGGCATCGGTCACGTTCCCTTGCCATGCCCTGTTCCGGCAAACGCCCTGGATGGCCATATTCTGGGGACCGTCTCCCATCAAACCACGCCGGTCTGCATGCTCATATCTGGTAACCACCATGAGACCATCCAGTTTCACATCCTGCAGTCCCCTCACCTCCCTCTGATCCTGAGCTACCCCTGGCTCCGCCGCCACAACCCTAACATTGACTGGGCCATGGGAGCCATTGTGGGCTAGAGTCCATCCTGCCATCAGGTCTGCCTGAAGCAAGCTGCCGCACCCCAGCGCTCCGTTTGTTCCTCCCCTGCTCCGGACCTGGCCGGGTACCGGTTGAATACCACGACTTCCAGGAGGTGTTCAGCAAGGCCAAAGCGACATCCTTACATGACATCCCCCCCACCGCACTAATGATTGTGCCATTGACCTTCACCGTGGTACGTCGCCCCTGAAGGGCCGCCTATATTCCCTGTCCGCACCAGAGAGAAAGGCCATGGAGGATTACATCAGTGACTCTCTGGCGGTCCGGAATTATCCGTCCCTCGTCGGAGCCGGGGGACAAGTCACTAAGGCCCTGCATAGACTACAGGGGCCTTAAAGACATCATGGTAAAGAACCGTTACCCACTCCCACTGATCTCCTCCGCACTTTGAGTTGCTGCAGGGAGCAAGGGTCTGGATTTGCGTAACGCCTACCAGGGGATGAGTGGAAGACGGCCTTTAACATGTCCACCGGTCTTTACTTCACCGGAGTATTTGGTGATGCCATTTGGTCTTACCAACGCCCCAGCAGTGTTCCAGGTATTGGCTAACGACGTGTTGAGGGACATGTTGAACAAGTACGTGTTTGTGTACCTGGACGACATCCTAATCTTCTCGAAGAACAGGAGGGAGCATGTACACTATGTCCTGCTCCCTGAGTCCCACAAGTAACTTCAACGTTTCCTTGGGTTCTCCATTTTTATTGGAGGTTCATCCGTGGCTACAGCACGGTAGCTACTCCGCTCTCGGCCCTCACCTCCACCAAGGTTTCGTTCTGGTGGTCCTCCTTGGATGAGGAGGCCTTCCAAGGACTCAAGGCCAAGTTTACCTCCGCTCCCATCCTCCAAATCCTGGACCCTGAGAGACAGTTTGTGGTGGAGGTGGACACTTCCGACGTAGGGGTAGGAGCCATCCAGTCACAGTGGTCTGCCGACGACCAGAAGCTCCACCCTTGTGTTTTATTTTTTCACCCAGTATGGAAATGCTGTGTTGCCAGATAGTGTTGTCTAGCTCGAGTGAAGGAGAGAGGGAGGAAGGGATGAGGGGAAGCACTGCCGTTGTCATCCCCGCGCTCTATAATTTAGCTGTCTCACCTCTCCCACCCTCCCCCCCTTAAAGCCTGGCTTCGCAACACCCGCAGTCAGACACCGTCCCACCCATCACCCTTCCATGCCCTCGTAGGGTGTCACACAGCTAAATGTGAATGCCATCACAGTTGGAGTGTTTGCGTGACATCCATACTACTGCACTGCCACCGGTGGGGGGAGGAGGGGGGGGGGGGGGGGCTGGTGGGAGGGGATGAGGATGAGATGGATGAGGAGGAGGATGAGATGGATGAGAAAGAGATGGATGAGGGTAGGATGGATGTGAAAGAGAAAGAGATAGATAAGAATGAGGAGAATGAGATGGAAGAGGAGGAGATGGATGAGGAATGAGGAGAAAGATGAAGAGGAGGTTGTGGATAAGGAAGAGGATATGGATGAGGAAGAGGAGGAAATGAATAAAGAGGAGGTTGTGGATAAGGAAGAGGAGAATAAATAGGAGGAGGAAAATATGGAGGAGGAGGAGAAAGAGACCAGGAGGATGATATGGCGAGGAAGAGGAGAAATTTGAAGAAAAAGAGATGGAGGAGGAGGAGGAGGAGGAGGAGGAGGAGGAGGAGGACAGAAGCCAAGGGGGGTGATGACCGAAGAAAGTGTCAACCGTTTGGACTGGAGTTCATGTCAGGAATGTCAAACGGGGGTATATGTGTCACACTTGTGCACCTCATCGGTGTGTCAGTGCTATTGGCAGGAAGGTTGTTAGAGAGAGGAAGAGATGTGTGTTGAATGATACACACAAACACACACCCACACACACATGTCATTCATGTGGGCGCATGTGTGTGTGCTGTGTATGTGTGAGACTACCAGGTCTGACATTAAAACATATAATGTGGTCGCCAGACAGCTGAACTAAATCTTTGTACTGTAAATGAGTGTGTGTGTGTGTGTGTGTGTGTGGGTGGGTGGGTGTGTGTGTGTGTGCATGCTTAGAGGCTAGCCAGGGCTAAAGCCCGTCCTGCCTGCTGTCGAGGGACATGACAGTGAGACAGAACCAGGGACCGGCCACAGGGGAAAAAAACAACAACAACATCAGCAAGTCCAAGCAGAGACAGGAGGGGGACAATATGGCAGATAACACACACACACACTCTCTCTCTCACACACACACACACACACACACACACACACACACACACACACACACACACGCACATGCACATGCACACGCACACGCACACACACACACACACACACACACACACACACACGCACACACACACACACGCACACGCACACGCACACGCACACACACACACACACACAGTGGTATATCCAGGTGGTACTAATGCCTGGCACATGCTGGACGATTTTTCTAATTTAGAAAAAGCGAGGGACCACCCTCCAAACGATGGATGAAGATACACGTAATTGTTTTAGTTGTTACGGAAACCACACTCCCCACACTAACCGTTTCCATTCCTGGAACAAAACCCAGTCCCAAAACCAGTTCTCAAAACCAGAAACCTCTCGCCAATCGCAATCTTTGTTTTGTTCTAAAGAAAAAAATGAGAGAACTGTAGAACATGTTGTGTGTTCATGTGTGTGCGTGAGTTGGACTCCTTCATTTGGGGAAATCCATCTCACTTTGCTTTATTGCAAAAGTGCTTTGGCTTCTGGCTTGACCGGTTGTTGTGGCTCCTGATAGGCTCGGTCGTTTTCCCTAAGTGACAATACATACACTCAGGTGTGACACTACGATATCAGAGATATCACAAATATTGAACATGCTTAATCTTAGCAATATTAACATACCACCACCCCCCCCCCCCCCCCCCCCCACCACAGAATAACCTTGCCAAAACGAAATAATTCAAACCATCAAGAAATTGGGGCTTTGCCGACCACAGTCGGAAAAGGGGGAAGTAGGGCTCAAAATGGGAGTAGTGTGTACCAGCATGCGTGTTGGCTCTACAGAGTGAAAACGGAAATGATTTTCATTGTATTGCCGGGTTGTAGTTATTTCACTGAAATAACCACAAATTTAACCAAGAGATGCTTGATATGTCAAAAAGCTGTTAGGGTGAGGGTTAGTTATTGGCGGTTGCAAAACAAACTTTTCATAGGTTGCTTCCATCTGTGTGTGTGTGTGTGTGTGTGTGTGTGTGTGTGTGTGTGTGTGTGTGTGTGTGAGTGTGCGTGTCATGGTGGTCCTATGTTAATTTCAAACAATGATTGACCTGTTTTGACATCACTGGCTGGTAGGCTGCATAGCCACAAAATATATTTTGAGTGATATATTGTGTGTGTGTGTGTGTGTGTGTTTGTGTGTGTGTGTGTGTCAGTGGTGAAGCGTGAGGGCCATCAAGGTAATCAGAGAAGACCCTGGAACTCTCAGATGAAACAAAAAAAATCGAATTAATTGTATTAATAAAATGTAATACAATTTAATACAATTTAAATAAAATGAATAAATGATAATGGTATCTGTGTTGTTATCTGTTATATTACAGTGTTACGTTGATTTGTTTGTCTTTCTCGGTCCATGCACGACGCATTTGAGTGTTGTTTTTTTTGTAAAAACAATGTCAGATATTTTTCTAGGTTGCTGGGAAGAATATCCTTCAACCAAAGTATTCCCGATGACTTTGGCCCTCAGACTGAATGAGAGCGTAAGTTTGGATTGACAATTTGATCAACCAATCATATAGTGATTTGTAGCCAATGGGCGTATTCTTTCAGATTTCCCCACAGTTCCATAGTGCGCTAGAAGGTTCACTGGCTCGGATCTAGCGGGGTTTTTTTTACGTTGAAATGGCAACAGGTGAAGATGATGTTGTTGCAGAATTGTTGTTAGTGACCTTTTCAAGACGACCATTCAATGTAAAGATGGACATTATAAAAAAGTTTTAACGATCCCCGTCACCACTGCATCTGCGGAAAGGACATTTGAATATTATAAAAACATATGGAGGAACACAACAGGACAATCCCGACTCACCTCATTAGCTTCCATAGCTATTGAAAGGCAACTTTTTTTGGATAAAGCAGTTATCAGCTTTATGACCGGGTTATCGATCCATCCAGAAGGACAGGAGAATGGATTTGGTCTTTAAGTGAACATCATTGGTGAGTGAGACTCATTTGTCTTTGCTGGTTTTGTCTCAGTGTTGCGTCTCGTTGAGCTGGTTGTTGCATTTTGTTTCCACACACTTGTTGACTGATTAGTTAATGGCTGTCTTGAGTTGTTAAGCATTGTTGTGCATTTAAATTGAGAGTTTTGACTTGATCTTTCTTTTCATCGCTTAACGTGAAAAGACTTAACGTAACTAAGAGTTACAAAACCACGATCAATAATCACCAAATTTCTCTGGCATATGTCTTGTCATTAGCACTCACAGAAGAGCGTTGTGTGAACGCTGGTGAACGCTGGTAATCGTCGGTGATCGGCAGTGATCGGCGGTGATCGGCGGAGAACGCTGGTCCGAAAATTAAGTTTTGAACATGCACAAAAGTTCTCATGGAGACCAGCGTTCTTCAACGTTTAACGTTAAACGCTGGAGAACGCTGGAGAACGTTCGTGGAACGTTGTACTAACGTTCGCCGAACGTTGCACGCGTTCGGCAATTGTTGTTATCCTAGCGTTACTTGGTTGTTATTAATCGTTCACAATCTTTGCTTTGCAGTGAACGACTCACTGGTACACATCCGACATTGTGTGCCTCTGTCTGGATGAGAGATGGAGTGTGTGTGTGTGCTTTTAGTCATACACACATCTGACAATGTGTGCCTATTTTCGGATTTTCGCACTGTGATTTCCCCGCGTTTTATACCCGTTTGAACATGCAACCCACACGCCAGTAACACGCTAGTCTGTTGTTAGTCACACGTTAGTCACACGCTCAACACGCTCGTCTAACGTTGACTAATCATAAATCGCGCGCCAGTGACCCGTCAGCACACGCTAATAGTTTTCAGGGGTGTCTTACTTGGTCGCTGGTACACGCTCCTCATGCGTTAGTCACACGCTAGTCATGCGTTAGTCACACGTTAGTCACATGCCAGATGTGTCCACCTCACCCTAGAACGCTCAAAAATGTAACGATTAAACATTCTTAGAACGTTCATAGAACGCTGGACAGAACGTTATGGTGTGACGGGGCCTTAAGGGAAAGTCTTAACGCAGCTTTATGAGTTGCAGCTGGATTACTAAGGCCAGGGAGAGGAGACCAGTTGCCCCTCTGTCCCAGCAATCTCATGTGCATCTTAGTTAGTTTGGAGCTAATGAATATATTATCCTTCAGTTTACTTTCACGTGTGTTATTTGATGCAGGTGAAAGTGGCCCATTTTATGTTGCAGCTGTTAACCCCAGGCGGTATCATAATTATATTCAAAAAACAATGTTTTTATATTGGTATATCAATTAACACTATTTCCGTGTTATCGCTGGGACCTAAACGTGTGTGTGCGTGTGTGTGTATGCATGCGTGCGTGAGTGTGTCTGTTTGTGTGTGTGCGTGCACAGGTGGGCAGTGGAGCTGCAGAAGGCTGCTTGTGGAGTGTGTGTGTGTGTGTGGTCAGTGGCTGGTTGAAGCAGCCTTACCTGGCCGTAGTCAGACTGATTAGACTCTGTGGCGGCAGGGTGAGGCTGCACACCTGTGGGTCATTGACTTATCAAGGTCCGCAGGTTAAACCAGCCACCACACACACACACACACACACTCTCAAATACTCTCAAGTCTGTGCAACAATTCTCAAACTCTACAGTGAAATAAAATCACCAACAACTTGTGTCCATGTCCTCAGGAGGAAGACAGAGAGGAGATAGCAGGTAGCAGCGTCGACAGCAACGCTGGTATTTTGGAGTAGTTTCACAGAAATCAAACTTCAGTCGGGTATTGCCTCTCTGTACAAAGCAATACGATTGGCTGTTCTTCTTCAGGCTGTTTTTCAGAAAAACGTATTTTTGTGTGTGCGTGTGTGCGTGTGTGTGTGTGTGTGTGTGTTTTCTTTAATGTTTATCTGCTCAGAGGCGCCAAGTCCCTGCCCTTGTGGAACCAATCAAGGACTCCCAGCGTAGCAAGCAGTGGGAGGAGAGCAGCAGCAGAGCTCTTAATGAAGGGATGAGGTTAGGTTGGTCCTCTAGAGAGGCTGCTCACACACCAATGGTAAATATAGGACCATTATCATGGGTGGTTTACAGGAACAGGATGCAGTATGGATTCAGATTAGGAGGCTGTCATTAAGTAGTATGAATTATTATATCTTTGATGCATTCAAATAGTTAAATATTGACTAATTTATTTTTTATTTTTAATGCGAATATTTATCCTTGGATTTTTTGTGGCTTTATGGACAGGATAGTGAAGAACAAACTAATAGTCAATAAGACCAGTGTTTTTATATGTTCACATTTCTTCATGAAGAGCAGATCAGAAAAGAAAGAAGAAAAATTGGTTATTAAAGAAATATTGAGGAACAAAAGAAGATACTGAAGAGCCGATGATGGGAGTCGGAGGCGGCGTGTTTAGTATAGAACTCAGCTACCTGCTACTGTCAAGCTAGCCAAACTACAACAACACGGAACGCTCTCTAAGTCCGTGGTGCAACATATACAAATGGTGAATTATGTCCCATAATGTTCCACCACAATGCACGTATATATACTGTGTATATATATATATATATATATACTGTGTGTATATATATATATATACTGTATATATATATAACTTCCTCTCTAAACATGCATGCATACATGCATGTACGCACGCATGGATACTTCAATAAAGATATTCTATTCTCTCCATTTCCCTGCAGTGCCTTCATGCTACAGACACGCCTGCCGCACTGTGAAATCCATTTTCATGCTTATTTCGGCCCAAAAAAGTAAGAAAATTCGGGCTAGCTACGTTGCGGCGGAGTGTCTCTCCCTCACACCGTGAGATGAATGACATGTGAGAAACACGTGTGTGTGTGTGTGGGTGATGATGTTCCCATAGTATAGCCCCGTAGCTCGTTCCCGGTGAATCTCGCCACCATCACGCATGTTTGCCGACACGCCTGACATCTCGATGTCATTCATTTGATTTGAATCAGATTGTCTTTGGAGGTTGTTGCCGTCGACAACGTGCATTCACCCCCCCGGCCCCCCCCACCCCAGGAGACTATCACAACGTCTCGTTTGACTCTCCCCCCCCCCCCCCCCCCCCCCCGCTGCCCCTCGTAAAGTGAAATTTAGGTAAAGGAAAATTATTATATTGCTTTGCTCTGGGGGAGGGAGAGAAGGTACCATCAGTTGGACGGAGGTATTATGCCTGCACACACGCACACACGCACACACACACATGCACACACGCACACACACACACGCACACACACACACACACACACGCATACACACTTTAGCGCTTCCACTCCCGAGAAATCATCCTATTAAAGGTGAATTATTTTAGTTTCATCCACATGAAATCCCCTTATTTGCATGCACGCTCACACACACACATGCATACACACATACTGTACATACTGTATATGCATGCATGCACACACACACACACACACACACACACACCATCAACTGGGAGGGTGGGAGGATGTCCTCTGACATATGTATAAGGACCCTGAGTGTGAGATCCTGAGACGCTTCTATGAAGGGTAATTTGCGGTATTGGTATGTCTGCTTCCAACTGATTATAATATCCATCACATGTGGGAAGACCCAGCACTAACCTCACCTTCGTTCATATTGTTCTTTTGCACCTGTGTGTCGTCTAAATTATGTAAGAAATACTCACGGATATATCTCGGGAATAAGAGATATATCTGTTTTTAATATGGATTTCAAAATGTTGACTAGTACCGAAAGGGGTGTCGTATTTGAGGATAATAATTGTGCTTTAGACTGAGCGTCTCCTGCAGTGGGGTCCCTCATCTCTCAAGCCGATGGACAGCAGGGAACAGCTTCCAGCCGAGGGAGCTTTGCTACACCAGGGAGGGTGAGGCCAGGTCAGATAGAACGTTGTCAAACCACTGATAAAAACTCATTTGATAATTCTCCCTTTTTGAAAGGTCTTAATGTGTGCCCCTATCTCTCTCCCCCCCACCTCTCTCTCTCTCTCTCTCTCTCTCTCTCTCTCTCTCTCTCTCTCTCTCTCCTCTCTCTCTCTCTCTCTCTCTCTCTCTCCTCTCTCTCTCTCTCTCTCTCTCTCTCTCTCCCCCTCCCTCCTTGTCTTAACCTTGAAAAAATACCTGTCTTGAATGGAAGAATAATGGGTGCCAACACAAACACACACACACACACACTCACACACACACACACACACACACACACACACACACACACACACACACACACACACACACCTACACAAACGACTACAGCACACTAGACATGCACACACACATACCTATGCATGCACGCACACACACACAACACACACACACATAGACACTTACACACACACTGGTCTTAAATGTTCTCTCCGAGAGAGAGAGAGTTATGACTTCAGGGTTTCATTTTGGGAATTTGCATTTCATTCTTGTACTCGCAAATTCACAGCGAGATCCTTGACTCCCTTGTCACAATGCACACCTACCGCTCACTGAACATGGCTGCTTAGAATTATCACACACACACACACACACACACACACACACACACACACACACACACACACACACACACACACACACACACACACATACACACACACACACACACTGAGCCTAGAACTTTTTATTAGGTCAACCCCTTAAGGATAGCCCAAAGAAGGTAGAGAGCGCACTTCACATTTCCTGTTACACGTCGCCTCATTAGGCGCACAACGTAAAATATCACATGTACTGACTTTCTAATTAAAGGAAATACCTGGTTTCCCTCTCATGCCTATTCATGACTGAAATAGACTTTTGCTAAAAAAAGTACAAAGAATTGTGTTGTCCCTCAGGTGATTTCCATCGCCCTGCTTCAGGGCTCAGGCCGGGCTCTTTCTAAAACACTTTCTTTGCTTCCTTCTTCTTCATCTTTCTGTTAATTTACACCTCACTAAGGAGATATGTTGTCTTCTCTTGAGATGTGACCAAGGATAGAGAGAGAGAGAGAGAGAGAGAGAGAGAGAGAGAGAGAGAGAGAGAGAGAGAGAGAGAGAGAGAGAGAGGAATAAGAGAGATAATGGAAGCCAGAGGAATAAGCCACGACACTAGTTTATCTATCAATGTGAAATCCATGCGGTGGATACAGTATTCTGAGGTCACCCGCACTCATAGGGGAGCGATGCTTTTATCAGACCGCCTGTCGGTGTCACGGCGCCGGGGGAGTCGGTCGGGGAGTGAGATCACATGGTTCTGCAGACGTGTGGATCTCGGGCATCAAAGCAGCGCAGGACTGGAGCGAGGGCATACGAGGACTCGCTTGTCTAACTCTTTATTCTACTAGCTACCATTTTTTCCGAGGTCCGTAATTTCCTTTTAGATAGCTTAAAGCTGTTTTAACGCTAGGCTATGAAACAAAAAAACACGGTTAGGGGGATACATCTTTTTGATGGTGAAAGGAACACTTTGCATCATTACAGTACGGGTACTATATGCAAATGAACAATAATCAGTTCCCCTCCATTTTACCAGCATTCAGTTTTGCAAGTTGGTTAGTCTGCAAAAGTCCTCCGGGTGATGCAGTTTGTGTCATCAGGCAGACGCTTGCCGGCTCTACGGCTGTTCTTCCATCTGTTGTTCTCTGGTCACGTAGCACCAGTTCTCTACGGCTGTTATTGTTCCTACTGTTGTTCTCTGGTCATGTAGCACCAGTTCTCTAAGGTTGTTGTTGTTCCAACTGTTGTTAAATTGTCATGTAATACCAGTTATCTAGGGCTGTTGTTCCAACTGTTGTTCTCTGGTCACGTAGCACCAGTTCTCTACGGCTGTTATTGTTCCTACTGTTGTTCTCTGGTCATGTAGCACCAGTTCTCTAAGGTTGTTGTTGTTCCAACTGTTGTTAAATTGTCATGTAATACCAGTTATCTAGGGCTGTTGTTCCAACTGTTGTTCTCTGGTCATGTAGCACCAGTTCTCTAGGGCTGTTGTTCCAACTGTTGTTCTCTGGACACGTAGCACCAGTTCTCTAGGGCTGTTGTTCTTCCAACTGTTGTTCTCTGGTCATGTAGCACCAGTTCTCTAGGGCTGTTGTTCTTCCAACTATTGTTCTCTGGTCATGTAACACAAGTTATCTAGGTCTGTTGTTGTTCCAACTGTTATTCAATTGTCATGTAGCACCAGTTCTTTAGGGCTGTTGTTCCAACTGTTGTTCTCTGGTCATGTAGCACCAGTTCTCTAGGGCTATTGTTCCAACTGTTGTTCTCTGGTCATGTAGCACCAGTTATCTAGGGCTGTTGACCAACTGTTGATCTCTGGTCATGTAGCACCAGTTTTGTTTTTTTGTTGTGTCTTTTTACGCCATACACACCACAGTTTTTATGAAAAGATGTACATTAGAGCAGAAAAATGTTTCTTTGATAATCGTTCATGTGGACTTGCAGCCATCGGTTGATTTGTAGAGTAACAACAAACTCGCAATGAGCAATGGTCAATAAACACAAAAAACAGCAAACGGAGAGCCAGGAGAGCCTTTAATTCACATAATTAACGTATGTTACCACCATGCTACCTGCCCACATCGACGGTGGGTTCCTACGTTGGCTGGGAATTGCGAGTTTTTTGTTTGACGTCCATCTGGCAAGGCCCTCCATTCAAGTTAACACATTGTTAATTGCTCAGGCATTTCTGAGAATTCTAGAAATTAAATGCCATTTTGTACATACCAAGAGTCTCCATATAAAGATAATTTACTCATTTTTTAGCATTATTTACATAATATTGCCATTCATTTGTCATTGGGTTACAAAAGTGACTGCGTTTTTGGACTATAACCCACTGATTGCATCCAAGGAAACCACAGTGGTGTCTGGAGGTGGACCTGCTGGCTGGTGGTAAGAGTAGACATTATTATCCACTGAGTAGCTATTATGGAGGAGAAGGAGCAGCAGAAGGCCACACTCAGAGGCTTGCTTCTGTGGGAAGCTTCAAGTGTGTACCGTGTCTGGAAGGTAAAGTCTAACCCACCTATCGAACAGACCAGGAAAGAAGAAGATTTTAAAGTAGGGAACAGGGAAGAGACGAGTGATTGATTTTTGTCTTCTGCTGCAGATCACAGCTCGCGGTTGAAAAGGCAGGAAAATATTGAGCATCTTTCAAAGGGTTATTTGTTTTGCTTTGAATGTCCAGCGGTGCTCACTGCTCACTAACACACTGGAACTGTAATGAAGGAGAAGGAAAGGTTGACGCAATCAAACGTTGCCTGTCAATACAAGTGGGGAAGGTAACTGAGCAGATCCTTATCATTGTCTTAGTGGAAATAACGTGGAATAGCTTGTTTGGGTTTAGTCCTTAATGAGTCATTATTTTATGGCTCTGGCAAATCATGACATTATAATATATAGTATGTATTAATTAACATTAACAATAACAATTCCACTTTTGTGGAATAGCATAGTAGTATTAGTATAATATAGTTATATATATATATATGTGTGTATACTGTCTATATACTGTATATATGTTTGTATATATATATATATGTTTCTATATATGTGTATGTATAAATGTATATACATATAAATTGGTATCTACAGTATATATATATGCACAGTATATATGCATTTGTATCTATATATATAAGTATATATATATTTATATATGTATATATATTACTGCTGTCAAAGTTAATGCGATTAATTAAAGCACTATTTTTTTCACCTGGGAATGAACTGAGAGGTCGGCACATTTAACTACTGCTCGCAATATGATTGCGGCAGCAAAGAAACTTTGAGCATATGCCCTGCAAACATTATACAGAGGGCTGTTGCTGTCTCCCTCCACCACTGTGGATTTGATGGGGCTTTAGCAAAATGTTGTAAAATAGTTGGACATTTCAAACACAGTCCTGCAAACCCAGCCTTCTGCCTCTCACAGGCAGAAGGAGGAGCCAAGCCTCTCACGGGCAGAAGAAGGAGGAGCCAAGCCTCTCACGGGCAGAAGGAGGAGCCAAGCCTCTCATCGGCAGAAGGAGGAGCCAAGCCTCTAACGGGCAGAAGGAGGAGCCAAGCCTCTCACGGGCAGAAGGAGGAGCCAAGCCTCTAACGGGCAGAAGGAGGAGCCAAGCCTCTCACAGGCAGAAGGAGGAGCCAAGCCTCTCACGGGCAGAAGGAGGAGCCAATCCTCTCATGGGCAGAAGGAGGAGCCAAGCCTCTAACGGGCAGAAGGAGGAGCCAAGCCTCTCACGGGCAGAAGGAGGAGCCAAGCCTCTAACGGGCAGAAGGAGGAGCCAAGCCTCTCACGGGCAGAAGGAGGAGCCAAGCCTCTCACGGGCAGAAGGAGGAGCCAAGCCTCTAATGGGCAGAAGGAGGAGCCAAGCCTCTCACGGGCAGAAGGAGGAGCCAAGCCTCTCACGGGCAGAAGGAGGAGCCAAGCCTCTCATGGGCAGAAGGAGGAGCCAATGCACTAATATATATGTATATATGTATATGTCAGTTTGGCCTTGTGCATATTCTGTATCTTATAGCTGGATTAGAATAGTTACAAAAAAATCCCACTATGTTGAGGCAGCCAGACGGGCCTCTTTTATTCATGACATTCTTATCTATTGATAAAAAATGATTTAAATTGGAGTGTGTCTATGACTTTCATATTGCCATACTTGGTGACTGTTTTAGGGTCACCAGGTATAGCAATATGCTCAACTTAGCTTAGCTGTGATGTGACAACCATATAGCACAGCCTCAACTCTCTTGAGATGTGACCAAGGAGAGAGAGAAAGAGTGAAAGAGAGAGAGTGAAAGAGAGAGAGAGAGAGAGAGAGAGAGAGAGAGAGAGAGATACTAAGATACTATGTTATATATACAGAAGAATCATATCTTAACTTTGGCAGTACAACCATTTATATTTGTCTATTCTATGTGTCAAAAGCTACTAATGATTTCTAATGAGTGCTCAAGGGCCGTGTTTAGTGCCAGGGAGATGGCGTTGTCTACAGACCTGTTTGGTCTGTTTGCAAGCTGGAGTGGGTCTGCGGACTGCTGTTCATTGACTACAGCTCGGCGTTCAACACCATCGTTCCCTCCAAGCTGGTCCTGAAACTGAGGGACAGAATATTTATGGGTCAATTCAGAATCGCATCACAATCGCACACCATACTGAACCCTGAGTTCTGTGAATCTCCCGCGTCATGAAATCCTCACTGAAGTCGAGAGGAGAATAACTAAATAAAAAACACAGCAGCAGAACTGAAACTGAAGTGTGTCTTTCACCGCAGAGCCAGAGTTGTTCTCCATCAGAGATCTGCCTCCTCGGTGAACCAGCCAGATACAACCAAGCCAGGAGATATCGATCCCAGGCATTACTTATTAAGGACTTCTCTCATAGCCACACACACACACACACACATACATGCACACACACACACACACACTCACACACACACACACACATGCACACACACACACACACACACACACACACACTCACACACACACACACACACGCACAAACACATGCACACACGTGCACACACACACACCACACACACTGCACACACACACACACACACACACACACACACACACACACACACATACAGAACAACACCTGGCGTTTGCTTTGATTTGATAAGGCGAGGAGGATGGAATCACATCACGGGAGGGAGGGAGATGGAGGGGGGGGAGGACGGGTGGAGGGAGGGAGATGGAGGGGGGGAGGGGGGGTGAAGGGAGGGAGGGAGATGGAGGGGGGAGGGCGGGTGAAGGGAGGGAGATGGAGGGGGGGAGGGGGGGTGAAGGGAGGGAGGGAGATGGAGGGGGGGAGGGAGATGGAGGGGGGGGAGGGGAGTGGGGAGGGAGGGAGATGGAGAGGGAGAGAGGGGGGGGAAGGGAGGGAGGGAGAGGGGGCGTTTCTGGCTTAAATCCAGAATTCAGTTTGGCTTGATAGATAGATAGACAGACAGACAGACAGACAGACAGACAGACAGATAGATAGATAGATAGATAGATAGACAGATAGATAGATAGATAGATAGATAGATAGATAGATAGATAGATAGATAGATAGATAGATAGATAGATAGATAGATAGATAGATAGATAGATAGACAGACAGACAGACAGATAGATAGATAGATAGATAGATAGATAGATAGATAGATAGATAGATAGATAGATAGATAGATAGATAGACTATCTTTTTTTTTTTTTTTACTTCGTAGCACTCTGAGATTTATGCAATATAAATAAAAAGCATTATTATTATTATCGATGTATAGATAGATGTATTGATAGATGATTAGATAGAAATATGAATAGGTAGATGGTTATATATATACATATGTATATTTAGATAGATGAATAGATAGATGTAAATGAATCTAAGTCATCTAGTTGTAAGACAAAGTTCCAGAGAAGAACACCACCAGAACCATAAAAGCCCTTCTCCAAGCATGCTCTCTCTCTCTCTCTCTCTCTCTCTCTCTCTCTCTCTCTCTCTCTCTCTCTCTCTCTCTCTCTCTCTCTCTCTCTCTCTCTCTCTCTCTCTCTCTCTCTCTCTCTCTCTCTCGTATGGGCCCGTATGAATCAAATCGGTAATGCAAGCATATTTTTGTAGACCCATACACACACACACACACACACACACACACATACACACACACACACACACACACACACACACACACACACACACACCCATACACACACACACACACACACACACACACACACACACACACACACACACACACACACACACACACACACATACACACACACACACACACACACACACACACACACACACACACCCATACACACACACACACACACACACACACACACACACACACACACACACACACACACACACACACACACACACACACACACACACACACACACACACACACACACACACACACACACACAGGACCATGTTGGTACATTTGTATCTATTTATTCTGTTAACCATTTGGTCACATGATTTGCTTGCTTTTTAATACAATTTATGTTTAAATACAATTAGTTTAGTTTCTATATGAGCGCTGGCAGGGCAGACATGGCATAAACCAAGAGAGAAAACTCCACAGGGCAGCCAGTAGAACAGCAGTACAGTAGACCCCCCCCCCCCCCCCCATACACATCAACTCAACGTTCAGTCAGTAGAACAGCAGTACAGTAGACCCCCCCCCCCCATACACATCAACTCAACGTTCAGTCAGTAGAACAGCAGTACAGTAGACCCCCCCCCCCCCATACACATCAACTCAACGTTCAGTCAGTAGAACAGCAGAACAGTAGACCCCCCCCCCCATACACATCAACTCAACGTTCAGCCAGTAGAACAGCAGAACAGTAGACCCCCCCCCCCCATACACATCAACTCAACGTTCAGCCAGTAGAACAGCAGAACAGTAGACCCCCCCCCCCCATACACATCAACTCAACGTTCAGTCAGTAGAACAGCAGAACAGTAGACCCCCCCCCCCCCCATACACATCAACTCAACGTTCAGTCAGTAGAACAGCAGAACAGTAGACCCCCCCCCCCCCATACACATCAACTCAACGTTCAGCCAGTAGAACAGCAGAACAGTAGACCCCCCCCCCCCCCATACACATCAACTCAACGTTCAGTCAGTAGAACAGCAGAACAGTAGACCCCCCCCCCCCCCATACACATCAACTCAACGTTCAGTCAGTAGAACAGCAGAACAGTAGACCCCCCCCCCCCCATACACATCAACTCAACGTTCAGTCAGTAGAACAGCAGAACAGTAGACCCCCCCCCCCCATACACATCAACTCAACGTTCAGTCAGTAGAACAGCAGAACAGTAGACCCCCCCCCCCCATACACATCAACTCAACGTTCAGCCAGTAGAACAGCAGAACAGTAGACCCCCCCCCCCCCATACACATCAACTCAACGTTCAGTCAGTAGAACAGCAGAACAGTAGACCCCCCCCCCCCCATACACATCAACTCAACGTTCAGTCAGTAGAACAGCAGAACAGTAGACCCCCCCCCCCCCCATACACATCAACTCAACGTTCAGTCAGTAGAACAGCAGAACAGTAGACCCCCCCCGCTTTTTAATACAATTTATGTTTAAATACAATTTGTTTAGTTTCTATATGAGCGCTGGCAGGGCAGACATGGCATAAACCAAGAGAGAAAACTCCACAGGGTAGCCAGTAGAACAGCAGTACAGTAGACCCCCCCCCCCCCCATACACATCAACTCAACGTTCAGTCAGTAGAACAGCAGTACAGTAGACCCCCCCCCACCCCATACACATCAACTCAACGTTCAGTCAGTAGAACAGCAGTACAGTAGACCCCCCCCCCCCCATACACATCAACTCAACGTTCAGTCAGTAGAACAGCAGAACAGTAGACCCCCCCCCCCATACACATCAACTCAACGTTCAGTCAGTAGAACAGCAGAACAGTAGACCCCCCCCCCCCATACACATCAACTCAACGTTCAGTCAGTAGAACAGCAGAACAGTAGACCCCCCCCCCCCATACACATCAACTCAACGTTCAGTCAGTAGAACAGCAGAACAGTAGACCCCCCCCCCCCCATACACATCAACTCAACGTTCAGTCAGTAGAACAGCAGAACAGTAGACCCCCCCCCCCCCATACACATCAACTCAACGTTCAGTCAGTAGAACAGCAGAACAGTAGACCCCCCCCCCCCCCATACACATCAACTCAACGTTCAGTCAGTAGAACAGCAGAACAGTAGACCCCCCCCCCCCCCATACACATCAACTCAACGTTCAGTCAGTAGAACAGCAGAACAGTAGACCCCCCCCCCCCCATACACATCAACTCAACGTTCAGTCAGTAGAACAGCAGAACAGTAGACCCCCCCCCCCCATACACATCAACTCAACGTTCAGTCAGTAGAACAGCAGAACAGTAGACCCCCCCCCCCCCCATACACATCAACTCAACGTTCAGCCAGTAGAACAGCAGAACAGTAGACCCCCCCCCCCCATACACATCAACTCAACGTTCAGTCAGTAGAACAGCAGAACAGTAGACCCCCCCCCCCCCCATACACATCAACTCAACGTTCAGTCAGTAGAACAGCAGAACAGTAGACCCCCCCCCCCCATACACATCAACTCAACGTTCAGTCAGTAGAACAGCAGAACAGTAGACCCCCCCCCCCCCATACACATCAACTCAACGTTCAGTCAGTAGAACAGCAGAACAGTAGACCCCCCCCCCCCCATACACATCAACTCAACGTTCAGTCAGTAGAACAGCAGAACAGTAGACCCCCCCCCCCCCATACACATCAACTCAACGTTCAGTCAGTAGAACAGCAGAACAGTAGACCCCCCCCCCCCCCCCATACACATCAACTCAACGTTCAGTCAGTAGAACAGCAGAACAGTAGACCCCCCCCCCCATACACATCAACTCAACGTTCAGTCAGTAGAACAGCAGAACAGTAGACCCCCCCCCCCCCCCATACACATCAACTCAACGTTCAGCCAGTAGAACAGCAGAACAGTAGACCCCCCCCGCTTTTTAATACAATTTATGTTTAAATACAATTAGTTTAGTTTCTATATGAGCGCTGGCAGGGCAGACATGGCATAAACCAAGAGAGAAAACTCCACAGGGCAGCCAGTAGAACAGCAGTACAGTAGACCCCCCCCCCCCCATACACATCAACTCAACGTTCAGTCAGTAGAACAGCAGTACAGTAGACCCCCCCCCCCCCCATACACATCAACTCAACGTTCAGTCAGTAGAACAGCAGAACAGTAGACCCCCCCCCCCCCCATACACATCAACTCAACGTTCAGTCAGTAGAACAGCAGAACAGTAGACCCCCCCCCCCCCATACACATCAACTCAACGTTCAGTCAGTAGAACAGCAGAACAGTAGACCCCCCCCCCCCATACACATCAACTCAACGTTCAGTCAGTAGAACAGCAGAACAGTAGACCCCCCCCCCCCCCATACACATCAACTCAACGTTCAGTCAGTAGAACAGCAGAACAGTAGACCCCCCCCCCCCATACACATCAACTCAACGTTCAGTCAGTAGAACAGCAGAACAGTAGACCCCCCCCCCCCCCATACACATCAACTCAACGTTCAGTCAGTAGAACAGCAGAACAGTAGACCCCCCCCCCCCCCATACACATCAACTCAACGTTCAGTCAGTAGAACAGCAGAACAGTAGACCCCCCCCCCCCATACACATCAACTCAACGTTCAGTCAGTAGAACAGCAGAACAGTAGACCCCCCCCCCCCCCCATACACATCAACTCAACGTTCAGCCAGTAGAACAGCAGAACAGTAGACCCCCCCCGCTTTTTAATACAATTTATGTTTAAATACAATTTGTTTAGTTTCTATATGAGCGCTGGCAGGGCAGACATGGCATAAACCAAGAGAGAAAACTCCACAGGGCAGCCAGTAGAACAGCAGTACAGTAGACCCCCCCCCCCCCATACACATCATCTCAACGTTCAGTCAGTAGAACAGCAGTACAGTAGACCCCCCCCCCACCCCATACACATCAACTCAACGTTCAGTCAGTAGAACAGCAGAACAGTAGACCCCCCCCGCCCCCATACACATCAACTCAACGTTCAGTCAGTAGAACAGCAGTACAGTAGACCCCCCCCCCCCCATACACATCAACTCAACGTTCAGTCAGTAGAACAGCAGAACAGTAGACCCCCCCCCCCCCATACACATCAACTCAACGTTCAGCCAGTAGAACAGCAGAACAGTAGACCCCCCCCCCCCATACACATCAACTCAACGTTCAGTCAGTAGAACAGCAGAACAGTAGACCCCCCCCCCCCCATACACATCAACTCAACGTTCAGTCAGTAGAACAGCAGAACAGTAGACCCCCCCCCCCCCCCATACACATCAACTCAACGTTCAGTCAGTAGAACAGCAGAACAGTAGACCCCCCCCCCCCCCCATACACATCAACTCAACGTTCAGTCAGTAGAACAGCAGA
>CM051007.1:843844-852981 GCA_027704905.1 Muraenolepis orangiensis
CTCGGAGGGGCAGGGGGAGGGGTGCCCGCTTGGTGCAGGAATTCAATGCTTTTCACCCCCCCCCCACCCCCCCTCAAAAAACAAGATAGTATAGTCCATATGTCTTGTGGACTCACAAATATAAGCCGTTTTATTCATTATGATTTACCAATCTAAATCTAAATCTGGAGAATTTAATCCTCTTTATTGGTCACATACACACACACACACACACATACACATACACACACACACACACACACACACACACATACACACACACACACACACACACACACAGTCTAATGAGTTTTCTCTGCATTAAACCCTTCATAGTAAAAGGAGCAGTGGGCAGCTATTGTATGTGCTGTCAATCAAGATGGCGGCGCGTATACATGGCGACGCCCATCGTCTGACCAGTTTTTTGCAAGTTAACAGCAATATACCTAACAATTCTTAGTCTGTTCACACAGAACAGTCTTGCTTTTATTACGTTCAGCTGACACAACCTTTTGAAATTGGATTACAGCATTCTGGCAACTTTATCGGCAATCTTCAACTCCATGCTGCCATGAATCCCGTGAATCCCATGAATCTCATTATCAGCAGAAAAAATGTTAACACAGGAGAGGAAGCTAGGAGCTAACCCACATCGCCGCTACCCAGCGTTTTCCTCGCCAAAGTACGGTCTCTGGCGAACACAATTTATGTTTTTAGAAAATAAATGGATTAAGGATTGCAATGTGATGATTTTCACAGAATCACTCTACACAGCGCAGACAGATCAGCTGAGGGCTCCGGTAAAACCAGGGGTAGAGGTTTGTGCATTTACATTCACAAGGCTTGGTGCACAGATACTACCACCATTGTTTTTACCAGCATGTCTCCTGCTCTACAAGAGGAGAGAGAACATCAGACCATGTTTACACCAAGGCTGATGCTTACAAAGCCGTCCCCCTCCCCCACCTTGGACAGAGTGATCATGTCTCTTTGTTCAAGCTGCCTAAGTACACGCCACTCATCAAGCGTGTGAAGACCACAGTTAAAGTGTGGCCTGAGGGAGCACAATTTATACACACTAATTGGAGCCTGTTTGCCTCCCAGTCCACCCTGGACACCACGACATCGACTCGTACACCTCCTCTGTTTTGGGCTATATAAACTCCAGCATTGACACTGTCACTTTTATATATACATATTGCTCTTTTTCTGTGCCGATATATTGCATTTTATAAATTGCATTTTTATTAAATTTATTTAACTTTATACAGTTTTGTACTTTTTTTTAACTTCTTTATTCTATTCTGTTTTTTATTTTATTTTATCTTATTTTTATAACTGCTGTCTGTCGTCGGGTATTGCACATAAGATTTTCACTCACTGCTATATACTTGTGTAAACATGACTTGACTTGACTTGACTTGACTCAAACTGATCACAACATTCTCCAACCGAAAGCTGTTGATGAACAGAGAGGTCTGCCTACTCCTAATGGCACCTGACGCTGCTTTTAGGTCGGGCGATGAACAGGCCTACTGTTCAGCCAGGGCTAACCTGATCAAGGGCATCAAGCTGGCCAAGCTCAACCACAAGCGTAGGGTTGAAGACCACTTCAACAACTCTGATCCAGGACGCATGTGGCAGGGCATCCAGGCCATTACGGACTACAAACCCTCCAACAACTCCCCCCAACCACTGACTCATCCCTCACTGACAAGCTCAATAATTGTTCTGCCCGCTTTGACCGGGACAACCACAAACAGCCCAACAGAGCTACTCTACCCGCTGACCACCAACCCCTCACCCTCTCCCCCACAGACGTGCGTGCGACAAATGTGTATAAGGCAGCTGGTCCTGATGGCATTGACATTTTCAACATGTCACTAGCTCAGGCAGTAGTCCCAGCGTGCTTTAAAACCACCTCCATTGTGCCAGTGCCAAAACACTCCTCTGCAGAGAGCCTCAACAACTTCCGCCCTGTTGCACTCATACCCATCTTCATGAAGTGCTTTGAGTGGTTGGTCCTGGCTCACCTTAAATCTGGCCTCTCACCCTTACTGGATAAACACCAATTTGCCTTCCGTGAGAACAGGAGGACGCCATCTCCCGGAGGACGCCATCTCCTCAGCCCTTCACTCTGCCCTCTCCCGCCGGGATGAGAGCAACACCCACATGAGAAAGATGTTCATCGACTTCAGCTCAGCATTCAACCCCATCATCTCCTCCAAACTCATCCGCAAACTTGGTGACCTTATGGAAACCAACAAACTTAACATTAACCCCTCTGTTTGTAACTGGTTATTGGACTTCCTAACCAACAGACCCCAGTCAGTCAGGTTAGACAGTCTCACTTCTTCCACCCTCACCTTGAACACCGGCGTCCCCCAGGGCTGTGTACTGAGCCCTCTCTTCCTCTCTTCACCCACGACGCAATCCTGTAGATCAGGGTGTCAAAGTCAAATGGACGGAGGGCCAAATAAAAAAATTTAGCTACAAGCCGAGGGCCGGACTGTTCGAATGTTCATTGAAAATTTTTTAAATGACGCATATAGTCTAGTGAACCTAATTGAACCTACTGAAAACCTAACAAATATATTCCAATATGATCAGATAAATAAAGCAATATTTTCTTATGGCTCTGTCAGTAATCTTTAATTTCAACAGACACAAAAGACAAATTTCCTTTATATAAAAATCCCCATAACATGAACATTAAATGAAAGAAACCGGTATTCAAGGCACCATCAGTAGCCTATATTTTCTATTTTAGCAAAAGTGGGCTAAATTTACTTCAAAGAAAAAAACAATAATAGCAATTTTCTATCATCCACTCAACTGAAATATTTTTAAAATATATTGGATTGAAATACAATAAAAATAAAGTGCAAAAATCTATTAATCAAAAACAACACTTTGTTTAAGGAGAAGTAACATGCAGTGAAAACAAATATTAAACTTTAACTTTTAAACTTGAACTGAGTAAAAACTCTAAATATGTGATTGCACAGTAATGTTCACTTGTTTGAGGTTGAGGTGATACTTGGTGGTGTCCATCTTTTCCACAAGTTCATCAATGTTCGGGGTAAGGCTCTGAGCTGAGGAAATCCTCAGAATTGAGTGGAGGTGTTCAGCAGTAAGTCGACTTCTGTGTGATGTTTTGTTCAGGTTCATCAAAGAAAACAGTTGTTCACACAGGTATGTGCTGCCAAACATAGACAACGTTGAGCAGCCTGGATGCGCAGCTGGGGCATTGTGTCGGGGAGGAAACGGGCGAACTCCGCAGCACCCACTGCCGCATATTTTGCCCTCAGTGCATCATTGCATTGGAGGTCAATCAACTCCATTTGGAGGTTTTGGTGGTGAGCTTTCCACGTCAACAGCAAATGGGTTACCGAGCAGTTCCAACCTGCTTTTTTGTGCTTCAAAGTCAGCAAATCGGCGTCGAAAGTCAGCGGCAAAGCATACCTATTTTATCAGCCAACTGTGCGCTCGGGAACGCACTGGTAGAACGCAACGGTGACGCACCGAGCAGCCTACTGCCGGTGCGTCACCGTTGCATTGTGGGAAATGTTAGTATTGGTGCGTGTAAAAGATCTGCGGGCTGCGGGCCGGTTCTAATAATAAATCAAGATCATCCCAGGGGCCGTAAAAAACCTTCTCGCGGGCCGGATGTGCCCGCGGGCCTTGACTCTGACATCTATGCTGTAGATGGTACAAACACCATCATCAAGTTTGCAGACGACACAACGGTGGTGGGGCCTCATCAACGCCAAGAAGACCAAGGAGCTGATCGTGGACTTCAGAAAGACCAGAGTTGGCGCACACGGCCCACATCCTCATCAACGGAGCGGAGGTCGAGCGTGTCTCCAGCTTAAAATTCCTGGGGGTCCACATCTCCGAGGACCTCTCTTGGTCCCTCAACACTGCCTCACTGGTAAGAAGGCTCACCAGCGTCTCTTCTTCCTGAGAAGACTAAGGAAAGCCCACCTGTCCCCTCAGATTCTGTTTAAACTTTTACCGGTGTTGGTGAAAGTATCCTCACCAACTGCAATCACAGTGTGGTACGGCAACTGCACTGTTTCCGACCGGGAAGCGCTGCATGATGGTGGTGAAAACTGCCTAAACCCATCGTTGGATTACCACTCCCTGCAGTAAACCCTATCCACCACAAACGGTGTCTGAGGAAGGCACAAAAAAATAGTCAAAGACACCTCCCACCTCACTATGACTGTTTGCCCTCCTCCCCTCCGAGAGGCGCTATAGAAACCTTTGTTCTAAGTTAAGCTTAGGAACCGATTTTCGCCTCAGCTGTAATTTCTCTGAACTCTGTACCGCGATGACAGCCTATACCTATAATTCTGCACATATCTAATCCTTACTTACCTGTTTTTAGAAGTAGTTTTTTTAGTAGACTGTTTTTACATATTATTCAACAACTGTACATTATATTATTATATTAGTATGCACTTTAGTTTGGTTAGATACCAAATTCCTTTTGATGTACTGTACTGTGCTGTACACTGACAATACATTTGAATCTAATCTAATCTAATCTAATCTAATCTATATACATAGCCGGGGAGCAGTGTAGGGATCTGGTGCCTTGCCTTGCCGTGCCTTACTTGGAGGTAGTACTAGGTAGTAATTTGGGACAATGGATGGGCCCTGTTGCTGCTAGGCGGGGATAGACCACACCTTATCTGATTTAGTAGCTCATCAAGCGGGTTGTCCGCACATAGTGTATAGGAAAAGCTACTGTTGAATTCCTCCTCCCTGTATGCCACTGCAGTGTAAGGCAATTAAAGAGCATATGTGTAAAGTTCATGTGCCAGTGAACCCCCAAACTATTTTTGATTTGTTTTTAAAGGTCATAGTATGTCTTCTATAATCTTCAACATAGTATTTTTTCACTGTTTCACAAAAATAATAGTGGTGCAGTGGTAACACAATGCCCCCCACGGAGACGAGAAGGTCTGTGGTCCAGCTAAACGGTTCAGAATCACTGTCAAGTAATCAGGTCTACTTACTCCTGGGTTACTGACCCCGGCTTGCACTTTGGGGGAGCACATATTCCCACGTATTCATACACTTGTTAATGTTCACAGGCACAGTGCTTCACAGCAGATCGTTGAGAACGCTATGCTTGAAATGGGATTTTCTACATGGATTCAAGATTCCGATTCAAGATTCAAGATATAACTTTATTTATCCGAGGAAATCAAGGTGCAACAGTTGAAACAGGGGGAATAAATGCACACAAAAATATACTAATACCTAAAAGCTAAAAACCGTAAATAATCAAACGAACTACACAAACAATCGTATAAACAAAATAAAAATAACTAGGAAATTAACTGCTAAAATTAAATCTAAATGTATTGAGAGCTGAATTGCACAATTTTTACAGTATTAGTACAGTAAGACGTAGGTATATACAATACACAACAATACTATAGTGGCAACAATTGGGCAGTCCATAAAATACTAATAAATAACTGAAAAGTGAGAGCATGTGAAAAGTGAAAAGTGGAAATAGAATTTACAGTGGCAAACAATTTACAGTGAAAGGATTTACCAGTGCGTTGACCAAAAAATATATATATAACCAGTGCGTTGGCCTACAGTCACTGAGAGGCTCCACTGTTCCCTCTTCCACGACCCGAGGTAGATGAATTAATAGAGACCTGCTGGCCACAGGATAGAAAGGACTATCCTGTGGCGTGTCGGGGTGGACCACCTGGGTGGAATGAGTCTCTGGTTGCAGAAGGTGCTTCTGTATGGAGGTCAGCACCTGATGGAGATGGTGAGAGTTGTTGTCACGGAATACTACAGGGTGACGCAGCTTGCGCAGCATCGCTCCTCCTCTCAGCCACCACCAATAAGGAGTCCCAGCTTGGAGCCCCAAGACAGCGCCAGCCTTCCTGGACGTATCCCGGCTGATCTTGTGTGGGCGTCTGCCTGGACCTCAACCTGCTTCCCAAGCACACGACACCGGAGAAGATGGCACTGGCTACCACCGACGGGTAGACATCTTCAGCATCGTGTTTACAAACGTTGAAGAGACCGGAGCCTCCGCAGGAAGTAGAGACGCTCTGGACCTTCTTGTACACAGCCTCAGAGTTCTTGGCCCAGACAGTTTTGTGTGTCCAGGTGAACCCGAACAACTTCTGCGGACACACCCTTGATGGAAATGGGTGTGGGGTAGATTTCCTCCTGCGGAAGTCCACCCACCATCTCCTTCGTCTTGTCTGTGTTGAGCTGCATGTGGTTCAGCTCACACCACTCAACGAAGGAGTCCACGATGCCCCTGTCTCCTCTCGTTTCCGCTCGCTGACACACCAACAACTGCAGAGTCGTCCGAGAACTTCTGCAGATGGCAGGACTCTGAGTTGTACTGGAAGTCTGAGGTGTAAAGGGTGAACAGGAATGGAAAGAACCGTTTCCCTGTGGACACCAGTGCTGCTGACCACAGTGTCAGACACACAGTCCTGCAGTCTGACAAACTGTGGACGACCCGTCAAATAGTCTGTAATTCCAGGAAACCAGGAAGTCCACCTTCATCGCCGTCAGCTTACCTCCCCAGCAGGGCAGGCCGATGGTGTTGAACGCACTGGAGAAGTCGAAAAACATGATTCTCACAGTGCTCCCGGGTCTGTCCAAGTGGGCGTAGGCACGATGAAGCAGGAAGATGATGGCGTCCTCCACTCCCAGTTTCGGCTGGTAGGACACGCTGAAGAGGGTCCAGCGATGATCTGACCATAGGGCCGCAGGAAGGTCGACCGAACCAGCCTCGTCAACGGCACTTCGGGAAAGGACTCGTGGGAACGTCAGCGCCACCGGATCCTGTAGAGTCGTTAGTAGGTGCTGGGATACGTGCTTTCTTCGGGGAAACCGGGCATCCAGGCAGGTAAATGTCGTTTTCCGACAGCACAGGGCCTCTCTCGATCTCAGTCTCCATGCTCCAGGTTGAAGATGTACTGCAGGACTCCACTCAGCACTGGGCTAGCACATGTTTTGAAGGACCCTCGGGAGAGCCGTCAGGACCTGCCGCCTTGCCTGGGTTGGAGCGCTGCACAGCACTTTCCTTCCTCACCTGCTCGGCTTGTGAAGGTCGTGTGCCGTGTGGTGGGGGGGCATGGAAGAGTCTCGTGTTGTGTTGAGTGGGGGAGGGGTGAGGTAGTGGTGGTGGGCGATAGAGAACAGGTTATGTTGTCGCTGGCAGAGGGACTGGTGGGGATCGCGGGGGGACAGCAGGGCTGGGGAGGCTGGAGGGGAATGGTTGTTTAGGATCTGGGGGAGAACCGGGAGCCCATCGTCATTGAATCGTATTGAAAACAATTCAAACTCCGTTGGCCCGGGCCGCGTCGGACCCGCCCCCTCTTGTCTGGCTACCAGGTTTGTTTGTAGCCAGTTGATGCTCCTCATGCCACTCCACAGCATCCTGTCATGTTATGTTCTGCTGAAGTGTGTGCTCCAGCTTCCTCCTGCAGTTGTCTTTGCCCTTGCTGGATCCTCTCCTTCAGGCTCCCTCTGAACGCCGGCCTCATCGCTCCCTGTCCCCATCTCAATGGAAGCATCATCATTTGTATTATTGCCTACATATTAGTGTCGTTTTTTTTCTGAACTCTCTATCATGCAATCTTTTTTTACCATCTGTGTTTTGGCGAAATGCTTAAGAAAATACCACAAGGAAGGAAATTGTCGGGGCTGCCAATGTAATTAGAATATACTTTTTTACCATTGGTATACTTGTGTTGTAAAAACAAGATCTGATGCAGAAAAAAAACCACCAATCTGTATGCAAAATTATGGAAATGAGCCAAAGGGGTGTGGTCAACGATCACACCTCTTTGGTCAACAAAATGATGGCCCGATAGTCCTCTTCAAACAGTGTTCGTAATGAAGGCAACTGTCTGTTACGTCTGCAGCACTCAACACTAAGATTGTTAACCTTTTAAAATAGAAATGCTGCGGAATTAGAATTTAAAATGTTTCACCAATATACCAAATATACCTGTGTCCGGGAAAAAAGTAGATAAGAGAAAAGAAAACGTAGAGAAAGCTCATATAACAATAATTATATAATTGTGCCGATAGACTAAACCCGAAAGTCAACCCAAATATGAGCAATTAAAAAAGCTGACAAATTGTATTCCACCGCCACTCCAAGAACACAACACAGAGTTCTCACTCAGTGGGTGTTACGCGTCGTCGTTGACCCACTGCAAGTCAACAGACCAGGAAAATATGAACCAGAAATACAGAATGCTTTCTCTTATTCTCTTTCCCTCCAAAAAAACCTGTTTCGAAACCTTAATGTAAAATTAAGATTGGCCGTCGTGGCCACTGCATTTGAGAGTTTCGTGTTCACAGTCCTCTCCAGGGGAGACGATATCTGATTATGGATTGAAATTCTCAATTTCCAAGCCCTGTGGATTGGCTGGCCATGTGAACCAGCGTTGGTTTTGTGTGTTTTTTTGTGGTGCATGTTTGAAGGGTGAATATGCAATGATGAATATTTCTCGCATGGTATTTCAGTTGAAATAGTGCTGCTTCTTTGTTTCTCTGTTTCGACCTGGTCCTCCTGTCAGACATAGCAGTGTTGACAGTGGGTTCCCGTCAATAGAAATCCAAGCCAATATTCTGTTGTGCACAAGTAAAATCAATGACAAATCAAGCATGCAAAAAACAGTGGATCAATTATTTAACACACCAAAGCCTTTTTCAATGTAAAAATACATCCTTTTGTTGAGTTTAAAACCTGGGATTTACAAATATGTTTCATTCACGTTAACAATAATGCCATTTTTCTGTGCGTCTGCTCATTGTTATTAGATATTGTTTTGGTTTTGTAGAGAAGGCAGAGCAGCGTCCCGTCGAAGATTAATTCAAATGAGGCCTTGTAGTTGATTGTCTATTCAAATGTTAATTACAATCATGTCTCTGAGCTGGCTCATGCGACGACTTGGTAGCTGATGGACCTCCCGGGGGAAAGGGGAGAACAGACAGACAAGCCTCTGTCTTCATGTTTTGGCCTCCCTTGCTATCGCCTTCCTTCACTACGCCATGGAGAACTTTTAAATTTGTTCAGGAAAATGTGCAACCAGTGAGTCGGCGAGCAAGATTTTTAAATTATCCACCACAAAAACGGAAATACT
>CM051007.1:853981-871481 GCA_027704905.1 Muraenolepis orangiensis
AGCTGGAGGCGGTCTTAACATGGCAGATGAGTTAGAAGCCATCCATAGGAAGGAAACAAATAAAACAGCTGCTTTGAAAAATAAGTGGCCACGCGTGTTTCCTGTGTGGTGTGTGTGTGTGTGTGCGTGTGTGTGTGTCCTATGGTGACAAGAGCCTTCAGAAAAAAGTTTGACTTCTAACATAAACTTCTGACAGTTTTGGTATGAGTTGGATTGCAACTAGAAAGAGATCCCTGGGCAAAAAAAAAGGCAAAGTAACACGTTTGTTAGAAGGTGAGAAGGGGGGAGAAGGAGAGAAGAGCCCGGAATTTCAAATGATGCTTCCAACACCCCTTTAGGGTCCTGGTCCGCTCTCACGCTGTCTCTCCGCTCAGTCCGCCCATTGCTCTGTTGTGTGGTTTATATATTTTTACATTTCTCTTTCATCCTCTCTCTGACAGTTTAGTTAAAACCGCTTGAAAAGATGATGAAAGCAGTGAAATACGGGAAAAGACATGAAAAATGATGGGAAGCTGGAGAAAAGGAGAGAACCACTACATGTTGCCTAAGCTGTGAACGCAGACAACTCTTCCTCTAAGTCTTGCTAGATGAAACTAATCTGGAGGATTGGATCCTCTTTATGGGTCACAGCAGGACACACATAGTGAAATTAAGTTTCTCTATATTTAACCCACCATAGTAGTAGGAGCAGTGGACAGTATGTATCGCAGCTGCCGGGGAGCAGAGTTAGGGTCTGGTGCCTTCTCAAGGGCAACTTGAACCGGTGACAATTGGTTCCAAGCTAATTAATCAAAAGAAGGCCACACAGCGCTGTTCTTTTGTAGAAAGCGTGTTGAAGCGTTGTGTATGTGAAACCAATATGTGATCACGCCACTAAACCGACACTCTTCTGAGTTTCACAATTCATCCTATTAATTATAATACATTTACAAACTACTTTTGTGTTCATATTGTATGCTGGAGTAAAGAGTGATACTTACCAACAACCAAAACGCAGTTTCAGCTTAAAAAAGAAAAAGTCTCTCTCTCTCCTCTCTCTCCTCCATCCTATCCTCGCTTCCCTTCCATCTCTTGCTCTCTCTCTCGCGTCTCTCGCTATCTCGCTCCATGTCTATCCCATTCCTCTCTCTTCACTCTATCTCTCCTCCTCTCTCTCTCTCGCTCATCTCTCTCTCTCTCTCTCTCTCCTCTCTCTCTCTCTATCTCTCTCTCTCTCACACACACACAAACACCACGCTTGCTTACACACTAACACGAAACGGCACACGCACACGCACACACACACACAACCCGCCTGCTTACACACACACACACACACACACACCACACACACACACCACCAAAAACACAAACACACACACACACACACACACACCCGCTCGCTTACACACCACACACACACACACCACACACACCGCTCGCTACACAAACACACACACACACACACACACACACACACACAAACACACACACACACACACGCCCGCCCGCACGCACACACACAACACACACACACACACACACACACACACACACACACACACACACACCCACACACACACACACCAACACACACACACACACGTAGGTGTTTGAATAAAAAAGTGTTTTAGCTCTAATCAGCGGTGGACAATCCATTTGCCACGGAGGGCAAGTAGTAACATTTGTCCCACAGTTGAGTGCTGTTCATTTGCATACCTCCTGCTAGAACTAGAGCTTGCATGTAAACCTCCGCTCTGAGCCGTCTGGACCCGGGATGCAACCACTCTGTGGGATCAATTTGAAAAAACATTAATTGAAGAAATTGACATGGATTTGGATTGGATTTGGCATATTATACCATGGCGGGGGGATTTTCCAAGAAGTAATTTCCATAACATATTAACAGACAAAGTAAACTGTCGGGTGTGTTTTGTGTGGTGTGTGTGTGTGTTGTGTGTGTAACCTTTCAATTCTACACCAATGAAAAAGTATTGTTCCTCTCATTGCGTTGTTTGAGTAGTTTGGTAAAATAAGGTTATGGGGTTGCTTCACTGTAGAAAACTGTATGAATAACACCCCCCACACACACACACACAACACCGGTGATGTTTGGCTCGCAAACTGGATGGAAAATCTACAGTTTTGACCAGCAGTAATTCAAATTCACAATGCACCGACTAATGTTTAGCCGTTTGTGTGGTGGGTGGGTTGTGTGTGTGGTATCTGGCTGTCTGTTGCGGTATATGTGTCCATAATTGTCATGCCATATAAGTATTTGAAGAGCCGCCACACAGATGAAATTGATCACATTCACACCGGAAACCTGCGCTACAAGTTCAATGGTTAATTACCCGTCCACCTGACCAAAATAAACCTTTATCTGCTTTGACAAAATTTGTTTGAAGAGATCACTTTTTTCTGATAACGCACTGATTAACACCACCCCCCACCCCAGATCTATAATGGGGTTAGGATGCCGTGCATGAGGAAAAGAAAACAGGCAGGTATCTAGACTCCGCAGGAGACACGACAATGGGAATAGGGTCAGAGTCCCATTGGGAAGTGGACTGAGAGACTATAGGGACGAACCGATGCGCGTTGGTTTCTGATTGCGTACTTAATCTTGAGTAGCTTCGATAACGATCCATGCACCAATTGTTTTCTGTCATTAGAAAGCTGATTTCTAGGGTAGGCCATTTACTAGTTTTGTCAGACATACAACGGAATTAATCTACATTATTATTATTAAACTATTATTAACAATACCAACAGGTTAATAAACGCCACAGTAAAAATTTAAGAAGATGAATGTCGAAGCTATGGTTAGATAGGAAGGTCTTGATAAGGTATCCCATTTCAATTCAAAATGTTTACACAAAAGCAATGGTTCATGGGAGAAGTTTCTTTACTCTTGTAGCTTTTCTCTCCTTCCGTTTTCCTTTTTGGTTATGTGGTTATGTGACGGTCACAGTTCATATCGTAATTGGTTTGCTTAGTTCCAGGCTGAAAAAACATCGATGGATGAAATAATTGGAAACAAACTTCTGGAAGCGTTCAAATAGTAGGGCCATTACTGTGGTTAAGGAGCGTAACATTTAGTTTTTATGGTGCTCTCGCATCTGCACCGCCTTTGCTTTGCAGTTGGCTCTCAATCGAAGTAGTGGTGGTGTATACTGCTTTACCTCTTCAGCTGTTGTGGTCTTTGTTATGTTTCTGTGTTTGTACAGTAGCATCTAGCTAGCCTATATGACAGTGATAGGCTGAGTGGGTAGCAAAAGCTATATGGCCCCCTGTGCAGCAGCCTATGTTAAAAACAAGGGAAAATGATTTAGATGAAAGTACGAGCAGGTAACTCTCAAACTATTTGTTTGTTCAAATTTAAGGACGAGTGATTGAAAATCTGAAAATCACGACTCCATCCTATTGAGATCAATACTAAGGAAAATAATTTTTCGGGAACAAACAAAGCTGCAACCACGACTACAGGTTGTTGGTTTTTCCCCAGGGAAGAGACGAATGAAAGCGGTGTGCAGATAACCAGCCTCAGGCCGGGGGAGCGAGCCACAGGCCATTATAGTTTAAACCCAGCATGAAGGATATGGATGGATTAGAAAGAAAATAGATATCTCATCGATGCAATAAGGCTACTTTTTAATGGAGCGCGCTCCTATCTCTCTATCTATCTTTCTAATCCCATCTGCAGATGGCCATTCCCGTTTGGCCCATCATCACATGGCACCCACCACGTTATGTGTGTGACTGTGTTTGTGTAGTGTGTGGTGGTTTGTGTACTGTGTGTGTTGTGTGTGAGTACGCGTGCCAGGCTCTGCCTCAGTTTCCCCCCTTGACGCCTAAAAGTGTACGAGCAGCTAACCCAGGATCATACCACTTGGGTAGACCTTTCAATAAACCAGCTTATTCCCTTCACTTCCAGACCCATACCCACAGCTATTCTCTCTCTACTCTCTCTCTCTCTCTCTCTCTCTCTCTCTCTCTCTCTCCCTCTCTCTACCTCTCTCTCTCTCTCTCTCTCTCTCTCCTTCCTCTCTCTCTTTCTACACTCTCTCTCTCTCATCCCCTCACGCTATTCGTTCTCACATACTCTGACACCAATACACACACCAAACACACACACACGCACACACACACACACACCCACACACCACCACACACACACACACACACACACACACACACACACACACACACGTGTGTAAAGGACAAACAGACCCACACCAACTCAAACAACAAACCAACACTTTGGAACACACCCACCACACACACACACACACACACACACCACACAGACCACACGCCACACATACACCCATACCACACACACACAACACATTTGTCCATCTGACCATGCACGTAACATAAGTCATAGTGAACACAACCCCCCAAGACACACACATACACACACTCACACTCACCTTCACTCACTCCGCTGGCACACACCCACCTTCACGCACAACACACACACGCACACGCCACACAATTGGAAATCGATCCATAAACTAACCTACGCAAACTCAGTGTTGCTTCCCTTCCCTTCTTCGGAAAATGACGTATCCTTTGTGACGGAGGACTCACTATCTGCATCACCCCCAGCTGTCTTCTCTACGGAATCAGATCCTTTGGGGGGACACAAATATTTGATTGTCCAAATACGGACCACCAGGCCATGATGGTTAAAAATCCAAAACTATAGGACTGAAGGAAGTCCTATAGGACGGGAGTATGGCGCGTACGGATGGCTGCCGTGTCGCGAGCTCCCGCACGACGACGCAGTTTTTTGTTATTTATTCTTTTTATCGCGAACTATTTTAGTTCAGAAAGTTAGCAGCACGTTCACTTATAGACTTTTGCACACTTCTGGGGAGATCAGAGCGACAGTCGCTCGCCGCCTAACGGAGTTTTTTCATTCTTTCGACTCGGACGTCCCGCCCGAAGTCACAGCTGGATTATCTCCGTCAACTTTTGGGCACGATTACGCGCAAGCGTCGCCGGAAGGAAGCGAGGGAAGCGAGCCGGCGTGCTAGTCAGGCTGAGATGTCGATCCGATCGCCCCCCACTACCCACCATTCTACTGGCTAATGTACAGTCTCTGGACAATAAGTTAAGCGAGCTACAGGCTCGTATTCAATTCCACCGGGAAACTAAGGACAATTGTATCATCTGCCTTACGGAGACATGGATGTCGGAGGGGGTTACCGACGCAGCTATCGAGCCGACGGGATTTTCCGTCCACCGGGCGGACAGAACAAAGGCTCTCTCCGGTAAAGATCGCGGAGGGGGGGTATGTCTCATGATAAACAGATCTTGGTGCAACCAAAGTCTGTACATCCACTCAAGTCTTTCTGTTCCCCGAGACCTGGAGTACCTGATGCTTATGTGCCGTCCATACTGGCTACCTCGGGAGTTTACAGCGGTAACCGTGACCTCTGTTTACATTCCCCCACAAGCCAACACGGACACAGCGCTGAAGGAACTGTACGGGGCTATCAGCGAACAGGATTCGGCACACCCTGAGGCTGCTCTCATCGTGGCGGGGGACTTCAACAAGGCAAACCTGAAGAATGTTCTCCCAAACACATAACGAGCAACAACACGGGGTGAGCGAAGTCCTCGACCACTGCTATCACCTTCCGTGATGGCTACAAGACCCTCCTCCGCCCACCGTTTGGCAAATCAGACCACCGCTCTATCCAGCTGCTCCCCGCCTATAGGCAGAGACTGAAGCAGCAAACCGATCGCTGTGAGGGAGGTCCAATGCTGGTCGGACAAATCGGACTCTATGCTGCAGGATTGTTTTGATCGCGTTGACTGGGACATGTTCCGGGTCGCCTCGGACAATAACATCAATGAGTACGCGTCCTCGGTCACCGGGTTCATCAAGAAATGCATAGGAGACGTTGTTCCAACCAAGTCTGTTCGGATATATCCCAACCAGAAACCGTGGATTAACGACGATGTTTGCGCTGCCCTCCACACGCGTAATGCCGGCTTTGGCTCCAGGAATTTGGAGGTATATACGAGAACCCGCTACGACCTCCGTCAGAACATTGTCACTGCCAAGCGGGAGTACAAGGACAGAGTGGAGGACAAATTCAAGAGCCACGATGCGAGGGGTATGTGGCAGGGGTTACAGACGATAACGAACTTCAGAGGGAGAACCAGTTGTGCAGATAACTCCTCTACCTCCCTCCCAGGAGAGCTAAATCCTTTTTTTTTTTTTTGCTCGGTTTGACGTGAACGGCAGCCCGCGAAGACAGCGCCGCCTGAGGAGACCAGCCTGCTGAACATCTCGGAGGCGGATGTGCGCCGCAACTTCAAGCGGTTGAACATCCGGTAGGTGGCAGGCCCCGACGACATCCCGGGCCGCGTCCTCAGAGCATGCGCTGACCAGTTGGTAGGTATCTTCAACCTCTCCCTGTCCCAGGCTGTTTTTTCCCGCGGTCTTCAAGATGCCAACCATCATGTCTGTCCCTAAACAACCCAAGGTAACATGCCTGAATGGCTATAGACCTGTCGCCCTCACCTCGATTGTCAGCAAATGCTTCGAGAGGTTAGCAGACGCCAACAAGATCAGCAGGATTGTCAGGAAGGCTGGCGCTGTCCTGGGGGTCCAGCTGGACTCCTTGTTGGTGGTGTCTGAGAGGAGGATGCTGCGCAAGCTGCGTAGTATCCTTGACAACAACTCTCACCCTCTCCATCAGGTGCTGACCTCATACAGAAGCACCTTCAGCAACAGACTCATTCCACCCAGGTCTACTACAGAACGCCACAGGAAGTCCTTTCTTCCTGTGGCCATCAGACTCTATAATTCATCTACCTCGGGTCGTGAGAGGCAGTGGAGACTCAGTGACCTGAGGTCAACGCTTTATTATTATTTTTTGGTCAACGCACTGTAAATCCTCTCACTGTAATAGTAAGAGTTATTTATTTATTATTATTCTATTACTGCCAATTTGCACTATACGTATTGTTGTGTATTGTATATACCTACGTATTACTGTAATAATACTGTAAATTGTGCAATTCATCTATCAATACATTTAGATTTCATTTAGAGTTAATTTAGTTATATTTAGTTTAGCTTAGTTTAGTTGTTGTTATTTAGTTTTTAGCTTTAGGTATTAGTATATTTTGTGTGCATTTATTCCCCCTGTTTCAACTGTTGCACCTTAATTTCCCTCGGGATAAATAAAGTTATCTTGAATCTTGAATCTTGAATCTTGAAGGTTGGTCAAGGACTTTATTTTCTCCGTGTTACCTGCCACGCTGGACCCATGGCAATTTGCATATCATCAAAACAGATCCACGGACGACGCAATTGCCATGGCCCTCCACACCCTTTCCCACCTGGAGGGAAAGAACTGTTATGTGCGAATGCTGTTTGTGGACTACAGCTCAGCGTTCAACACGATAGTTCCTGCCAAGCTCGACACCAAGCTTAGAGTTCTAGGCGTGCCCCCATCCACCTGCAGCTGGATACTGGATCGCCAGGTGGTGAGGATGGGCAGCACCACCTCAGAGCCACTGAGCCTCAACACTGGACCCCCCAGGGATGCGTGCTGAGCCCTCTCCTCTACTCCCTCTACACCCACGACTGAATGGCTACGCACAGCTCCAACGTCATCATCAAGTTTGCTGACGACACGACAGTGATGGGCCTGATCGCCGACGATGACGAGAAAGCCTACAGGGAGGAGGTTGGATCGCTGGAGCAGTGGTACCAGGAGAACAGCCTCGCCCTCAACGTCAAAAAGACCAAGGAGCTGATCGTGGACTACATTACATTTACATTTACATTTAGGGCATTTGGCAGACGCTTTTATCCAAAGCGACTTACAAGGTGTACATTAGTTGAAGCAGACAATAGCATAACACTGGGGTACGCAAACATATAAATACAGCAGTTCACAAGTATTCATATTGACAAGATGAATAACACAATTTCGTACTGCTAGGTCACCTGCTTAAGTAGCTGTGATAAGAGCGTGTTAACAACATTAAGGACATACACTTGCTAACATATACAACATGCTAAGAGCTATTAATGTCAGGACTTAAGCAAGTTTAGGGGTTTCACAAAGGAGAGTCCAGGTGGACTCTGAACAGGTGGGTCTTGAGTCTCTTGCGGAAGCTGGCGAGGGACTCTGCCGTCCTGACATGAGACGGGAGTTCATTCCACCACTGTGGGGCCAGAGCCGTGAAGAGCTGGGTTTTGGACGAGCGATGTTTGGTTGACCTTAGTGAAGGTCGAACAAGTCGCCTGGCAGAAGTTGAGCGGAGCGCTCTGGCTGGGATGTAGGGTTTGACCAACGCCTGGAGGTAGGACTACAGGAAGCAGAGAGGAGAGCACGCCCCTATCTCCATTGACGGTGTTGCAGTAGAGAGGGTCAGCAGCTTCAAGTTCCTCGGTGTGCACATCTCTGAGGTCCTCACATGGTCCACGCACACCACACACGTGGTGAAAAGGGCCCAACAACGCCTGTTTTATTATTATTTATTTCCTCAGGCGTGAGGAAATTCAGCATGGGCCCCCGCATCCTGAGAACATTCCACACTGGCACAATTGAGAGTGTTCTTACATGGTGTATCACCGCCTGGTACGGGAACTGCACCGCATCCGAGCGCAGAGCGCTTCAAAGGGTGGTGCGGACGGCCCAGTATATCGTTGGAGGTGAGCTCCCCTCCCTCCTGGATATATACAACCAGCGGTGCATGGCCAAGGCCAAACGCATCATAAAAGACAATGCCCACCCCAGCCACGAACTGTACTCACTTTTGTAGTGCCGTACAAATAGACATAGAGACAGCTTCCACAGTCAGGCCATCAGGCTACTGAACAAGGGTGTATAGCATATAACAATGTATATTTTATTACATTGATTGATATATATATATTGCTCTTTGTGCTAATATATTGCATTTCATATATGCACTTTTATATTTTTATATATTTAACTTTATACAGTTTGTACTTTTTACTTATTTTTGTATTTTCTATTACTTGTTTTTTTATAACTGCTGTCTGTCATTGGGTATTGCACATAGGATTTTCACCCATTGCTTATACTTGAAATGAAATGTAAAATGATTCACTTTGATGCTTGGTAGGGTTAATTTAGTTAACCCTGTGCTTTATTCCCCACTTTGTTATGACAGCTGTAATTATATAATTAGCTGTGTGTTGTTGACAGCAGAACATACATATTTAGCTGAATAAATATTCCTGTGTTCATATCGCGAGTCTTTCATGCGGGCGAAAACAAACATGAATGTTTCTACCGGAGAAAACTGAATTGGCAGTCTAGTTGTTTTTCATCACCAGGAGACTGCTGCTTGCTTTGGAATTTTTCCAATGGCGTCGCTGGCAGAAGCACAGTTATTTCAGTTAGACCACATACTGTTCTTTGTGTTCCATGTCTGCGGAAGAAAGTTTTAACCACCATTATCTTGTTGTTTTAATATTATCTTAAAGACGTTCCATAGGTAGAAATGCAATTTGAAGGTGGGTCTGTAAATCGCTTCGAGACTTTATTACATTATCTAGGTAAATACTACTTACAGCCACAAAATATATTTCAAGCTATCTCAGTAGGCAGTAGGCAATCAGTTTACATGAACACAAACTATGAAAAGCCATACCAGTTTTGTCCTCAGCTGTTTGCCATCACGATAGCATTTGGGAAAACACTTGTATGATAACCCCGTGAAATGCCTTACTTTATGTACAGAGCCTGTGGAGAGACTATAATGTGCATCTTTTCCCTTCGGTGCCCCAGAAAAAGTAGAATAGGTCAACGGTGGCAAGTGAACTTCTACCGTGGCACCGTAGAGAGCGTCCTGATGAGTGGCGTCACTGTGTGGTACGGCAACACCACTGCACAGGAAAAGAAAGCCATCCAGAGGGTCGTGAGGATGGCAGAGAAGATCATCAGGTGTGCACTTCTATGCATTGGCCATCTCAATCACAAAGGACTGCAACCACCCTGGGCACCTTATATTTTCCTCCCTGGTCGTCTGGTCGCTGATTCCGCAGCATCCTGGATTTTCCTGGATTACAGACTATTTGACGGGTCGTCCACAGTTTGTCAGACTGCAGGACTGTGTGTCTGACACTGTGGTCAGCAGCACTGGTGCTCCACAGGGAACGGTTCTATCCCCATTCCTGTTCACCCTATACACCTCAGACTTCCAGTTCAACTCAGAGTCCTGCCATCTGGTTGGTTGTGTCAGCGAGGGAAACGATGAGGAGTACAGGGGCGTCGTGGACTCCTTCGTTGAGTGGTGCAGCTCAACACAGACAAGACGAAGGAGATGGTGGTGGACTGGTGTGTGTGTGTGTGTGTGTGTGTGTGTGTGTGTGTGTGTGTGTGTGTGTGTGTGTGTGTGTGTGTGTGTGGTGTGTGTGTGTGTGTGTGTGTGTGTGTGTGTGTGTGTGTGTCTGTGTGTGTGTGTGTGTGTGTGTGTGTGTCTGTGTGCGGCCTAATTTTCTGGAAACGTGTCAGCATTCAGTGAGTCACATTTGTGTGTGTGTGTGTGTGTGTGTGTGTGGAGAGGCCAGCACAATATAGGATATAGTAATGTGTTTGTAGACTGCAGTGATAGGCAAGCCTGAGATTAGATTCATCGGTACAGAGCATGAAGAATGAATGAATGAATGAATGAATGAATGAATGAATACAGAATAGTACAAGAATGGACGTATTGAATTGACCCTGTCATCTTCTTCTCTGTCTGCACAATAGTTTATAAATTATATATACAATTATATTACATGGATTGAAGGACAGTCTATGCCCACTCCAATTTGTTTCCTGTTAATCGATTGTGGCCTCTGCAATTATATAATCGTGAAAGGTTTTAAATCATTAATTTAAATAAAGGAACAAAATAAATAAAAACTGTCAAGGTGCTCCACTGGTGAGCTAATTAAATTGTTAAAGCACTTCAACCTGATTCAGTGATCTACACAATGATGTCATGCTGGAGGGTGGGGTAGCACTGCCTTGTTTGATTGCTGCCACTGACTGGCTGCCTTTCACCTGGTAGGGAGGGGGCTGCTTGCTGTCACAATGCAGTGGACTGCAGTGATGGAAAATTAACCGTTTGAAGTAGAGAATATGGCTTATGTGGTGGAACGTTATGGGAACATAATTCACTGTTTGTATTGAGTGTGTGTTGCACCACGGACCGGTTAGGGTGCGTACCGGGTTGTTGTTGTTGTTGTGGGGTGCTAGCTGTTCCATACTAAACACGCCGCCTCCGACTCCCATTCATCGGCTCTAAACTGGTGACCCCGACGTTTTCGAGATAGATTCCGAAGACATAGTGAACATGGCTGAGTTTTGGGAACATGCCGCTACAGCGTGGTTCGCACACGTGGAGGCACACTTTGCCTGCCGCCAGGTCCGTGATGAGGACCTGAAGTATTTTCACATGGTGGCAGCGCTGGGGAGCTCCACGTCATCCAGGTTGGTCAGTTTTATCGCGGATCCCCACGCCACGGCAAATATGAGGCGATTAAAGCCCTTCCCCTTAAGAAATTTTGCCTATCTGCTAAGGAGAGGGCACGCCAGATTCTGGATAGTCAGAGTTTGGGGGACAGCAAACCGTCCCAGCTCATGGAGAACATGCTGAATCTGCTGGGGGGGGAGTATCCCCGGATTTAGTTTGTGGAGACGTTCCTGCGCCACTTGCCGCCCCGGGTTCAGACGGCGCTGGCCAACACGACCATTACTGAACCCCACGCCCTGGCTGAGGAGGCTGACCGCTTCTTCCTGGCGACCCAGCAGCCCGGTGCAGATGTGCTAGCTGCAACGCTCAGTGCTCCCTCGCCGGTTAGGAGGGCTTGGGGGGAGCAGACCGTGGTGGTTCCAGGCCGGCGTGGGGACGCAGGAGAATGTTTTTACCACGCGCAGTTTGGGGCCAAGGAGAAGAAGTGCATCGCTCCCTGCAGCTACAAGCCTCCGGGAAACGAGAAGGCCGGCGCTCGGTAGTGGCCCCCAGCGTTGGCGGCACGAGCGGGCTGCTCTTCGTTAGCAGGCTGCTCTTCGTTAGCAGGCTGCTCTTCGTTAGCGACAGTGTCTCGGGAAGCCGGTTTCTCTGTGACACGGGCGCTCAGCGGAGCGTGGTTCCTGCGTCGAGGGAGGACGTCGCTCGAGGGGGGCACGGACCGCAGTTGACGACAGCTAATGGCAGCCCCATCCGCACTTATGGCGTGAGGCCGATGTGTTTATGTGTTGGGGGGCAGCGGTTCAACTGGGATTTCGTCATAGCATACATTTATTTTCCCCTCCTCGGGGCAGATTTTTGATGTGCTCACGGGCTCCTGGTGGACGTTAGAAACAAACGCTTGGTTGATGTCTTGACGTTTTCCTCCCTTGTGTGTACGCTTGGCAAAGCGGCGTACAACGGGCTGTCCCCTTCTAAACTCGCAGTAGCGAAGACAGAGTTCTCAACCATGGAACGCCTGGGTATCATCCGCCGGTCTGACAGTCCTTGGGCGTCTCGCAAATCGTCCCCAAGCCTAATGGCGTTTGGCGCCCGTGTGGGGACTGCCGCCGCCTCAACGACGCTACGACACCCGACCGCTACCCGGTGCCGCACATTCAGGACTTTTCGGTGCACCTGGCGGGTAGGCTGGTGTTTTCTAAGGTGGACCTAGTGCGTGGATACCACCAGGTGCCCATGCATTACCTGGACATTCCCAAAACGGCGGTGATAACGCCATTTGAGTTGTTCGAGTTCCTGCGGATGCCTTTGGGCTCAAGAATGCCGCTCAAACATTCCAGCACCTGATGAATTCGGTGCTGCGGGGCTTACCGTTTGTTTTCGTCTACCTTGACGATATACTCGTCGCCAGCACTTCTGAGGAGGAACACCTGTCTCACCTCCGGGCCCTTTTCACGAGGCTCAGCCAACACGGGTTGATAATCAACCCTGCAAAGTGTCTGTTCGGGGTGTTTGGCATTGACTTCCTTGGGCACCGCGTCACCAAAGGCGGAGCAGCACCAGTTTCCTCGCCCACACACGGCCCGGTCACTCCGTGGGTTCCTAGGGATGGTGACCTTCTACCACCGTTTCATCGCCCGGACCGCCCACATTATGCGGTCGCTGTATGAGGCATTAAAATGTAAAGCCCCCATCCAGGAGATCAACTGGATGACGGAGGCTGAGGTTGCTTTTAAGGAGGTCAAGACCGCGCTGGCTCAGGCGGCCTTGTTGGCGCATCCGTCGCCCACGGCCCCCATCTCCATTACCACCGATGCATCGGACTACGCCGTCGGTGCGGTGCATGAGCAGTGGGTGGACGGCGCCTGGCAACCACTTGCCTTTTTCAGACGCCAGCTAACGACCAGGGAACGCAGGTACAGCGCTTTTGACCGGGAGCTCCTTGGACTCTGGCTGGCCGTGCGGCACTTCCGATTTTTGCTGGAAGGCCGTGAATTTACGGCGTTTGTTGACCACAAGCCGCTCACGTTCGCCATGTCCAAGGTGGCGGAGCCTTGGTCTGCTCGCCAGCAACGACAGCTTTCCTACATCTCGGAGTTCACCACGGACATCCAGCACGTGGCTGGCAAGTCAAACCTTGTCGCAGATTGCCTCTCCAGGGTCGTCATCGGAGCCGTGCAGTTGGGCCTCGACTATACCCGCATGGCAATGGACCAGATCACGGACCCCAGCGTCCAGGCCCTGAAGGGGGCTGATGTGGGGCTGCGCCTGGAGGATGTGGTTTTCGGCGACGCAGGCGTTGTTCTCCTGTGTGACGTCTCCACGGGCCCGGTCGTTCCCACCAGCTGGAGGTGTTCCGTGTTCGAGGCGGTGCACAACCTGTCGCACCCCGGCGGGAAGCCTTCGGTGCGGATGGTGGCCGCGAAATTCGTCTAGCGGGGGCACAAAAAGGACGTGAGGGCTTGGGCCGGCATGTGTGTGGCTTGCCAGCGTGCTAAGGTGCACCGCCACACGAAGGCCCCACTGGAGAAATTCCTGGTGCCTGAGAGGAGGTTTGACCACGTCAACATCGATCTGGTTGGTCCATTACACTCCTCCCAGGGTTTTTCCTACCTCCTAACTATGGTGGACAGGACGACCCGTTGGCCGCAGGCGGTCCCACTTGCGTCGACAGCGGCGGCTGACATAGCCCGGGCCTTCATTGCGACATGGGTGTCGTTTCGGCACCCCTTCGGACATTTCCTCGGACCGCAGTTCGCAGTTCACGTCCGAGCTCTGGAACGCTGTGGCCGGGGGTTGGGGGTTAAGCTCCACCCGACAACCGCTTATCACCCTCAGGCCAACGGTCTCTGCGAGCGTTTCCATCGCTCCATGAAGGCGGCCTTCAGGGCCGGGCTGACGGACGGTAATTGGGTCGACAAGCTGCCTTGGGTTATGCTGGGCCTGAGGACCGCGCCTACGGAGGATCTGCGGTGCTCCGCGGCTGAGATGGTCTACGGTCAGCCACTGAGGGTTCCAGGGGATTTCATCCCCAACGCATCGGCCCCCTGATCGGCGACGGCCCAGCGTGTTTTCCTGCAGGACGCCGCTAAGGTTTTTGCTCCGATCCCCACTGCTCAGCACGGCACTCAGGTGTCCCGGGTTCCCGTGGGGCTTCGCTCAGCGGAGCACGTGTTCATCCGGCACCACGCTCACAGAGGCCCCCTGCAGCCTCCTTACGACGGGCCTTTCCGGGTTTTGGAACACGGGGGCAAGCACTTGGTGGTCGACCTGGGTGGCAAAGCCGAGCACGTCTCGGTGGACCAGGTGAAGGCTGCTCAACTGGACTCGGACCAGCCGGTGGTGCTGGCAAGGCCTCCGCGACGGGGTCGCCCCCCCGGCCTTGACCCCTGTCACCGAATTGGGGCCTGCGGTTCCAGTCCCACCTTGCCCAGCGGCCACCCCTGTAGAGGTCGCCTCCCCTAGAGGTCGCCTCCCCGGCTCCCGTTCTCCGGAGTCGTGGTGGTCGGCCTGTCGTTCCTCCTCGCCGCACAGACTTTGTGTATGGGTGAATTCTGGCAGAGAGAGACTTTTGTTTGGCCCCTTGGAACCTTGTTACCACGGGAGTAAGCAGTGGGCGGATTTTTAGACACCGTTGGTATCTTGATACGCGTAATTATTTTGACATCGACGGTGTCTCAATTATTCCCAAGGGGGTCGACGGTATCTGAGTATTTAGGGTTTTTGTTAACGGAGGTGTAACACACACACACACACACACAAGCACACACACACACACACACACAAGCACACACACACACACACAGACACACATGCACACACACTCGCGCGGGCTGTTGACTTATGGGAAGCCAAGGGAAAGAGAAGCAGGGCATCTTTCAGAGGGGCTGTGTCTGTGGTGCTGTTTTAAATGTGTGTGTGTGTGTGTGTGTGTGTGTGTGTGTGTGTGTGTGTGTGTGTGTGTGTGTGTGTGTGTGTCTATCTCTGTGTGTGGAACATACATGTGTGTGGGGGAACACGGCTCTAGCTTCACTGTTCCGCACCAATGCAATCTTCCTTGGCCATGACCATGTGACAGGTGGCTGACAGGGAGAGGGAGATTGTGTGTGTGTGTGTGTGTGTGTGTGTGTGTCTGTCTTTGTCCTGTGTGTGTGTCTGTGTGTCTGTGTGTGTGTGACATAAAATGTCTGTGCTTTTATAACACATAGAGCTTCTACAATTTTAGTAGACTTTGCCTATTTACAATAGGCAAAGGCAGTGTATTTCAACCTGTGTTAACGGTACCACCGGTGGTACACAAGGGGTACTGCAGGTGGTACATGGGGATTTAATTCATGAAATAGACACATTTACGATAATAGGACAATTTTTAATTGATAATTGAAATGTTATATCTTATTAATAGTGTTCAGTTAATGTAATATTGGAGCTTGTCATTATTAAAAAACATATAGTGTCACTTTGTGCATTCCATCATATGTTTTCCATTGATGTGTTGGGTTAACCTGTGTTCCCCACTGGCCCACGGCCCTCCTGCAGTAATCAGTGAGTATCAAGGTGGTGCTGGACCTCTCTGCTCAGTCACTGTGTGTGTATTTATCTCCTCTTTATCCACTTCTTACAGGTGGTCCCTGAAAGCCCTGGAGGAAAATGTTGTGCTACACCAACAATTCAAAGGATCGGGAACCACTGGTCTAAGGATGACACCTATTTGTGTTGGTAGGTATTAAAATGCTGATCCATTCAGGTGTGTGTGTCTGTGCATGTGCGCAACTCTGTGGGTGTTAATTACAACAGTTCTGCTACGTTAAAACAGATTCAAACGCCAGTATTGACAAACCCTCATAACATAGACACACCCTGTGTGTCTTACTGCTGCTTCATGCACATGGTTTGAGCCCTTCAACTGTGGAATGTGAAGTTGATGATGTCACACTGTCACTGTCACTGTCACTGTCACGCCCACACACTGTTGATGATGTCACACTGTCACGCCCACACACTGCTGGATGTCCCTTTGGACAAAAGAGTCTGCTGAAATGACTATAATCTAATGTAATCTAATGTAATCTAATGTAATCTAATGTAATCTAACCTGACGGAGGAACATGAGAGTCATGTTGTTTTAACAGGCAATAATGAAGAAGAAAGAAAAGCTGAAATCCCAGCTCTGTTGAACCATGTGGAATGTTCACAAAATAGGGCTGGCAGGAAAAAAATCTGTCTGGCCTCTCTCTCTCTCTCTCTCTCTCTCTCTCTCTCTCTCTCTCTCTCTCTCTCTCTCTCTCTCTCTCTCTCTCTCTCTCTCTCTCTCTCTCTCTCTCTCTCTCTCTCTCTCTCTCTCTCTCGTCTGATTGACTGAGCTCTACCACAGATTATTCTGCTTTGATGGTCCTTGCTGATAAGATGAATTTATGTTGCTTATTTTTCCCCCCTCCTCTGATCTCTGTATGTGTTGTGTGTGTGTGTGTGTGTGTGTGTGTGTGTGTGTGTGTGTGTGTGTGTGTGTGTGTGTGTGTGTGTGTGTGTGTGTGTGTTTGTGTATGTGTGTGTGTTTGTGTGTGTGTGCGTTTGTTCGTTTGTTCATTTTCTCTCCATCATGACTGCTGTAGGTGTATTTGTGTAGGAGTGATGTCACGCCATGCTGGTAGGGGGCGGTGGGGGGAGGTACATTCATCTGTTGCTGTACAGCTGTTTCAGTGTGCAACCCTCAGCCCCATAACAACGTTATCACACGGCTAACAAGCGGTTGTTGCCAAGGTCGCCTTGCCTAACAGAACTTTTTTTTTATCACTGAATGGAACCTGTTTCCATGGTGAGAATGGGTTGCTGCCTTTATACAAATTGCAATGTGACAAACTAATGTGCAACTGCCATCCCCACTAGACTCTGATGGATTGTAACCGCGATGGAAAGAGAAATTGACGGTCGCAATTTGACGGTGTCATGTCTCGGAAAATATTGAAATATGAAAATATTGACAGTTATCACGGTTAGATCTCTTGCACACAAGAATGCACCTTTTGTGGCCGTCTGTCTTTCTCCAAACCCG
>CM051007.1:876481-881481 GCA_027704905.1 Muraenolepis orangiensis
GTGAAACCCCTAAACTTGCTTAAGTCCTGACATTAATAGCTCTTAGCATGTTGTATATGTTAGCAAGTGTATGTCCTTAATGTTGTTAACACGCTCTTATCACAGCTACTTAAGCAGGTGACCTAGCAGTACGAAATTGTGTTATTCATCTTGTCAATAGGAATACTTGTGAACTGCTGTATTTATATGTTTGCGTACCCCAGTGTTATGCTATTGTCTGCTTCAACTAATGTACACCTTGTAAGTCGCTTTGGATAAAAGCGTCTGCCAAATGCCCTAAATGTAAATGTAAATGTAAATGGACTTCATGTCTCCTAGTGTATCACCCACCCATGATTTACCCATGAGTATTGTGACCCGCATTCCAATGAGGTATTGTGACGTATTATTTTAATATATCACTCTGCAGATGGTCAAACCTCTGAGCCTCAATCGGACGTTGGCAGGTGTTTGGACTTTGGACCCCCTGGCCATTCGTTAGCCGCATCCCAAAGTGCTGCAATGGGGAGGTTTATTACATTTGTGCATCCAGTGTGGAGGAGAACACTCTCTCTCTCTCTCTCTCTCTCTCTCTCTCTCTCTCTCTCTCTCTCTCTCTCTCTCTCTCTCTCTCTCTCTCTCTCTCTCTCTCTCTCTCTCTCTCTCTCTCTTTCTCTCTCTCTCTCTTTCTCTCTCTCTCTCTCTCTCGGATGTTGTCATTGGCACCCGCTAACCAGAAACCAAGCTAGCTCCTGGCGCTGCTCCGCCTTGCGTCAGGTAAATATTGTTAGCCCCTCGTTCCTTCAACAGTCTTCAACCATTTGTTGCCTCGCGCTCCCTGCCAAAGCAATGGGTGTACCATATCTTCAGGAAACTACCCGGATACTTCCTCCTAGCGCATCCTTGTATAAGGTAGGAAATGCACTTTTGACTTTTGGTGTCGAGTTGTTCTCTTACCCACATTTGCAACCACATTTGCAACCATCTGCAACTTTGGACAAAAAATGACAATGTAATGTAATTGAATGCTCTATCATGCCCGATTCCTCGTGATCTTCACTGACATCATAGTCACCTCTGCCGCTTACTGAATATAAATCCCATCCCATGACAAGGAATACATTTGGAAAAAGGTCAAAGACTTTTTCTATCCTTTTACGTCATTCTCCCGGAGGTGAATTATCGTATTATTCAGAAAGATTGCATGCAGAGAAAATGTCACGTAGCTCTTAAAGTCCATTCCCATATCTACTGTATCTACCGTTTATATCTGGGTCGCCATGGTGACACGTCATGGCGGCACAAGGATCAGTCGTCTGATTTCTTTGCGAGACGGGCATACAAGACTGGCTGCTACATTTGATAGTCTGCATAGATGAAACACATGTGGAGCTGGAGGCAAACAGAACAAAGACATTCCGGATGAAGTCGCTCAGATATCGCTAAATCAAGGCATAAAAGTATTGAACTTACCTCATTCCTCATGCGACCCAGACTGCCACAACATTCACTTGTCCATTGAATTTAAACCTGAAATTGATAACTTTTATTATCTGGAAACATGTGTCGCCGTGGAGGAATAAACCCTGATTGCGTTAAGGTGCGTAGGTATTAAGCCGTATTAGCTTAACACATAGTCTCTAGGTGTCTCCCCTCCTTTGTATTGTAGCTGTCGGCTTGTGTTCTACTAGCTAAACAGACTTTTTGCTTGGTCATAATTGCTTGCCAAAAGTCGCTGCTAAATGATTCTGGCGCGGGGCCTGTGTGTATTCACTGCGCGGGGCCTGTGTGTATTCACTGCGTGGGGCCTGTGTGTATTCACTGCGCGGGGCCTGTGTGTATTCACTGCGCGGGGCCTGTGTGTGTTCACTGCGCGGGGCCTGTGTGTATTCACTGCGCGGGGCCTGTGTGTATTCACTGCGCGGGGCCTGTGTGTATTCACTGCGCGGGGCCTGTGTGTATTCACTGCGCGGGGCCTGTGTGTGTTCACTGCGCGGGGCCTGTGTGTATTCACTGCGCGGGGCCTGTGTGTATTCACTGCGCGGGGCCTGTGTGTGTTCACTGCGCGGGGCCTGTGTGTATTCACTGCGCGGGGCCTGTGTGTGTTCACTGCGCGGGGCCTGTGTGTATTCACTGCGCGGGGCCTGTGTGTATTCACTGCGCGGGGCCTGTGTGTGTTCACTGCGCGGGGCCTGTGTGTATTCACTGCGCGGGGCCTGTGTGTGTTCACTGCGCGGGGCCTGTGTGTATTCACTGCGCGGGGCCTGTGTGTGTTCACTGCGCGGGGCCTGTGTGTGTTCACTGCGCGGGGCCTGTGTGTGTTCACTGCGCGGGGCCTGTGTGTATTCACTGCGCGGGGCCTGTGTGTATTCACTGCGCGGGGCCTGTGTGTATTCACTGCGCGGGGCCTGTGTGTATTCACTGCGCGGGGCCTGTGTGTGTTCACTGCGCGGGGCCTGTGTGTATTCACTGCGCGGGGCCTGTGTGTATTCACTGCGCGGGGCCTGTGTGTGTTCACTGCGCGGGGCCTGTGTGTATTCACTGCGCGGGGCCTGTGTGTATTCACTGCGCGGGGCCTGTGTGTGTTCACTGCGCGGGGCCTGTGTGTGTTCACTGCGCGGGGCCTGTGTGTATTCACGTCACGCGGTCTGGATGGGGAGATGGCCTTTCTGCGTTTACCTGCCAGAAACCAGAATTAATCGTCTTTTATTGGTTCATCCACAATCACTCAAGTGGTTTAATGTGCTTTGTCAGTGGGATCATTTTTCGTAACCCAAAAAGGCACGTTTTAAAGAACTCCATATATATATCTATATATATATAGATATATATATAGATATATCTATATCTATATATATATATATACTGTATATATATATGTACAGTTTAAACATACAAATACATTGACACAATCACACAACATTATTGATTCCTTTCTGTGATAACCTCAAATATGTCTTCATTAGTATAAGCTTTGTTGTGTGTGTGTGTGTGTGTGTGTGTGTGTGTGTGTGTGTGTGTGTGTGTGTGTGTTTGATGTTTAGTACCATAACCAGCTCCAGATGGCTGTAACATATTGTTCACCCTTTTCCCAGCGATTGGTGTAATGCTTTATTGATCATCTGAGGGGGAGACACACACAGCTTGTTTTTCATCCCACCCACCTCACCCCCGTATAACCCTCTGGGAGAGGGAGGGAGAGAGGAGGAGAGGGAGGGCGAGAGAGAGAGTGGGAGAGAGGGGAAAGAGAGAGAGAAAGGGAGGGAGAGAGGGGGGACAGGGAGGGAGGGAGAGAGGGGAGGGGAGGGCGAGAGAGAGAGTGGGAGAGAGGGGAAAGAGAGAGAGAAAGGGAGGGAGAGAGGGGGGAGAGGGAGGGAGGGAGGGAGAGAGGGGAGGGGAGGGCGAGAGAGAGAGAGAAAGAGAGGGAGAGGGGAGATAGAGAGGGTGGAGAGAGGGGGGAAAGGGAGGGAGAGAGGGTGGAAAGGGAGGGAGGGAAAGAGAGGGTGGAGAAAGGGAGAGAGAGAGAGCTCTGTCTGATCTGTAATGAAGTGTAATGTGATCGGATACGCCGCACGTCAGTCAGAGAGGAGGAGTGGTGGAGGGGTGTGTGTGTGTGTGTGTGTGTGTGTGTGTGTGTGTGTGTGTGTGCGGTTGCGGTTGCGGGATAATTAAAAGGTGCCATCCTCTCATTCCCCTCGTGCCTTTGTAATACATCAGAGGTCTGTTGTTGTTGTTGTGCGTCGCCGTGGTAATTAAAAGACGAGAGTCTTTGAGCGGCTTGTAAATCAAACCCCATTGACCGGCTGTTTGTCTGCTGCCGTTTAGGTTTTTTCCTCCAGGGCCCTGATTTGTTTCCATTTCATGTCCCGCCGTTGGGTGTTTGGGTCCCTGGTCCAATTGTTCTTCTTCCCTCTCTGTTCCATCTCGATCTCTCCCTCTCTCCCCTCCTCCTCACCCCCTCCTCACCCCTACACACAGAGTGAGGGTGACACGTGCCGACTGAGCAGATAATCAATAATCTCTCCTTTCCGCCTCCCTGGCGGAAATCCCTCCCTCTCATGTTTATTCTATCCACTCAGTGTTGTTGCCACACCATCCCCCCCCCCCCTCCCCTCCCCCTCCCTCACCTCCCCCACCATCCCCCACCCCCCCTCCCTCCCCTCCCCCATCCTCTTCCACCCCCCTCCCCCTACACGCGCTAAGCGAGTCAATGTGAAGGTGTAATGAAACACTAATGGTGTGACAGCGCTATCGTAGCTCCACGTCTACTACGACTACGACTGCTACTGCTACATAGTGCTACTACTGCTGCTGTTACTACTACTGCTACTGCTACATAGTGCTACTACTGCTGCTGTTACTACTACTGCTACTGCTACATAGTGCTACTACTGCTGCTGTTACTACTACTGCTACTGCTACATAGTGCTACTACTGCTGCTGTTACTACTACTGCTACTGCTACATAGTGCTACTACTGCTGCTGTTACTACTACTGCTACTGCTACTACTACTACGACTACTACTGCTACTGCTACATAGTGCTACTACTGCTGCTGTTACTACTACTGCTACTGTTACATAGTGCTACTACTGCTGCTGTTACTACTACTGCTACTGCTACATAGTGCTACTACTGCTGCTGTTACTACTACTGCTACTGCTACATAGTGCTACTACTCCTGCTGTTACTACTACTGCTACTGCTACATAGTGCTACTACTGCTGCTGTTACTACTACTGCTACTGCTACATAGTGCTACTACTGCTGCTGTTACTACTACTGCTACTGCTACTACTACTACGACTACGACTGCTACTGCTACATAGTGCTACTACTGCTGCTGTTACTACTACTGCTACTGCTACATAGTGCTACTACTGCTGCTGTTACTACTACTGCTACTGCTACATAGTGCTACTACTGCTGCTGTTACTACTACTGCTACTGCTACATAGTGCTACTACTGCTGCTGTTACTACTACTGCTACTGCTACATAGTGCTACTACTGCTGCTGTT